>CM052804.1:7136810-7245945 GCA_028533885.1 Nasua narica | reverse complement strand
AAAAAAAAAAAAAGAAAAAGAATTACTTCAAGGGTACCCGGGTGGCTCAGTAGGTTAAAAGCCTCTGCCTTTGGCTCAAGTCATGATCTCAGGGTCCTGAGATCAAGCCCTGCCTCAAGCTCTCTGCTCAGAGAGGAGCCTGCTTCCCCCTCTCTCTCTGCCTGCCGCTCTACCTACTTGTGATGTCTCTCTGTGTGTCAAATAAATAAATAAAATCTTTAAAAAAAAAAAAAAAAAGAATTACTTCAAGATGTATAGACTCAGTGCAATCCTAATCAAAATTCCAGTAGCTCCTTTTATGGAATTTGATAAGCCTACTCTAAAATTTACAAGAAAATGCAAAGAATGTAGAATTGCCAAAGAAGTTTGAAAAAGAAGAAAAGTAATGGATAATTTGCATTCCCTGATTATAATTTACTATAGGGTTACAGTAATCAAGACAATGTGGTACTGGCATAAAGACAGAAATGCAGAGTGATGGAATAAATAGAAAATCAAGATATACATCCATAAATAGCCAAGTGACTTTTTAATATAACAATCACTGAGATATAATTCACATGCCATACAATACACACATATAAAGGATACAATTCGGGGCACCTGGGTGGCTCAGTGGGTTAAGCCTCTGCTTTCGGCTCAGGTCATGATCTCAGGGTAGTCGGCTCAGGTCATGATCTCAGGGTAGTGGGATCGAGCCCCACATCGGGCTCTCTGCTCAGCAGGGAGCCTGCTTCCCCACCCCCCGTCTGCCTACTTGTGATCCCTTTCTCTCTGTCAAATAAATAAAATCTTCAGAAATAAATAAAGTGTACAATTCAATGGTATTTACTATATGCACACAATTGTGCAATAATCACAATTTTAGACATTTTCATCACTAATAAAAGAAACACCACATTCATTACAAATCATACCAATTCATTCTCAACTTCTCAAGTCCTAAGCAATAACTAATCTACTTCCTATTTATGGCTTTGCCTATTCTGGACATTTCATATAAATGGAATCATAATATGTGGCCTTTGTAAATATTTTCTTGCTCTTAGCATAATATTTTCAAGTTTTAGCCATGTTGCAGTGTGTTAATAGTCTAAGTTCTCTAGAGAAATAGAACCATTATGAGATATGTGAATCTAGATCTATATCTAGTTTTAGAGCTAGATTTACATATAAATGTCTATATATTGTTTTGTTTCTCTCTACATATTAAGAGACTCCCTATAAGGAACTAATTTTCACAATAATGGAGGCTAAGATTTGTAGTTAGCAAACTGGAGACCCAAGAGAATCAATGGTCTGGTTTCAGTCTAAGTCTGAGAGCCTAAGAAACAGACAACCCAATATTCTAAGTTCCAGTCCAAGTCCAAGTCTGAGGGCAGGAGAAGACTGATAATCCCAATTCAAAAACAAGCAGAGATAAATAATTTCTTCTTATTCAGCTTTTAATTCTATAAAGCCTTCAGTGGATTAAATGAAGCCCACCCACATTCAAGAAGGCAATATGCTTCAGTCATCTACCAATTCAAATGCTAATCTTATCCAGAAACACCCTCATAGCCATATCCAGAAATAGTGTTTAACCAAATATCTGAGCATTTATTTGAAACATAAAATTAGCCATCACAAGTCCACTCCTTGTCAACCTGACATCTATACATATCTCTTTAAATCATGTTTAATCTCTAAATAAAGACAAAAACAAGGTCTTAACTCGTCCTAACATGATGCAACTATTCTACATACAATTGAAACACACTAACACCTTCCGCAAAAGAGGAAAAGTCCTTGAGTGATGCTTACTCTTCTCTCTGAAGTCTGTAACTCAAATACAACAATGAATAATAAGAAATATATAAATACTATGATATAAAGTAAGTATATTTTGTTATAAAACATAAGAGAATAAGAGAGGGAAGAAAACAAATATACTTGCTATATACATTTGCAAACATATTCGTAACAAAATGAGGAATATGGAATACTCATGACAAATAGAGTTCTTATTTCTGTTACTGGTCACATGGTTACAGCTAGTATTTATAGCTAACTTTTTCAACTACCCATTCTGTATTCCTTTTGCCTTCACTGGTTTTGTTTGTTCATTTGTTTCATGATTCTTTACATGGTGAGGTGACCTAAGCCTTCAATTTCTGAATGGATTAGACTGTTGTATTTTTCCATTGACCTTACTCACAGGGTGTGGTAATACTAGAGATACCCTGTGGGGTCTCCTGTATTCCAGACATACTTTTCCATACCTCCATTATGGAGTAGTAGTCTCTAATTTCTCCTCGGTAATCAGGATCAATCATTGCAACCACCACAGTAACTATCTTTTCGTCTGTTTATTCAGTGGCATGAGAAGCCCAAAGTGGATGAGCAGCAGTCTTAACCTTCCAGTCCAACAGAATCATTGTTGTATCTCCTGGCTGAAGCCTTTCTCCCTTTGGAACTAAGACCTCTAGGCCAACAGAGCATAAGGTCATGAGAACAGGAAGCAAAGATCATCCTAGTGGGTAACTAGGGTTAAAAGTAAGGGATGCCACTCCATTTCCAACCCTTCTGCTTAGGGAAGAAATATCATACATTGGATGCTGACTCAGCGCATACACAGCTTTCTAGAGAATCCTATGCTAAACCTGTAAGGTTTTGCCACCTAGTCTGCACTATAACTAAGCCTTCAAAAGGCCATTCCACTATCTTACAGACAGCTGCTTCAGGATGGTGGAAACATGGTTAAGACCACAGAATTCCATAAGCATAATTTCACTACCACACTTCTTTTGCTATTAAGTTCCTGGATCCAAGCAAGGCTGTGAGAAATAGCATGATGGTAGATAAGCCATTCTGTAAGTTCACCAATGGCAGTTCTGTGAGAAGCACTGCTTGCAAGAAAAGCAAATACATATTCAGAGTGTCTACTCCATTAAGAACAAAATGCTGCCTCTCCCATGATGGAAAGAGTGCAGTGAAATCCACCTGCCACCAGATAGCTTGCTGATCACCTTGGGGATGTTGCTGTATCAGGGGCTCAGTACTGGTCTCTGCTACTAGCAGACTGGGCATTGGAGGGGGGTGGGCATAGCTAGGCTGGCCTTGATGAGTAGAAGTCCATGTTCTTGAGCCTATGCATAACCCTCATCCTTGCCACCATGGCCACTTTGTTCATGAGTCCATTAGGCAATGACAGGGGTCCCTGAAGAAAGAGGCTGACTGGTATCCACAGTAATTACTACTATACATTTAATTATTAAAATCCTTCTCTGATGAAGTTAACCTTTGGTGAGCATTTACATGGAATACAGGTATCTTCATACTTTTTGCTGATTCAGAGAGAGTTATCCATAATACCTCTTCCCCAGATTTCATTGTTGCCAGTTTTCCATTCATGTTTCTTCTAAGCCCATGACTATCCAACCAATCATTGGTCACAACCCATGAATCTGATTATAATTGTATGTATGACCATTTCTTCTTCCAAGCGAAGTGAATAACCAGGATGACTACTCAAAGCTCTGCTTAATGGGAAGATTTCCCTTCATCAGGGTTGTGCAGAGAATACTGCAGCTCTGCACTTTAGGGTGGTGCCTGCATATCATGCAGAACCATGTATAAACCAGGCTTGGTTTTTCTCTTCCTCTGTCAACTGATCATTGCTTTATTCCTTAAGATGCAAGAAAAAAAGAGCATAGCAAAGGGTAGCAGAGGGAGGAAATACTAAAAAGTAGAGCAGAGATTAATGAAACAGAATAACAGAAAATAGAATCACAAAACTAAAGTCAGCTCTTTGAAAAGATCAACAAAATTAACAAAATTATTTGAGTAAGAAAAAGAAGACATAAGTAACTAAAATCAAAAATGAAAGTGGAGGGCGCCTGGGTGGCTCAGTTGGTTGCGCGACTGCCTTGGACTCAGGTCATGATCCCGGAGTCCCGGGATCGAGTCCCATGTCGGACTCCCGGCTCTGCGGGAAGTCTGCTTCTCCCTCTGACCTTCTCCCCTCTCATTCTCAGTCTCTCGCTCTCTAATAAATAAATAAATAAATAATCTTTAAAAAAAAAATGAAAGTGGAGTGGGCGCCTGGGTGATTCGGTTGGGCAACTGCCTTTGGCTCAGGTCGTGATCCCAGAGTCCTGGGATCGAGTCCCACATCGGGCTCCCGGCTCTGTGGGGAGTCTGCTTCTCCCTCTGACCTTCTCCCCTCTCATGCTCTCTCTCATTGTCTCTATCTCAAATAAATAAATAAAATCTTTAAAAAAAAATGAAAGTGGAGTATTACTCCATATTACTCCATACTCCAAATATTACTACCAATATTACAGCAACAAAAAGGTTACAAAAGAATACAAATAACTGTGTGCCAACAAATTAGATAACTTATATGAAAGAGAAACTTTTCCAGAAACACACCTACTACCAATAATGACTCAAGAACTCAATACCAAAAAACCCAAATAATCCAATTTAAAAATGGGCAGAGGAGCTGCATAGACAATTTTCCAAAGAAGACATACAGATAGCTAACAGACACATGAAAAGATTCTCAACATCACTAATCTTCAGGGAAATGCAAATCAAAACCACAATGAGATAGCACTTTACATCTGTCAGATTGGCTAGAATCAAAAAGACAATAACAAGTGTTTGCGAGGATGTGGAGAAAAAGGAATCCTCATGCACTTTTGACGGAAACACAAATTAGTATAGCCACTGTGGAAAACAGTATGGAGGTTCCTCAAAAAATTAAAAATAGAAATATCCTATGATCCAGTAATTCCACCACTGGGTATTTACCTTCCCCCCCACCAAAAACCACTAAAAACACTAATTTGAAAAGATATATGCATCCTTATGTTTACTGCAACATTATTAACAATAGCCACGATATGGAATCAGCCAGAGTCTATCAATAAAGGAACAGATAAAGACATGGTTTATGTGTACACACACACACACACACACAATGGAATATAACTCAGCCATAAAAAAAAGTATGAGATCTTGCCATTTGTGACAACATGGATAGACCTAGAGGGTATTATCCTAAGTGAAATAAGTCAAAGAAAGAGAAATACTCTATGATTTCACTTATATGTGGAATCTAAAAGACAAAAAAAATGAACAAACAAAAGCAGAAACAGATCCTTAAATACAGAGAACAAACTGATGGCTGCCAGAGGGGAGAGTGATGGGGAATGGGCAAAAGGTGTAAGGGAGTGGGAGATACAGGCTTCCAATTATGAAATGAGTAAGTCACAGGGAATAAAATTTACATCATAGGGAACACAGTCAATGGAATTGTAATAATGTTGCATAGTGACAGAGGTAGCTATACTTTTGGTGAGCACAGCATAATGCACTGAGTTGCTGAATCACTATGTTGTATACCTGAAACTAGTGTAACATTGTGTATCAACTATACTCAAATAAAATAAGAAGGAAGGAGGTCAAGGGTGAGAAGGAAGAGGAGGAGGAGGAGAAAACAGATCAGTTGTTGCATGGAGCCAGGTATGGGGGATTAACTGCAAATGGATTATGAGAAATATTCTGGGATAACAAAAATGTTTTACATCATGATCATGGCAGTAGTTATAAGAGTATGCATTTGACAAAACTCAATGAACTGTACGTTTAAATATTATACATCAAAAAGCCAATAAAAATAGACTTAAAAACAAAATGTGTATTTAAGACCCTCTTTTTAAAATATCTGAATGCAAGGCACCTGGATGGTTCAGTCCATTAAGCATCTACCCTCAGTTTAGGTCATGATCCCAGGGTCCTATGTGGGACTGAGTCCCCCATTGGGCTCCCTGCTCAGTGGGGAGTCTGCTTCTCCCTCTCCTTCTGCCCCAACCCCTTGCTTGTGCGCTCGCTCTTTCTCTCTAATAAATAAGTAAAATCTTAAAAAAAAAATAAAATATTTGAATGCACAGAGAAATGTATGGAATGTTGGACAGCAAAGTATAATATGAAGCAAGTGGTGAGTGACTTTTACTTTTTTACACGCCTCTTTTTACTTTAAACTGTTTACAATATATATCCATTAGTTTTATAATCAGAAAAAAAAAACTATTTTAAAAATACGTAAGAGCATGATGCACTTTAGATTTATTTCCATTTAAGAGTTAACATTTTAAAGTAACATTTTAAAGCACTTACCATGTGAAATAGATCAACTTTTAACTATGACAAATAAAGGTAGGTGTTACAATATGCTGAGCTGACATCAAGTACTTAATGCCCATTTTCACATTATATCTCATAAAAGTCTGTGTATTAGAACTCCATTTTATATGAATACAACTGAAAAGGCTCCAGAAACCTAGATCATAACTAAACATTCTAAGGCTATTTTCCAATAAAATTGTCCGGGTATGTTTAAGCAGAAATTTGGAAAGCTGTTCGGTTACCACAGGACCATCTAGATTTTAAATCAAATCAAACAGTAACAAGATAGTTTTAATGAACCCAGTAAACAAACTTCAAGTGATGGAAATATGGAGAAGCAAGAGTTGGCATGGATGTTAGTGATCAAACCCCACGTTGTCCTTGATCTCATAAAGAAAGACCTCCTGGCAGAAAAGGAAAAGACATTCTGAGAAGTATCCTGGAGAAGAGACTAAATGTTAGGGATCAGCAAAGATGACAGTTGAAAGGACAGAGTTACAAAACTTGACTAGCTCATACAGATTTGGCATCAAATTCTGAAATTCTAGCATTTGTAGTCTAGTTTTGGCATGGTAATAGGAAGCACATCTAACACATTAAGTACTGATTACCACAAGCACAGACACCGGCTATAAAGGATGAACAAAGGTAGAATCAAGAAGCTCACAGATAAATTATAGAGTATTGATCCATAATGAATGGTTTAAGTAAATACATTCTAATTCCACCATACTGGACAATGACAGTCTTTGGAAAACTTCCCTAATTACTGAGGTAAATCAAACCTAAAATAGCTTCCATGTATAAATGCTCACTATATAACAAGCATTTTGTATGCATTATCTTTAATCTATATTAAATACCCATGTTTACCTATGAGTGTGTGATGGCTAAACAACTGGAAATCTTTGCAGTAACTAAATATTAGAGCAAAGCTTAAATCTCAGGTGTGTTTCAGTAAAAACCCTAGGCTCTTTCCAGTCTAATGCTTCTTCTTACACTAAGCTAAGAAAACTAAGTCTGACTCTAGAAAGAAGAAAACAGAAAGCAGAGAGTACCAGCTCTAATCCTTGCACATAACACACAAAACATACTGACTCCAATTTGTTCTTTAGAAAAACTCAGTCTTCCTTTTCATGTAAAAACATTCACGATTAAGTTGACATTCAACAAAGATTCTCTCTAAATAAATTTACGATGTGTGGTTTCTCCTACATCCCACGTCAAGTGAAAAGATAAATATGGGTCTTAATTATGCTAAGCTCATTATATTTCAATTATACCAACTAATAAGGAAAAGAATTATTTCATCCAGCTCATTATTCATCTATTTATAAAACAGGAATAAGGGTATCTTCTCCACAGGGTGGTAGGAATTCAGTTACAGAACTTTTTTAAAGTGCTTAGCATTAGACTGGCATGTAAGAGGTACTCAGATTATGATAGCTATTATTAATATCACTTTTAGCCCTGGGAGGGGCCATCAACATGACAGTCCTTTAAAAACTCAATATGGAAGAAACCACCAAAGTAACAGTCAAATGAACCTGGCAGACAGGACCTGAGGCTCCTGCTATTCCTACCCCTGTCATGTCATATTTCATCTCATTGGCAGCCGATTCTTAGAGTTACATCACTAGGTGTTAACTTCAACATAATACTTTCTGAATCCAACTTTTTAGCCTTCTTTCCTTTCCTTCTGCCTTTCTTAGCTTGAAATGTACCTCCCTAAATGGGTTACACTTCACTTATGAGAAAGGAAAGTGTCAAATAACTCATGCATGAATTAATCATCTTAATTAATCTTTTTTCTGTGTGTTTGCAGAGGCGAAGATGAGGATATAGAGACATTCCTGCCTTCACTGACCCTGTTTGCTCAGGACATCAGCAATTTGGAACATTTCTAAGTGTGTCTGTGTGTGTGGGGGGGGGGGGGAGAGGGAGGGAGGGAGAGAGAGAGAGAGAGAGAGAGAGAGCGCAAGCCAGAATTGCCTTGTTACCCTGAACATAGTTTTTCAAATCCAATGTGTGATACATTAGACCTTTTACTTTTGAGTTTTTACTGGCAATGGTACTAGAACAACCTTCTGAATAGCAACTACTGCTGAATTTTAAAATCTTCCTGGCCCTGCCCTGAGCCAAATTTTAAAGGTACATCGAGTTTGGCTCATTCAATATTCAGAAACCTTTTCTTTTTTACTATAAATTAATTTTACTACTACCAAAAAGCATCAGCATATCCAAGAACTACCATAAGGAGATAAGATTTATGCCTCTCTACACTATTAAGAAAAAACAAAGGACAAAGATAAGTTCTAAAGTTCTAAAGAAAGACTTAACCTCAGCCGAGTTTGATTTCATTTCAACCCCCATTTCTCTTGAGAGACAGTTGCTAAGTGGGATGAACTAAATAATTTTTAAAGGTTCTCAAAGTAATATCCTCAATAAATTAGTTGAATATGCCTAAATAGTATCTCACAGAGGAAAACTCTTTAGTATTTTAATCAAGTTTTCTACTAGCCTTATCTATCCTGGTCCCACTAGTCCCTGCAAAGTAACAACATTTCAGTTTCCACAAACACGCATCCTCTTGATTTACCACTGAGATTTCAGCTTAGGAATGTTCCACATACAAGAATTTCTTCAGTCTCATCAACTGGCACACAGGAATTGCACATTCCAAGGGAAGAAGGCGATATTTATTTTTGCAGACCCTATTCCAGCCAACTACCATAAACTTGGTTATTCTGAAGCCTCCTTGTTTCACTTTTATTTGGAATCTACCAACAGGTGACTGGATACGAGAGCACATTTGTCTACTCCTTGGGGATCCCTCTAATGGGACTGTAACTTGGAACCAGGATTCCAAGTGGAAGTCAGTCCAGAATCAGCAGCCCCTTCAAGTGCCTCTTCCCACATTCACACCAGGAGGTGGTGTTCCAAGGTGGTCTCAGCATTGCATTGGCCAGCTTATTATTGGATCAGCAGGAAGCTTATTAAAAGGAACGAAAACTCAACGAGCATCAGGTATTCTGCACTGGGCAAACTAAAGCTGTAATGCAATGTCACCTAAGGTCATTTGATCCTTTGAGATTTAAACGAAATTGGCTTGAGCGGCTATTCCACATCCTGCGGGATACGCCTAGTTTTCTCCAATATTTCCACAAAATACCAGTCTCATATTCTCACGATCACATCTAGCTTCGAATTCTTTTTCTTGCTGGACTCCTGACCTCAGTTCATTTTGCTTTAATCTTATCTCTTACAGAAATTTTCTTTCCTCTACTCCAGACATGGAACTCAGTTGTTTTACTCTTTTCTCCCCCTCAAAAAAACATAGCATTTCTATGGTAAGTAGATTTTCATGAAGATTCTAGATGTGAGGGAGGTTACCACACATATAATTAAAAATAGTAGTGGATATTGATCATCCTTTTTTAACTGAAGTACAGTTGACATATTATATTTTATTAGTTTCAGGTGTACAACATAGTGTTTCTACAATTATACATATTAAGAAATGCTCACCATGTTAAGTATAATCACCATCTGTCACTAAACAAAGTTACTATATTATTATTGACTAAATTATATATGCTGTACTTTTCATCCCCATGACTTATTTATTTTGTAACTGGAAGTTGGTAACTCTTAATTCCCTTCACCTATTTCGCCCATCCCCTTACCCCCTCCCCCTCTTGGCTACCACCAGTTTTTTCTCTGTATCTATGAGTCTGTTTCCCTTTTGTTGTCGTTATTGTTGCTTGTTCTTATAAGTCTCTTAGACATCCTGACCTTTGGAATTTTCACTGGTCACATTTCATCATTGGCTCCTTTCTGATCTTTTCTTCATCACCTCTGTTGTCTTCTATCTTTATATTTGTGTTTATTCTTATGCAAGTTTGTTTTGTCTTAGTTCATTGTCTTAGTCCATTTTCTTATTTGAAAATGAGCATTTTTAAAAACTGTATTAGCAAAACAAAATATATTTCTGGGCCTAATGTTGCCCAAACACAGCCAACTTGAGACTGCTGGCTCAGACTCATAAATCCTAAGTTCCGAGAGCATGTTTCCTGGCAGTACAATGGTGTCTGCTGCCCCATCTACATAATCTTGTCGTCTGCAGCCTCACCTAATAGTGCTAGCAGGACTGGATTCTGGTCCTCCCTGCCATGCCCTCTCAAATTGGTCCACATTTGCTGAAGGTAGCTCTTCTAGTCTTTCAGGACTGGTTCCTAATTTGCTTCTTTTATTAAACCCCCGGTTTTAGCTTTAAGAGGGACTTTCCATACTATCTAGATCTGATTTTTCTCTGAAGAAGTCATTTGTTTCCTTTCTGAGTTTTGCCTCCTGTCATCTGTTCCATGTCTTTGTGCCTCAGTTACTGTTGCTATCATTCCTAATACAGTCGCGACGAAAATACTCCTTTCTCCTAGTCCCAGTTTTAAAAGAAATTACAGGAAATGCTTTTGGTTTCAGATATCTCCTTAGTTGTTCTTTTGTGATCTAACCTTTCCACAAAGTAAAATTCACTCCTCCCAGCTTAATACATGTTTCTTCCTTCGTTTTTCAAAATTCTTTCTCTTATTAATACTTTTCTTACTGTATGACACAAATCAATTTTCAAATTGGTTTTATTCCTTCCAAAATAATAATAAAATATCTGATTCCTGGAGATAATCCTATGGTTCAATACTTTTTAAAAATTCCCTTTAATTTTAGGGCTTATAGTAATCACAGAGATGTTTCTATACTTCAAGCCAAGATGATGACATAGCCTCTATTATAAGGGCCTCTGGGCCCTTATCCTTCCTTCACCCTTATGAGGGGCTTCCTACAAATCCACAAACAGGACCAGGGCACTCAATTAAATAATTCCAGGAGAATTAGAAACCCACAGTATTTAGAAGAAGTAACTTCAGGAATCTGCAGATGAGACAATGAAGCCAGCAGTTATCCTTCAATCATGTTTTCCTTGATGTGAGATGAAGTAAAAATAAGACACAGAGGAACAGAATTAGGAACACCTGATTTATCATTACCAATTGACGACAGGACAAACATTTATAGAGCAAAATGCCAAGCACACCTGCTCTGTATCCCCTCTGGAATTCAGCGGATTTTTGTAGCTCAGATATAATAGTCTAATTTCAGAATCAATGCTTACAATACAGTTACGACCCTAATATTAGTTCTTGCAACACACGAGTCAAGGATGCCCACAGTGGCTTCTCCAGGGTCTGCCTCTCTCAAGCTGTACTTCTGCCCCTAAATGTCACTCTGAATTTCTACACTAGGGAATCTTCTTGTGCCGTGCATAATATATTGGAGGCTTGGATAAATCTAAGACTTCTATGTTTATCTGACAGAGAAAATAGATGCAATGATGACTAACCTACATAAGATTTAAAAATTAGATTTACTCAGGGTTTTCTGAAACAGAATAGATTGAAGTAGCAGGACTGACCTGATTTATACTTCTGCTTTCATTTGCAGGAAGAGAAACTGGAGAACAGGACTCCAGGCCAAAAGAAGCAACTTCCCTAGCCTGCTGATCCACATTAGAGCAGGCAGGAGAAGAAAAAGAGAGTGGAGTGCTATCAAAGACAAGGACCATCTCATGTACCATTTTTTTTTAACTGCCTGTGGCTCTTAGTACAATAGTAAGGATGCCACAGAAACAGAAAAATGATTTTTAAACTAAGTTGAGAAAAGGCTGATTATAATTCTTATAAACTCTACATTCCATCTTCCAGAAATTTAGCTTCCATAACTTCTAATGCACTCTCATAGCAGGGCCATGAGGCAAAGAAGTATTACTTACTTTTTACCCATCATCTTTTCTGGAGACACAGAAAAGAATAAGTTCATTACTAAACATCCAAGAACTAGACCCCTTCAAATTCAATTTGTTCTCTCAAAATCTGTATGGTTACCTGCATTAAAAATGAATTCCCATAAAGCCTATGCTATTCTCTTTTTTTCCTCTTGACTATTATCTCTTTTACATCATGCATAAATCATGCCTCTGACATTATGCAAGAGAACAGTTATAAAGATCACAGGTACTATCTCATATAGAAAACCACCACCATTTAAACTTGGTTATCAACACAGAACACATATATCTTTACTAGCAATAGGATGGAAGTATGTTAGGAATCTTCAGAGTGGAAATCCAAATCTGGCATAATGCTTTAAATTGGCCTATTCTTCCAACATCACCTTCTGGCTCACAAAGAGACCTCCTTTCCTCCCAATATCAACTCCTATTGTCCCACAAGCAAGCTAAAAATTGCAGGGGTATCAAAGCAAGAAGATGATTTTACAGTGACAAAATTAAGTAGAAAACAGATATTTTTTCCTTGTTCATTTTTTGAGGGTTGGAGGTACTTCACTCTTGGCTTGAAGAGTCTATAAAGAATTGAACCCTTGATTATATTTAAAATAGTTGTGTGACTTTGAGCAGGGCACTCTTTTTCCCATGTGTGTCGCTGGTCTCATCTCTAAAATGATGGCTTCAGACAAAGTAGTATCTAAGAGATGCTTCTGATTGACATTCAGGAGATAATCAGTTCTGTGAAAGCACCAAGGAAAAAGTCTTCCATATAGATTCATCAAGGAAGACTTCATAGAAAAAAAAAAAAAAACAGCATTGCTGGTACACTACAGAGAATGACAAGACTTTAAACAGTGAAAAAACAATCCAGACACAGGACAAGATCAGCAAAAGTTGCAAAAAGGAAATACACTGTACTTTCCTAGAACTACAAAGAATCCTGCATGCCTGGTTGCTGCAAAAGAACTTTTCCATAGGTCCATTCTCTTTCACAAAATAAAGAAATATATATACGAAAAAATCAAAAGCATGTAAGCATCAATTTATATTTCTGTTATAACTTTCTTTAGCTATAATTCATATATCATTCAATTTGCCCATTTAAAATAGTCACTCAACTCTTCTAGTATATTGATACATTCCACCATTTAGAATATAGTCAATAATCCACACCCTTTAGCTATCACCCCCAAATCCTATCAGCCCCTTCCCCAGCCCTAAGCAACTACTAATCTACTTTCTGACTTTATAGATTTGCCTATTCTGCACATTTCATATAAATGGAACCATAAAACCTGGGTTCTAAGTGGCTTCTTTCATTAGTATAATATATTCAAAATTCATCTGGTTATATTGTGTATCAGTGCTTCATTAGTACCAAGGCTATATAATATGCCATTGTACGGGAATACCACATTTTGTTTACTCATTCATCAGCTGATGAACATTCGTTAAGAAATATTTGTGTACAAGTTTTTACTCTCTCTCTCAAATAATACATAAAATTTTAAGGGGGGGGATAGGGAGCGTGCCTGGGTGGCTCAGTCAGTTAAGCGGGCTGCCTTCAGCTTAGGTCATGATCTCAGGGTCCCGGGATAGAGCCCCGAATCGGACTCCCTGCTCAGTGGGGAGTCTGCCTCTCCCTCCACCCCTCCCCTTGCTCATGCATGCACTCTCTCTCTCTAATAAGTAAAATCATTTTTTTCTTTTAAAAGAAATATTCATGTGTAACTTTTTATGTGGACACATGTTTCCATTGCTCTTAGGTCTATATCTATGGGTGGAATTTCTGGGTCATGTGGTAATTCTATACTTAACTGTCAGACTATTTTCCGAAGGCACTGCACCATTTTACAATCCTACCAGCAGAGAATGAGAGTTCCAATTCCTCTACATCCACACTCACACTTGTTTTGATTACACTCTCTTGATTACAGCAACCCCAGTAGGTATGAACTGCTGTTAAGAGTTCTTTATATATTATGGGTACAAGTACCTTATCAGATATAGGATTTGCTTCCAGCCAGGAGGAAAAGTCAGATTATTAATATTGCCACATTTTAAAGAACAGAAACAAAAGTATTCCAGTATAAGGTATAAACATTGTATTATTTTCTGCAAAACACATTTGAGTTTCTATATAGCAATCATTAAATAGTTTAAACTCTACTTTTTCTGAACTTTCATTAAAGATATCCCCAGTGGGGGCACTTGGGGGCTCAGTGGGTTGAGCATCCGCTTTAAACTCAGATTATAATCCCTGGGTCCTGGGATCAAGCCCCGCCCTGCTGCCACAGGGACATGGGGATCCCTGCTCAGCCGGGAGTCTGCCTCTCCCTCTCTCACTGCCCCTCCCCCTGGCTGTGTTCTCTCTGTCAAATGAATAAAATCTTAAAAAAAAAAAAAAAAAAAGACATGCTCAATGCTGGTTGATAAGAACATAAATATGCAAAGACATGAATATAGGTGCCTCCACAGAGAGGAACTTCCTGACTACCCCAGCAAGACTACGGCAGCTTTTATAAATCATGTTTTACAAATTCACATACTAGAATTACATTTCAAAATAAGCCTTGGAAGACATCTGGCTACATGCTGTAATCATTAAAATGATGTTCTATGCTATAGAAAATGTGTTAGAGATACCCTCTACATGAAGTACAACTAGATAGTTTAAATCTCATATGATTGACCAATTCGTTGCTCCCAAAGAATGAATACCACAAATCCTGAAGATATGTAAACACTGGCTCATTAGAGTAAGCCATTTTCTTGTTAGGCTGTGTGGTCCGTTATGTGCTGAATGGTAAAATGTAATTCACTGGTCACTTTGCTATGGACACTAAAAGATTTCATTTCTGAGAATACATTCAGGCAAAAAAAAAAATGTTTTTAGATCGTAGAACTCAGAAAACATAACTTTTTCTGTGTTTAAAGTTGAACGGAAGTGCCATACGGCTCCTGTGTACTTTATCTTCTGCTCTGACAATTCCAGCTGGATGCCCAATCCCATATTATCTTAAAATTCCCCTTCCTGGAGTAATGGAGGCTGAGTGCATCTGAAATAGTTGAATTCTACTCCACTGAGCTCAGCCACAGGCCCTGCATGGAAAGACCTGGGAAACATTAGCTTGCTTCTGGTCTGGCCATAATGAAAATAAATGAGGGCTTCAATTTAAAGTCGTTACTAAAAATTTGTTCTTTCCTCCATTCTAATTCTGAGACCCACTTGCAGCTAATTAGAACGGTTCCCAGCATGATCGCCCAGCACACTGCTAGTGTAAACACCAACCATCTGAGTTTCATTACAATAAAGAAATCAAATAAACAGTGGACCAGAAAACAGTAGTTTGGGCATGGCTCATTACAGCACAATGCAGTTAACATTCCTCACTCAGGAAGGGAAAGAAGGCATTGGGCAGCGAGGCTGATGCCCAGCGCTTTCCATTCTTATTAGCTACGTTAGTGGGGCTAGGGATTATTTCTTACCATTAAATTTTTCTGGAGAAAGAAGAGGGAGTTTTTTGGGTTTTGGAGTTTTGTTGTTGTTGTTTTTTGTTGTTTTTTGGGTTTTTTTTAATGAAAAGGAAGAAAGTTGTCCCTGAACCTCGTTGTAAACAAAGAGAAAAGGTAATTATTTGCTTTGGACTACTCACTGCTTTGCTTTTCCAGTTCCTCATCGGATACGTTGTTTACAATTTAAATAAGGAAAAAGAAAAAAGAAAGGGGAATAGTGTCTATTAATCTGCTTAAGGTTTTTATTATTTATCCTAGGTTTGAACAAATTTCTGCCAAAAATAGGCTGGGCATGACAACAGAATAATATGTCATGTAATAATGTCATGTCAAAGTAATAATAAGTAAACATATAAAAAAGTGAAAGAATCACTCATGTATTTTGATATTTTACTCACCTCATTCCCACCAATTAATATTTAGAAATATTCACATAAATAAATAATCATTTTCAGGGTTTATTTACATAATTTAGCATGACCTTGGAACTATTAAAGAGGGAAAAAAAATTTCTGTCTCTAAGATTTAACCCTTCTCTTAAGTAACTGTAAAACTCCTAAGACATGAATTGAATTTGGTTCACAAACTCAACAAAGGTTTGAGAATCCTTTGGTTCTATCATATTCTGTGAAGAAAATATGAACCAGCTCCAGAACCTCCCATAGACACACAGCTTGAATGTCTGTGACTATGGTACAGAACTCACGTCTGGTCCCCGGATCAGGCCACTGTTTCACTGCACATGACAGAAGTTAGTTAGTCCCTAATGATAATGCAGTTTCAATGAAGCTAGCATAGAAACACCCTTTATTTCCTCTCTTAGAGAGTCTAGGTTTAGGTGTGCAAGTATCACATGGCTGGTATTTATAATTTTTTTTCATTAAAATTGTTACAGACAGATTATGAGACTTGTGGGAACGTATTCACTCAGAAGGTTCCAGATGCTTTGGGCTAAGATTAAAATACCTCTAAAATAGCCTCTTTATGTTCCTACTTGGACTACTCTAAAAAACTGTTGCATAAAAGGACCCAAACCAAGATCCTAAACCACATGAGTCAAAAACTAAAGAAAAGTCACACACACAAAAAAGCAAATAGTATTCAAGCGAATCATGTTAGGAAAAAAAGAGCTAAATCAATGGAACTAAGAGGTAAAATGCATGCTCTAACCTTGAGATTCATTTTAATCTGTGGAAGGAAACAATCACTCATCTCTCAGACAAAAAAAAAAAAGAATAAAGAAACAGGGAGGCATTTGTCTGCAGCAGTTGCTTAGTAAGGAACTTCAAGAAAAAAAAGTCTCCCTTCATATAACAATTTAAAGTATTGGAATTAATTGTCTATCAATCATCTACATGGTGAAGGAAAATTAAAATCGAGGAAAATAGAAGAAAATGTCCAGAGAAACTAAAACTAAACACAGCAATTTTTAAAATCTGAAAGCACTGTCATTTAACATTTTTTGATAATTTTCAAGACCTGCTGCACCTCAGAACAATCTGCTTGCGTCATCTGTCTGTTAGATGCCGAATCTCTTCACTGGGCTTTGAAGTGGAATTTGTACACTCTCATGTCCACGTCTGCGAAATGAGATACTGAGATGGGATCACCGGGAAAGGCTGTCCAGCAATTAATGCTGAGAGCCAGGCCCTCGCCAACAGGTAGTGCGCAAGTCGCACTCTGAACAGCAGCCGTGGTCCTTTGCTGGTCACGATACGCTGTGACAGCACCAGCACTGACCAACCTGCTCACAGCCACGGGATTTCAGGGTTATACCGTTCCGTGGATTTGAACGGGGGGCCTACTGCTGCTTTAGAAGTTCCCTCTGGGGACGCCTGGGTCGCTCAGTCGGTTGGGCATCTGCCTTCAGCTCAGGTCATGATCCCAGGGTTCTGGGATTGGGTCCCACATTGGGTTCCTTGCTCGGCAGGGAGCCTGCTTCTTCCTCTGCCTGTTGCTCCCCCAGCTGGTGCTCTCTCTCATAAATAAATAAAATTTAAAAAAATCTAGATGTTCCCTCTGCATACACATTCTCTCAAGATTGGAATAATGTTGAAAATAGTCTAATAGTATCATGAATAGCAAAAGGATGACAATTACGATACTCTCTAATTTTACTTTGCATTAGACGGTGTTTTTCTTTTAGAATACTTTTATTATTAATTTTTCCTAACAGGATGACATCATCCAAATGTAGCTCACAGAACTGTGACAGAACATTAAACCAAGCAAAAGGGAACGAACTGCTTAGCTTGCTTTGTCATGCCTCTCCCGACTGCTTACAGTGTGTGAGGTCTTTAAATATATTATTTTATGTCATCTCTGCAACCACGCTATGGGATCCACAATTCACACATGACGCTACTGAGAAAACAAGGACATGGACTGACTTGTGAGGTTTCTCAAAGCTGGGAACTGGAAGAGGTAGGATTTGAAACCAGGTTTACCTTTACTCTAAAATCCATGCTCTTCATTCTACCTTGAATGTATTTACTTTATTTTTGTGTATAAATTATAAACTTTGCCATAAACTAGGTTTTAGACGTATTTTATTGCATTTTAGAGTATAAATATACTTAAAGCAAACTGTATGATGGAAAGAACATACAATTCTGAGGTACAGTGACCCTCATTAGAACATGCATTAAAGCATGCATATTCTAACAAACAAAACAGAAAAGCAGCTATACTTAATCTCAATAACTAAACCACTGAACTCTACAGGTAGAAATTCATTTTTTTAGGGGTGTCTGGCTGGCTAAGTTGGTAGAATATGCGACTCTTGATCTTGGGGTTGTGAGTTTGAGACTCATGTCAGGTATAGGGATTACTTAAAAGTAAAATCTTAAGAAAAAGAAATTAATTTTTTAAATGTCAGATTGTTTCTCTTCTACCACATGGTAGGTTCATGGAATGTGAATCCCAGCAATGACAGGTTACACAAAAACTGAAATAATCTAAAGAAAGCATAACTCACATAAAACTTTTCTAGGGAAAACAAAGGGAATGAAGAACTGATTCTCAGATTATTCTCTGTGTGAGATTATTCATACATCTTTCAGAAAGTCACTCAGAAAAACTGAAATGGAAATAACACATTATGATAAAATATGCCTGGAAATAAAAAGAAAGACTTTCTTTTTTAAATCTTCGTTCTGATCGCTTCTCGGCCTTTTGGCTAAGATCAAGTGTAAATCTTTGTTCTGCCGCAAAGCAGTTACCTGAGCTTTGGTATGATAAAGCACTTAAACCTTCTGCCATTTTACGTCTGTAATATTAAGGGTTTGAGCTCAGATTTCCCTTCTATTTCTGAGGTCCTATTAGACTATGAACCATAAAAAGAACTTCCATGTTGTCCATCATGGTTTTAATGTAGAAGCTATTCTTCCTCTAGCAACAGGCAAATTCTTCTGTCTCTTCAAATCACAAATGTCCCGGAAACTCAATTTAACTGTCCAAAGTCCACTTAAGGAAGGAAAACAACAGATGCTATCAGAAGCTTACAATACCAAGTTTAGAAGAGTGTGTGTGTGTGTGCACACATGTGTTTGGGTGTATGGGAGTGTGTGTGTGTGTGTGTGTGTGCGCGCACGCACGTGCACATGTGTGTCCAGGAAAGGTCATCAATTTGACCTCCGGGAAGCAGCAAAGGTTCCATCCACAGAGCCTGCTGGGACAGCATCTGGAAATTCCTCACTTGGGTCAGTGGGGAGACATTCTCTGTTTACTTTGCTTTCGTTTTATACCCATGTGGTGTTCAGCATATCAATAATATATTTCAATCTCATCATGAAACCCTTTAATGATTTACTTTTCAAACCTCCCAGGCCCATTTAGCCACAGGAAAACCCAACGCTTTTGTTATAAGCTGAAAGGATGACAGTCAAAACACAGACAGAAGAAAAAGCACTGGATGGAATCTTACAGCGTTCCTCCTGCTCGCCCATAGTAGCCATAGCTGAGCTTTCAATGCCTGGAGAGAACAAGGAGAAGGCTGCTAACTTCCTGTAGTAACTTTTTCTATAAGTGACATGTGTAGAAACACTTGGAGTTTTTACATGATTGGCAGTTTTCACAGAAAATTTTTCTGCAAAACGGAATATGGCAATAATTAATTCTGGAACTCCTTAGTGCATTACTGACTAAAAAATTTATAGACATTTTTCATATATTTCATATTCTCCTGTGTAGATCATGCCAAAAGTTCATTTGATTCCATACCATTGTTAGAAACCCTCTGAACTAATAAATGGAGTATGTTACTGACATTTTGTCCTGCTTACCACAGCTTTGCAGGGAAAGCAGTCGTTCAATTGATCAGTCACCCAGACAATACTCAGTGACTGACACTACTCATCCCTTCAAGTGTCCAAGTCAAAACTTACAGCATCATCTTTGTTTCATTCCCTCCATTCACCCTCCGGGTCTAGTCACTTTCCATGTCTGTCCACGCTCTCACCTAGAATTTCCCAAATGAGCTCAAGTCCCTCTCCCACAGAGCCATCGTGGTCCCCAGGTCCCCTATCACTACAGATAGTGATCTGTAGCCTAGATATTCCCTATGCTCCTACACACTCTCTTATGCAGCTTTTTTCTCCACAACTGAAACAGAGCCATCACATTTAAATGCAATCTGACTCTGTCACATACATGCTGGAGCCCTTCTTTGTTCACACAGCTGCTCAATAAATAGCAGATGATTTTAATGGAATAGCTAGTATTCCTGCAAAGGTGGCTATGCACGAACCAAAACATTAATAATTATCTTCATCTATATTTGAAATTAAACAAGGAAAGCAAAATGAAGCAGAGAAAGGAAGTAAAGAAACATTTATTAGCACTTATTCTGTACCTGGTATTTCACACCCATGATTTTATTTGCCATGGGAACCTTTTGATGTAGGCTTAAATACTCTCTCACCTTGAACATGAGAAAACTGAGGTACAGAGAGACTAAATTTCTTGCTTTCAAGAGTTACACAAGTAACAAATGTCAGGGCCAGAAAGGCTGGCTAGTTTCAATATTTTTTTACTCCATGCTCACCTCATATAGAAGAGGAGTTAATGCCCTCATCCTTTCTTATGATAAACTTCCTCTCCACAGTGAGATTTATTTCCCCACTCCTCTGGTACCTTCCTGCTCTCTAAATGTCTCCCCTGCGTTCAAAAAGGAAAAGGGGTTTGAGGCAGTCATCTCCTGCCTCCACACGTCCATCTCCACCAAATCACCACCCATTCATCCCTCAAACCTCCACAATACAACTCCACCCCATCTGTCACACAAACAACTCCTACTGAAGTCACCAATGACTCCTAGGTCACAGAATCAGAGGATCCTTTTCAGTCGTCCTCTGTCATAAATTCTCAAGAGCAAAGTATACCTTCACTGCATTATTTATATAAAACATTATCTTACCCCAGAACCTCCTGATTTTCTCCTTCTTCCATTCTGATCTCCATTTCTTAATTTCCTTATGGGCTCATCGTCTTCACCACAGCTTTTAATTCCTGGGAATTTCAGTCTGTTATGTCCTCCCTTTGCACTCTCCCCGTAAGAGATTTAATATACTATAGCACTAATCCTAAGAATCCTAAGAATCATTCTTAACACATCTCTTTCCCTCATATTGCTCCATACCCATTTCATTACATGGTTCTTACAGGGATTTGAACTCGTAAACATCTTCATAATCCCCTGACTTATCAATTGTGGGGTATCTTGCTATTGGGGAGAATGAGAGCATTAAGAAGAATAATAGTTTTATATATTCCTTTGGCCCCTAGAGAGGAGAAAAGCTAGATCTGAACCAGGTGTATAGTGATCCAGTGACTTTAAAACACTTCTCAACAGATTCCTCTTAATATTAAGTTCCTCCTCCAACACATTACTGAACAACTATTATATACAGTTCTCTGAATGATCTCTTTAATTACCAAGCATGGTCAGGAAATAAAGTAACATAGGTGCTCTATGGACAGAAACCTGGAGAAAGTCAGTGAGGCTA
Source organism: Nasua narica (assembly GCA_028533885.1). NCBI lineage: Eukaryota > Metazoa > Chordata > Mammalia > Carnivora > Procyonidae > Nasua > Nasua narica. Next base: position 7,224,411 of record CM052804.1, on the reverse strand, counting down.
TCTTTAGGAAGATCCTGTACCAGAACCTAGTCACAGGGATTCTGCTGAAATTATATTCCCCTAGGGAATATGGTAAGGTGGTGGTAAATAAGCATTTCATGCTTAGGTTTTACCAACGCTTGAGGAGAGTAAACTCACCCACTCTTCAGGTAAAGAGGCCCTCCGAACAACAGCCTAATGTCGAGTGCTGTGACTGCCTTCAGCATTGTTATTCTCACATCACATGCTCCAGTGTTCCCAAAGGCAAAAGAGAAATGGAACAAGCAAGGAGAAATTTGTGGCCAAATTTGTAGTCAAAATGGAAATTCTGTCGCTGTAAAGCAAAGAGCACGAGAGAGGAGTACAACTTCCGGCGTGGCGGCCTGAAGAGCTGGCACCGTGTTTAAGAACAGTTCCGGGCAGACAAGAGTTGAAAGCACTGGGGTCGAATGGATGGAAGCTCTCTGCTAAAGGCCTGGGAGACCTGGTAACAGAGAATACCGGACTCTGGTCATCCGCACACCGGCATGCTCACAGAGCAGAGGTTCCCGACACAGACGAGCAAGACAGGAAGACTGCTACGACACCTGCCAGCGCAGGAGTTTCACTCTGGCACATGGGCTCCTGCCCTTTTCCCCAACTCCAGAGCAGGAAAAGGTTTTGCCAGAGAGGTTCAGAGGGATAGGCAGTCCATAAAAACACAGAGCGCTGTAACTTTTCCTAAGGGGAATGATGTTATATGGAACAGACTATGGGGAAGTTCATGCCTAAGGACTCTGTAAAGCAATGGAGATGTTAGTGGTGAGCCATAAGGAGGACCCTAATAGATTCGTATTAACTACAAGTTAAACAGACCGCTAGAAGTTTAACAGAGAGGAAAAGACAGTTCAGAATATTCCTCCTAGAGTTAGAGCATGCCTCAAATACTGGCAACACACTAACATGGAAAAGATGCTTGAATTTAATTGGATCAGACTATGGAGCAATTTAAGCTTGTTGCTGAAAACAATAGAACAATCAACTAGCAATTAGTGGAAGCTAACAGCTGGGTATGATATCAATAGAGGCAAACCAAGCCAGAAACTTAATGGGGAAGTCAGGGAAAAGAACAAAGAGAGTCTGGATACAACCATAATCATCCCTCTTGGTCAGGGAGACTATGCACACGGCCAGAGCTGCACTCCCTGATAAGTGACAGGAGAGGGTGTTCGCTGTGGAGGAAACAGGCTTTCCTGAATGGGTCTAGTAATAATTATAACCATGTATAACTGGGTCTGTAACATGTACACAAAAATACTGTGTGTGATGGTAAGAGCACAAAAAAGAAGAGGTTGGAGAGGAACAGAGACACGTAGGAGTAAAGCTTCTGTATCTCACCAGAATTGAACGATCATAAATTTGAAGTAAATTAAGTTGAGAATATATGTAAGCCTTAGAGGAACCACACAGAAAATACATTTTTAAAATAGTTTAGAAGTTATTAAAAGAAAAAAATTATTAAAGGATTTAAAAATTTAGTGTAGAAAATATCCATTTATTGCAAAAGAAGGCAGTAAAGAAGGAACAGACGAACAAAACCTTCTTTCTGCACACAGAATACAAAAAGGAAAATAATAAAAGTGAATCCATTGTATCTTTAATATTATTAAATGTAAATGGATTGAATAATCTAATCAAAGCAAAGATTATCATATTGGGAAAAAACACAATTCAACTACATCCAGTTTATGGAAGACAGACTTTAGATTCAGAGAGATAAGTAAAAGAATGAGGGGAAAATAGGTATACCATGCAACCACAACCATCAACCATAAGAGAGCAAAAGTGATATACTAATATATATTAGTATACAAGTATTGGGCATAATTTAATTAATTTAAAAGTAAAAATATTTTTCAATCTATGGAGGGACATCTTATAATGAAAGAAAGATTAATCTATCAGGAAGATATAACAATTATAAACATATATGTGCCTAACAAGAGAGCCTCAAAACGCATGAAACAAAAAAAAAAATGATAGCATTGAAGGGATATAACAGTTGGGTAATAGCTGGAGACTTCAATACCTGTTCAAATGATGGGTAAAACAACTAGGCCGAAGATCAACAACATTGCAGATGACCTGACCAACAACGTAAAGCAAACAGACCTAACAGACTTAACAGAACATTGTCACTCAATAATAGCAGAACACACGTTCTTTCCAAGTGCGTATGGAATGCTCTCCAGGATATACCATACGTTAAGTCATAAGTCAAACCTCAAGGATTTAAAAGAACTGAAATAATATAAAATGTTTCCTAACTACATAGAATTAAGTTAGAAATCAATAATAGAAGAAAATTTGGGAAATTCATACATAAGTAGAAATTAAACAACCAACTAGCAAATAACCAATGGGTCAAAGAAGTCACAAATGAAATGAGAAAATACTCTGATATGAATGAGAAAAAAGAAATGCAACCTACTATAACTTACAGGATGAATTTAACGCAGTGCTTAGGAGGAAATTTACATTTGTAATATATGCTTTTATTAAAAAAGAACAATCTCAGGTCAATAACTGCATCTTTCATTTTAAGTAAATGAAAAAAGAAGAGCAAATGAAACCCAAAGCAAAAGATACAATAAATATGGGGCACTGGGTGGCTCAGTGGGTTAAAGCCTGTGCCTTTGGCTCAGGTCATGATCTCAGGGTTCTGAGATCGAGCCCCACATTGGGCTCTCTGCTCAGCAAGGAGCCTGCTTCCCCCCCCTCTCTCTGCCTGCCTCTCTGCCTACTTGTGATCTCTTTCTCTCTGTCAAATAAATAAATAAAATCTTAAATATATATATATATATATAATAATGAACAGAATAGGAATAAATATAATAAAATTAGAAAAAATTTAAGAAAATCAATAGTCCTTTAAAAAGATCAACAAGGTTGGTAAAACTTTAGCTAGACTAACCAAGTAAAAAGGAGAGAAGATTCAAAATACTAAAATTATAAAATGCGAACACAACACAGAGGCTGTAGATGTTAGAGCAGATAATGCTCAAAGATCCTGGCAGAGAGGGAAATCTGAACAGGTTGAGGACTTTGTACATGAAGGTGAGTCCAGGAAAGAGCACTGACAGTTTGAAAAACAACTTCTGGCAATTCTATAGGCTCTAGGGCAAAAAACTAAGGCAAGGATTCAAACACAGAAACTGAAGACAGAAATTCCTGTTCCAGACCCAGCACCGAAGAAAGCGCCAAGGTAGAACCCAATAATCAAAAACAATTCACAAATTCTGAACCAGACAGGCCACAAATGGGACATGATGCTAATATTTCAAATATTAATCTGGACCTTCTTTAATCCCTAATGCAAAGGTCAGGACTTATCCTAAAAACCTGTGCAACTGACACTGGGTTAAGTTGCCTCTGCCATTAGGATAAATCAACTTTGAATGCTGGGAAGTGTATAACGCTAGACTTCTGGCCACTGTTTCTGTCTCATTCATCTTTCTAAGGAAGTCACTTCTATGCAATGACATAAAGGACAGAACTACATATGGATAAGTAATTTTTGCAAACAGAAATTTATATATATTCCAAACTACATACATAATTAAATTTTTCCTCAGGACTAAAGGATCTGTCATTCTCTCAATTTCAAACACCTAAGTTTTCTTTATATTTGAGTAAAGAATTTAGGAGGTTATAGTTTGAGATGAAAAGTTTTTATCCAGAATACCGTACTACATTCTGTCTGTAGGTCAATGGTTCTCAAACAAGGCTGAATCCCAGATTTGTCAGGAAGTTTGTTTTGGTTTTAATACAGACTCCTACCTTCTAATGAAAGCAAGCATTTTCTGAGTTCTTTCTATGTACCAGGCAAGTGGTAAGTGTTATTTCTATGCTACAGATGGGAAAATTTAGGCAGGGAAACTAAGTAACTCTACAGTTACCTGGCTAGTAATGGAAGAGCTGGAATCCACACCAAGGCAGTCTGGCTCCGGACCTGGGGACCACACCGGCATACCCACCAATATTTTGGAGAAGGAGCCCAGAATGCTGCATGTTTTTAAAAGTCCTAGAGGATACTCATGCTCATCTGGACTTGGGAACCACTGTTCTCTGGCAGATTTCTGTTTGAAATTTCACTTACAAACAGATTGTGGTTCTTCTAACATCTGTGCTAATATTGTATTAAGTGTTAAGCATTGAGGGAAAAGGCTGCTTTAATTTGTTCTAGAAGGTTTCTACATGGCTTAATAAGCATATTACTCTAATAACATACAAGATATCAATGTGCCAGAACTATACTTCACTTCAATGATAAAGAATACTAAAAGTACTAATAGTGATTGCTAAAACTTACTGTAAAACATTGGGCTGAGTGCTTCATATTTACTATCTCTAATTCTCACAATATTGTCACCATTACAAAGATGATAAAATTGAGGCTATTGAAAAGTCCAAGGTACAAAGCCCAGATTAGAACTGCCCTACATTGATTACGAAGTTCTTCTTTTTCCCATTTAGCTTACAGACATCCTCTTCATACACTGAATATGAAGCAGCAACTTAGAATTCTGTACCTGTGCCCATTTTAACTTAGTTCCTCCTTTGGAGAAGAATTTTGCTATGGTTCTTTCTATGGGTAAAGGCAGTTCAAGGCCTATCAGGGGACTATAATTTTCTTCTGAGTCCTACAGTTTCTGGAAAAGATAAGTGAAAATAATTCTGTTCCTTATAAGGTTGCTGGAATAGAAAAGGGAGGATTAACACAATTGAACTCTGGAAGAAAACCAAGAAGAGATTAAGTAGGATGTCAAATCAAGGAACTAAAGAGAATCGTGGCGATGTGGTACGTTAAAGTCCTGATATAGCTTCTTAGGTTTTAAACTATCAGGATGTGTTAATCTAGCAAACAAAAATAAAGGAAGAAACTTCCCTGAGTTAACAATTGTGTGACCCTTTGGGTCATATACTTGAGGAGACTCAAGTAAAACAAATATATATGCACTTTTAAGTGTAAAAACCAGCTGGTTACACTCAAGATTTCTAGTCTCAGCTCAGTCACCAACACATATTAGCTGACCTTAGGCAACTTATTGAGCTTCTCTGCATCTCAGCCTCCCTAGCTACAGATCATTAATGCACCAATATATTCTATATCCTTTCTTTCCAGGTCCAAATAAAAATGAGTCATCTATATTTAAATTATAAGTCACAAATGAGAAGAAAAAGGATATCACCATATACTATGTTTCTAAGAACTTTATATCCCAGGAAATCAGGCCAAATCAAGTGATGTGAGGGAGTTATCTAAGTTTGCAGAAGCCCAGAAAGACCACCTTGACTCACGCTCCAGAAACCATGTTGGGCACCCACTCTATTTAGGGTGAAAAAAAAAAATATATATATATAATATATACACACATATATATTTTTACATAAATATTTTCTATATTTTATATTTATATTAACATATTACAAATTTATATAAATTTATAAATATAAATTGTATTTATACTTATTTTATATATATATATCAGAATAGAAATGCTAAACTAAGATCCTCTTTGGTATACTAATTATAGATCTCAAAAAGACTTTTAGGTATCATCAAGGAAAGAATAAAATCCTTATGAGATTCCTCTGCTGAATGCTCCATAGCTAGAAACTCAAACTCTTAGAACTTGAAGTGGGAGTATAAACTGGTAAAACCTCTTTGGAATACTGTTTACTTTTATCCACTGAAGCTAAACATATGCAGAGCATATGGCCCATGTATGTGTCCTGGCAATGTTCTATTCCTTAATCTGGGTGCTATTTACATGGTTGTGCTCAGTTTGAAAATCTATTAAAGTTATAAGTTAAACGTTGTAGCATGTTTCTATAATTTGTTATGCTTTATAAAACTTTTTTCTTAAATTATCACCAGTCCCCCAACAATTTCCCCACAGTAACTGTCCTGCCTTGTGTTTGCTGATAGACGTTTGTCACCTCCATTCCAAACTCTCTGAACTAGTTGGGAAGCAACTGTTGGTCGTTTAAAACATTAATAGTGCCTAAGGCCCCTTATAAGGCAAGTAATCTTATTTTTTCCACTTATAATATTCCACTCTATCTTGTAGCAATCAATCAAAGCAAACTCTCTTCCCCCCAGGTAACTGTGATGAAGTCAATTCTGCTCCTAGCTTCTGGAACATTTGACAAAGGTAATCCTATATGTCCATTTCATGTCCCTGAACACAGTGAAAAATTTATAAATAGGCACATGTCCCAAGTTAGACCAGTCAAAGCCAGCAAAATTTCCAAAGCCTTTGTTTGATCTCTCAGAAACTTCCTTTCTCACTACACTTACATGAGGGAAAATAAAGCTTCAGAGTGAGAAAGAACTGTCAAAAATAGGAAGTGAAGATTTCAGTCAACACCACATACAGTTAAGTGTTGAATTTAATCATGGGTGAAGCTAGACCTTTGGTAGACCTCTCTAATTATGAAAGACAACAAACTACCTTTTGTCTCAAGACCATTTGTCATAGATATTCTGTCTCTTAAAACCAAGAAATTCTAGCCTAACATAGACTCCCCTTCAACAATCTCCATAAACACCGTGTTTATTTTAGAAGGTGTCTCTTTCTGACAGCTACTTCCACCTACTGTACAGAAAAAAGCTCAACGATGTTGAGAATTAAGATGAAATTCCAGGAGCTTTGTCTCTGATATTCTCTTTCAAGCTAAAGAAGGGCAATAAACATCCAGGTGACCACACAATCCTCTTGGCCCATGTCCTATTGCCCTCTGATAGGACCCTTTTCTAAAGTCCTTGCATTTCTTCCCCTGGCCATTCCTGGAGACTAATACAGAGAAACAGCAATTCAAGACTGCCCTTACCTGCCAAATGGCAGGCCCTGAGTTTCCTGATCCAGAGGGTAAGGAGTGGTGGTAGGGGAGAGGATCCATCTGGCTGCTGATGGCATGTAAGGCAGGCTAGTGGAGCGTGGACCCCCCCCCATAAGAGGAAAAAGACCTTTCACAAATCTCAGATTCAGAAATGTATACTAAACATCTCCTCCTTACAGCTTAGAAACCAACCTGTGCCTCCATAAGTTTTCCTTAAGTTTGGAAACTTTATCATTGGCAGAGGCACTAAATAAATTCTCCTAGATGCCGCCATTAGGGAGTTAAGAAACACCCTGGCTTTTTTTTTTTTTTTTTTCTCTTTCTCTTTGGTATTAAGATAATAAAAGGCACACATTTTAAAACTAATTTACCCTCTAAAAAATTAAAGCATTTTTACCACTGTTTGCTTTTCTAGTTTCTTTAATTCGGGTAATTGCTTAGTCAACTTTCAAAAATATATATTCTGTCTTAAAAAAACAGCCAAATATGACGGATCACCTTCATTTTCATTTCAGATTTGGCATGCTGGACCTAGATTGTGTATTCTTTCCATGGCGCCACACCAGCGTCGGATACTTAATTAATTTCCTTTCGTTTGTGCAGGCTTGCACTTAAAGGGACAGTGTCCCATTTTGATGGCTTGCTTTTGGCTGAAGTTCAAAAGTATCACTTCTTAAATCTTTTTTTTTCCTTCAAAACTTCCCAGAGTGCTATATAGAAAAAATAATAAAATAAAAACACCCTGGTGTTTTTCTCCACCCTCACTCTTCTCTTTACTACCATCTCTTTTACTCATATTTATTCTTTATTTAAACCAATCTTTCCTTAAAAAGATAAAAAAAAGAAAAGAGAGGGACAGAGACAGACAAGTAAGCAATGAAAGAAAGCATAAGATGTACGCTCTCTTATTCCTCCATCCCACCCCCCCACAGCCCCCCACGTCCGTCTTTGCTTTCAAAGCTGGCACTGAGACTGCACTTCGTGATGATGTCAACTGGTCAGAATCGTTGGGAATGATCAAAGACTTTTTGAACATTAAGATAATATCTTCTCACCGCAAAGGAAGACCTGCAACCTTCAGATCATATATTTCACACCATCCTTATGGTAAAACAAAATGTTCTGAAAGACAAGTGATAGCTCTAGGTGCATTTGGGAGTCGGTATGCAGTATGACGTTTGAAAGGAAGGGAGGGAGTTGAGGGTAAGAGAGACTGACAACACCAGAAAACATACTTGCATTAGGCAAGACAGCATACCAAGTTATTCTAGAATAGAATTTCCTTGTTCATATGTATCATACACCATGGCATTCAGTGGATCATATCCAGCAATTCTATATGCTGTGTCCTGAACCAAAAGAACACGTTTTCGGGGTCCTCGGGTGGCTCAGTAGGTTAAGCGCCTGCCTTCAGCTCAGGCCATGATCCCGGAGTCCTGGGATCCAGCCCTGCATGGCTTCTCCCTCTGCCCCTCACCCCCATGCTCATGCACACATGCTTACTCTCTCTCAAATAAATAAGTAAATAATCCTAAAACACACACACACACATTTTTAACAATGGATTGTTGCACAGTGATTTCTTTTTCCCTGCCTAAACCTAGCTCTCTGCTCAAGGAAGGGAGGGAGGAATGAAATATTTAATCCCCAGCTTGCAGACACTAAATACAGAGCACTTCCTCTGGAGAATTTAACTTTAGCCTAGTTCTGAATCTCATGTTTCTGTTCCATTGTCTCTATGTCCCAACACTGGCTGATTTGGAACATTTCTCTCTCTCATTTATTTCCACTGTGGTAAAATATACATGGCACAAAATTTACCAGCTTACTCATGTTTAACTGTGCACTTCATTGGTATTAAGCACATTCACATTATTGTGCAACCGTCACCATCATCTATCTCCAGACTTTTTTCATCTTCCCAAACTGAAACCATGTCCCATTAAACATTAACTCCCCATTCCCTTCTGGCAACCACCAATCTAATTTCTGTCTCCATGAATTTGACTACTTACTCTTGGTACCTCATATAAGAAGAATCATAAAGCAGCTGTCCTTTTATTACTGGCTTATTTGACTTAGCATAATGTTTTCAAGGTTCATCTATGTTGCAGCATGTGTCAGAATTTCCTTCCTTTTTAATACTAAATAATATTCCATTGTCTGTACAGACCACATTGTGTTTATTCATTTATCCACAGAGGCACACTTGAGTTCCTTTCACCTTTTGACTATTGTGAATAACGCTATGAACATGGGTGTACAGATATCTGTTCGAGTCCCTGCTATCAACTCTTTTGGATACACAGCCACAAATGGAACTGCTGGATCACATGGTACTTCTAGCTTTGATTTTTCTGAGGAGGTGCCCTACTATTTTCAATAGCAGCTGCACCACTTTACCCTCATACCAGCAGTGCGCAAGAGTTTGCATTTCCCTACATCTTCAACAACATGTGTTATTTTCTGGACTATGACTCTGTTGCCCAGTAGTGTGCTAACTCCCGAGCAGCTTCACCTTTTTCTAGCCCCGAGAGCCTTTCCCCATCATTAACTAGATGGGAGGTCTCAGTGGCTTCTTCCTTTCTAAGTTGAACTAGAAGGTAGGTACAGAAAAAAGGGAAACTTGTGAATATAACCTCCTGGTTACTAAGACTGAAACAGCCTTCCATGGCCTAAAAGTAGAGGTTCAGCTTTTAAAGACTTGGTGAAAATAATTCTTAACTATAATCCAGCTGTCAGTGGGCAGGAATCTAGTGAAAAGAAGTGATCAAACTTGGAAGGAATGTTAAAGTAAAGCAATTCCTTGTTGGTGGCCATAAAACAGCAGTCTCTAGTACCACCTCCTCACTCATCTTTATGGCCCCAGGCCCCTGGACAGTGGGGAACCCACACACTTAATATTTTATGTTACCCCTTGGTAGTGGCTTTACTGTCTATACTATATAATATATATTTTATAATATATGTACATTTAAAACAACAAGCAATATGGGGGTTTTGCTACATGTTTATTATATTGTTAACAAAAACTAAATTATATACCTTAGATATTATATCTACATAATAGGTAGACCACAGCTGTTACAGCAGTGCCCCAACCTGCAAAAGTGGATGATAAAAAGCAAACTCCAATTTGCCTCTTCTCATGCAGATGTCACTGTACCTTTGAGATCTCCAGACCTTCCTATTTCTTGCTCTACCTGTAGGGTCCTCTACGAGTTGTATTTTCCAAAACTGTTCTCACTATCCTGCTGTGGGATTGACTTGTATCCCTCGTACATTTTCCATTTGTTGCCTCCAATCCAGGATAAAGTTGTCCTGGGTGAATTTTTCCTACCCATCTAAAAATGTATCAAAGTGACCTAACATACATATTCAGGAAGAGAAAAAGTGTCAGGGAAGAATAAGGCCTTCAAACTATGCCCTTTACAATTTAATAATGACCAACAGCAACCAGTATTTCAGAATGCCTTGTTGACTGGTAAAAGGGAACTAAGAGGGTCCTCCGTTAAAGAGAAACTGACTGTCTGATACATTGGCTAATAAAATTAGGAGGTCTCCCCATGTAGCTGCACCTTAATCAAACACGGCAAGTTAACACATCTACCAACAGAAAAGGCCGACTCACACTGCCAGCTTGATGCCCTAGTCACAAATGGACAAAATAGTCATTAGGGGCAAATGTTCTCTGTAGCCAAAAGCAACCACACAGGAAAAAAGACAACCCACAACGGCAAGAGGGACCACAGTATTAAACACTAGTCATCCTCTGAGTTGTTAGCCACATACTTGCCTTCAGAGTTTAATCCTCAACAGCAAGAGATTTTCCCAGTGAGAGAAAATTAGATGTTACCCTTCATTAAGCACCTACTGTCACATACTGACTTGTTATTTTATAGAGTAAATACGAAGACTAGGACTGTGCTGCCTTCACTATAAACACTATATAATTTAAGCTGCCTATCACCTACCTGAGGCAAGTATCATCCTCCCCATTTTGCAAGTAAAGAAACTGAGTCAGAAAGGTTATATAACTGGTCCAAAAGCACAGAGGAAATGTAAGAATTTTTATCCATTAACTATACAAATGTAAAAACAATACTCCAAACTTCCACTAAACAAAAATCATGTAAACCTGGAGAAAATGATGTGTGAGCAGTACCCTGAATAACATAACATTCCAGCTCAGGAGTTGGCAAATCATAGCCCATGGACCAAATCCAGTTCACCATCTGTTTTTGTATGCCCCACAAACTAAGAATATTTTTTATATTGTTAAATGGTTGAAAGAAAAACCAAAAGAATATTTCACAACACATAAAAATTACATGAAATTCAAATTTTTGTATCCATAAATAAAGTTTTATTGGAACATAGCCATGCTTATTCATTTGCATGGTGTCTATGGCTACATTTGCACGTCAGTGGAAGAGCTGAGTAGTTGCAACAGAGAGACCTTGTAGCTTGCAAAGCCTAAAATATTTGCTATTTGTTTTTTTACAGAAGAATTTTGCTGACCCCTGTTCTAGCCAAAAGACTTCTGTTCAAGGAAATATCTCATGTAATAAAGCCTTCACTATCATAATGACCGATGCATAACTCGGTGTTCCCAAAATTTTCACTAAAGGTATAATAATAACGGACATAACCCCAATACATGAATCTGTGACTGTGTTAAGATAAATTTGATGTCAACTACTCACTTCCCAAAAGGATTCTCTAGAAGGTGTCATTTCTCAGTGATTTTCATCAGAGTATTTGATATGGGATTTGACTCACCGAACCTGATTTCATTCACTCTTTCATAAATATACATTTAGGTAAAATGAGGTATGCAAATTTTGACAAACTCAGCACAATACAAATCTGTCTTGAATGCCATCCAAGGGAGGTTAATTTTCAAAGGACCAGGGGGACCTCATTACAACCACTGCTCCTTCTGTCTTAGATGCCCCATAGCACAGGCTCCCATGAGCAGCTTTCCAGTCAGGTCCCAGCATATTCAGGCAGAGTGAAGCTAGCAAATCAGGATTTGGCTTCAGCCAGGAAAACAACTAGGTTCTGGGAGAAAATTACCAGCAGAGGAAATAAAATTGTCAGTGGGTCTTTTCACAGACACAAAAGTGTACAAGGAAGGTGAGACAATGTAGACAATAAAACTTAAGATACTCAAAATATCCCACATCAAAGCCAGAGAGACGTAGACTGTTTTAGGGACACTTCCAGTGTTCCATTTGTTTAACACATGGAGCTTGATGGTAGGTATTCATTCTGGAACACTGAGCAAAAAAAGTTTCAGTCATTAACTAATACAAATACAAAATAAGCTGATGGAGTCATGTGCCAGCACTGGGATATAAAATCAGTCCCTGGAGGGTTGCTAAGTGAAAATAAGTTCCCTTGGGAAAGTAAAATGCATTAGATTTTCACGTGGGTTCCTGGATGAGTTTGGTTATTACGACTCAGGAGACCTCCCTGATATCTTTTGGGTAGGTTCAAATTTCCTTCGCCACCTTATTTAAAATTACAGTTTCTCCCAGCCATTCTTACTCCCTCTCCCGCTTTATTGTTCTCCCTAACACTCATCACCATCTGACAACCTAAACGTTGTAGTTATTCATTTGCTCACAGTCTGTCTCCTGCTTCTAGAATGTGAGCTCTATAAGGGCAAAGATTTTGTCTGTTTTGTCTACTGAATTTTCAGTCCAGTGTCTCTCCCACAGTATGTACTCAAGAAGTATTCCTGAAGGCATAAAGTAACTCAAAGGGGGTTTCTTATCAAAAACGCCAGAATGAATCCCCTGGATCTTTTTGAACTGCCTCCGAAGATGACCACTCCTCCCTCTGTCACCCTCACTTTCCTTCAAATGGTAGGAATGCTAAGATGATCCTTAGATCTTTAAATCATTGAGACTAATTTTGTTCTCCTCCTGGCTGCAATGTTCATTTGCTTTATGCTACCAGTCAGAACCAAATAAATAACCAATGCTCAAAAAGTTCAGCACCTGACGCTTCACAGGGACTTGATACATGCATGTGACTATCTGAATTACTGAATGAATAAATAAATGAAACATGATATGCAAATGAATTGACATGCACTGATAACTGATCATCAACAAGAAGGTTCATTCTGCAAATTTAAATATTTAGTTTCCTTGATCATTACTCTTCCAGGTTCTCCTCAACCCATTCTGATCTTTACTTCAGTTTCCTTCTAAAGATTATTTTCCTTTATCTTGCCCTTCAAATGAGGATATATTCTGTGGCTGCAAAATATGCTAGCATTTCACATGTTTTTCCACATAAAGTAACACATAAAAGATGATAACATTCTTAAAAAAAAAAAGATGATAACATTCTTACAGCATATGGACAGGGGAATGATAAAGCTGCTTGTGGCCGTGGGCTGTTAGTCCTGGGATTCTGATGGCCCAAGCCCGGCTCTGTGATCCCAGAACACCCAGTAGCAACCCCGAAGTTAAAGGAATCAACATGTCTGTATACTTGCAACCAATCTAAGGCACACCAGGATACTGTACGACAGCAACTGGGAGAGTCTTCCACTCATCTGCTTCTACACTTCACTGGTGAATCCTATTCACTCACATTTTTAATCATCACCTGGAGACCAGTAACTCCTATTTGTATCCTTCTCCAAATATCCACCTCTTTCTTACCTCCTAGGATCCATCCAGAGTCACATGTGCCACCACTGATTGGATATGTTCTCAGGAGGCTCCTTACCTAACTACATTCTCTATTTAAATCATACTTCCTACCAGATTTCTCCCTTCTACATGGCAATGAAGCCAGTGATCCAAATTAGAAACCTGGGAGTCATCTTCAGTCATTCATCATTCTCCGTATGAGAACAATCCCCAGGCCAGCCAAGCTATTCCTCTCCCTTCAGCTGCCTCTCCTTTAGTTTAAGCCTGTGTTATCTTTCACCTGAACTACGCCAGCCTCCTAATGTGTCTTAGCTCTTCCAAACTACTACTGATGGGATGGAGTGGGCTGTCCTGACTCCTGACAGTTTTGTTCTTCTCTTCCCAACTCTGGGTTCAGGGACTTCAAGTTAGCAGCTTAAAATCTGCCATGGTGGGAGTATTTACATCATGGAAATTGTCAAATGCTATCATCAAGAATTTGTTTTCAAAAAGGAGGCTGTTAAACATTCACTAGCATATCATCATTGCTCAAATCTATCTTCTACAGAAGAATAATGTATTGAAAAAAATATATAGCCATGTCACACATTTGTTTAAACAATTCTGTGACTCCTAATTTCCCATTAGATTAATGCAAGCTCTTAAAAGGTCACAGGAAGGACCTCTGAGATCTACTGTCTCCTCCTATAATCTTATCTGTTAATACCCCCTCCCTCCTTGACAGAAGCTTTTGGCAACATGGAACTGCTTGTAATCTCCCATATATCAGGCTATTCCTGACTCCATGATTTTTGTGTAAGCTATCCCGGAAGCTTGGAATCTCTTCCCTTAGATTACCCCCTTTTGTATGACTATCTCTTTACTCACAGTGTACTGTATAGTTAAGATAGTATTTTCTGCACCAAATTCTCTCCTGATCACTCCTAGGTTATGATAACTACTTATTTTCTTCTAGGCACTGAAAATCCCCTCTTCAAATTTCTATCACTGCCTTTACTGCACTCTATTATGAGTCTATTATCTCCCCTCCTCTATCCCCAGGGAAATACCCAACAGTAGGGAATACGTAGATACATCTTTGCACCCCCAGTTCCCAAAAAGTAACTTACAGATATTTTAAGTTCAATCTATGTTTACCATACGTATAAATAGGATAAATAAATGAATGAATAAATACTAGATATGACTATAGTAACTTAACACTGCATTATACTGAAAAGAGAATTCATGCTTTCTAGTTTACTAATTGAGATTCCTCAATTATGTGGGGATATAGGGACTCTTGGATTTTAGCCACACTCATACTGAAGGTCCTTGCTGGAGGCTATTATAAATATGCTCTTGTGAAGATCATTCCCTCCTCTATATTGATCTATTTTCAATGCATCTGGCTTGACTATACCAGACCTCAAAATAAACTGACCACTCATTTACAATTACAAAATGTGTGTGAGACTGTGTGTGTCTAGGGAATGGGGAAAGTCAGGGAGGAGGCTTAAACACACAGAAGGATGTTGGTAAACTTCTGGTTACCAAGGTCAACAGTATTGTTTTCTTCCTTCCTGAAAGAGAGCCAATCACTACGAGGACTCTGTTTTATCTTTTTTTTTTTTTGGAGGACTGTTTTAAAATGCATTATATAATGTCTTGAACGGGTTTTCAAAATTGGTTTTCTCTTCTGTTATTTTTACATTACAAAGCAGTGAGACTGCTGTACATTAAGTACTACTGTGAGTTTGAAATGCAGTACTGTGGTCAGCAAAGGAGACAAAACATTCATCACTAAGAGACAACATTTCTTGAATAATTTTGTCAAAGAGAAGAGAGGAGAGCATCCTGAGCTGTAGCTCAACTAGCAATAGCTAACACATTTAACAGTATTCTTTTCCTTCCTGAAAAAAAATAAGGCTTTTAGGAGATTTTGCAGTAACAAAAAGAGCTTCCTTTTCTATACCTTTCTTTTGTTTAAAAGTCTCAAAGAAAGTAGTGAACATAGTAATTCCATGAGTATGTGTTAGATATATATTTGATTACTATAGTATTTAAATATTTGAAAGAATATCATGATTCTTTATGATTATGCAACTAAGCTCAACACCATAAAGAAAAGCCACTAATTAAATTTAGAATCAGGAGGAGTTTGCTAATGTCAAGGAACAATTATTGAAAGTATTCTGAAAAAGTCTGATGAATGATCTTCTCTATACCACCCCCACAACTTCATCACCACCATCAACAGTACCAGTAACCATCTGTCTACCCGCAGATATACCAAAAAGGTGACATTTTATTGCAAGCTTAACATTTTCTGAATCTGTCTTAAACCACAAAAATTATGCTGAACTCCCCAAAAGAAATGAAGTTGTTTTTACTCTCTCTTCATCTCTCTCTTTTTGCCTGACTAGTAACAGGAAGTTCTTGGAAACTTCCCAGAGAATGGCTGGTCTTGTAAGAGTCCCAAACCAATGTTGTAGGTGCCAGAGTCTTGGCACTTTTGAGGTATGGGTTTTAGAAGCACCTGCATTGCCCCTTTCTACCAAACGTCCCATCACTAAGCTCAAGAAATTCCCCTTGTCATGATCATTAGTCATGAGCCTAAGTTGGGGGAGGAGATCATGGAAGAAGGTACAAGGCTTGCCCCAGCCAATCTTCTCTACTGATCATACAAGATGTAGAAAATACCTATGAAGTATCTTCAAGTTTGCAGTCAAACTGGACCCTTACTTGAACCCTAAGGTCAAGCTATAATCTATTTCCTATTCAGAATTTATCCTCTTAACAAATAAAATGTACAGAAGGAGGGAAAATTCATGGCATGGCACCTCATTATTTGTTATGAACAGATCCTTTTTCACCTTGGAGCTCCTCAAGAATGATTTGTAAGGCAGCTCACTTCCATTCCTGCTTCAGTCTACACCAATCTTAAACCCTTGAGTTTATTCCTTCTCCTTCTTTATTCTGTGGTCAGAATTCTGAAGGAGTTGGAGACAACGCAAGAACAACAGTGATTATTTGCAGGAATACCTCCCCTACCGCCTGGAACTTAACGGGCTCTACCTTGTATTGTTCTGGGCCTGCGGTTTCTACATTGGGAAAATCACAGGATAGTGTGAGGACGCTAGGAGAAAGGAGACCCTTGAAGTCTTTGGCAGGGTCTGCAAGAGCTATAAAGATCAACTATTTCACTGCACTAAAGAAAAGAAAGGGACTTTGGCCAAGTTGTGGCTGAGTGATTTTGTTTTGCTCTTCTTCTTCTTCCTTCTGTTAGTTTCCTTAACTTCCCAGTCCCAAAAGCAGCTGAAAACCTAAGGATGTAACTCCCCTCATTAAAAAAATGCATGGATTTCCATGAAAGTACCCCAAGCACACAAAATGTATTCCTACTTCACCTCATCAACGTATGCAAACTCACCTTTAAATATTTTTCTGATTTAAAGTCCCTAGCTCTTTGGAACAAAAACATTCCTAGAGAAACGTATCAAATAATAGCCATAATTTTACATAACTCTAAATTAGTAAACTGATCAATGGCTAATAACAGAGAACAATTACTAACAGTTTATTTTGTGCCTGGGATTGTCTGAAGTACTTTAGGTACAGTAGCTCATTGACTACTTAACAAAATCCTTTGTGTAGCAGTCATGGTGGTTGCTTTCTGAAGTCTAAGTGATTATTTTAAGATATTCATTGTAATGCCATTCCTCTCTTCAGCATTGATTTATTAGGAATGGGCATATGACCAAAGCCTATCCAATAAGATATGAAAAGAAGTCTGGTGAGGGGCTTTTGGAAATGATTTCCTTATTTCTAAAAAGTACATGCAAGAAAGAGATAATCTTTCCTTTTAGATCACATCAATATCCCTGGATGTGACATTTGGAGTTAATGCAACCCACACTGCCACCATAAGATGGAGCAGGGGAGGGAGGAAAAAAAAAATTGAGTCCTGAGTGGCATTACTGAGCCACTGATCATACTTCCCCTGAACCAAACTATCTTCCTGACTTCCACTTGTGTGAGATAATAAATTTCACTCCTGAGTAGGCCAACATGAACTGGGGTCTCCTGTCAACTTTCAGCAGAAGGCATCTCAACTAATACACAATGTGTTTGATAACACTGTCTTCTCCATTCTACGGGTGAAGAAACCGAGGCTCATAAAGGTAAAATAAGTTTCTATGTCTCACAAGCTAGTAAATTTTGAAGCAGTGACTTGAACTAAGCAGTCAGACTTCCAAACTCATATCCAAACTACCATGCCATTCTTTAAAAATATTACAGAACAATAATGTTAGAGAAAACTGCAGGCTGAGATTGATTCCACAGGTAAATTGGAGCAATATCAGGAGATGATAGGGCACTCTGAGCCCCTGGGACTCAGGTAATTAGACTGTTTGGTGCTTTCTTAAGAGTCCTACACAACTGTTTCAATAATTCGACTCGGTCATTGAACCCATCAGACACTGTTTTCCAGAGGCTTATAGCTCCCTCCTTCATAGTGAAGCAGATAGACATGTAGAGAATTGACTATAAAAAAAAAAAAAGGCATTATAGCATTATAAGATAATGGCCATAAAATTACTTTCCTTTTAGGGCACAGCAAAGTAATTAATTCCAACAAAAAATGAATCTCTTCAGCCATTTTCCTCTTACACAGCTCAGGCTAGTGAACAACCTCTCTCTGTGCCATTTCTCTGTCACTTAACTGCAAGGATAATTAAGCCTTCTGACCTTTTATTTCTTCCTCGT
Organism: Nasua narica; assembly: GCA_028533885.1. NCBI lineage: Eukaryota > Metazoa > Chordata > Mammalia > Carnivora > Procyonidae > Nasua > Nasua narica. The sequence continues at coordinate 7,206,124 of CM052804.1, read as the reverse complement.
AAGCCTTGTTCAAGTGAGACATCTCCAAGGGTGATGATGCCATGAGAAAACATGGCATCCTATCAAGGCTCCTGGAGAAGGAATGGAGTGCCTTTCCTAATCAACCGATGGCTTTTCTGGTATCTATGAAACTTAAGCAGACTGGTGCTAAAAGCAATATTTATACTCACTCATTAATTAACCATTTAAATAAACCATTTATCCTGCTATTCAAGGTCTTCCTCTCTACATAGGCATATATCTTTCAAAGTCGTCAACATAATATTGCATTTTTATCCAAGAATGTCATAGATTTGTCACTGATTGTTTACTCACAGTGCATCTGTCCCGAAAGTAGTCGGGCTGCTCACGGCCACCAGGCGGCATAGACCTGGCAGAATGCCAGTGGTGGCAGTGCAGTTGTACCCCGACAGTTACCTAAGACCCCAACTATAAAATCATTAAACATGCTAGGGAATTACACTTTTGTGGGACAACATGAGGCCAGGGTTAAATGACAAATTCTTGCCCATATTTCCTGTGGGCAAGAAATTATTTTCTATTAATTCTCAGTGTGCTAATGCCTTAATTGGACTCAGAAGAGAAACACAGAGTTTTATATATATTTGTTCCAAAGAAAGGTTCACATCAAACTGCTACTAAAAATAACACTTACTCTCATTTTAGGAGCATCCTGCCTGAAAGAAAAGATGAGCTGGCCACATTTTAGCCCTAGACTTAAGTCTATAAGCAACTTTTCTCATAAATGGTCATTGAGAAGAATTTCTTCCCACATTATATGTCAAAGAGCTTTTTAAAGAACTGCTCCAAGTGAGAACATTTAGAAATGCACATGCCCACATCGGAGGAAAGCCATCAACACTCTTGCAGAGCCATATGCTTGCCCTCGAGGGACCCAAAACTATTCCATTATACCAGAAAGTCTGTGGAATGTAAATCCAGGGGCCTGAAATGCTGTATATTTTTCAAGAAGTACAAAGTGGAAGCCATTGAGTCCATGGATTCACCAAATGAATGGATTGTTTCATCTGCACAAATGAACTGTCAGAAACAATGGCCACATAACACATTTGCTCCTGTTCCCCAAAGAGGAAAAAAAAACCATATCCCAAATAAAGCAAAAAAGCATGAGAAAAAGAAAGCTTGATTTATACTCTAAAATCTGGATGCCTGAATTCAGACAGCATGGGCTAGAAATATGCAGCTCATTTTTGTCTTAATACACATAAAGGTATCAGCTCTCTGCTTTCAGAATGCAAATGGGTTCTACATCCATGGTTATTTGAGCAAAATTACAAAAGCACTTCTTGCATTATACCTAGTTTTATTTTCTTATCATTCCTTTTAGTTCCTTTCTCCAATTTTTTTTTACCCCTAATACTTTGAGATAACTTCTCCTTCTACTTCTACCCTCTCTCCTGTTAGATAAGATCTTTCATTTTGAAATATTCAAGATACACAGAAAGTTATAAGGAGTAACCTAAGAAACAACATTTTTGTCTTTGCTTACCATTTGAATTTTTTGAATTGGTCCAAATTCCTTTTATAAAATTATTCTAAAGGTGATGCTTCTTGTCCAATAGTCTCCAAAATTATTACATTTCTCCCCTTTATTAATGATCTCTTCTTCCTGAGGTCACTACTACCTAAAATTTGGAATTTATTATTATTCCTTCATATATATAGTACATAGTATTATATAGTGCTTTCAAATAGTATGATACAGTACATAACCTTACGCAAATTGTTTCATTGGTTGTTTATATGAAAGCATTCCTGGGGGAGAGGCAGAGAGAGAGAGAGGGAAAGTATCTCAAGCAGGCTCTACACGCAGCTTGGAGCCCTATGTGGGGCTTAATCTCACAACCCTGAGATTATGACACTGAGATCATGAGCTAAGCCAAAATCAAGAAGCCAATGCTTAATTGACCTAGCCACCCAGGTGCCCCTTTGCAAAATATTCTTTTCAGCCTCATCAACATGTTGCATGTAGCCCATTATAACTGTATAGTACTCCTTATTATAAATATATGACAGTTTGTTGAATTTCTGGTAGTCATTACATTCCTTTTCCATCATTGTTTTTCTTTCTTTCATCCACAATAACTTAGGAGTTTCATGGACTGATTGTAGTGCTTCCTCTTTGAAAGGACTTCCCTTCCACCCTAGGCAACAATAGAATATTATTGGCACCTGTCTGCTTTGGCTAATTATTCATGTTTTTGTTTCCTTATATTTTCATACTGTATTATGAATGAGTCTTGGGCTGTTATCTTTCTAAGCATTGTATATTTGGCATATAGCTTTAGGACTAACAGGAATCTTAGAAGTCATATAGTCCAACCTTCTTTTCATAAACTATGACACGAGCAAGAGGAATTGAATGACTTGCCACTGGTCATATAGCTGCTTCATGAACAGCCGAGTTGAGGACCCGGGTCTCCTGGATCTCTCTCTCTTCTTTTTTCCAGTACACTAAACTGCAGCTCATCCACTCAACTGAGCATTATTTGTGGTTGTTATCACAAATAACAAATGTTTGTGGGTGTAACATTATTTGATTAATGTTATCAGTGGTTTCTCAACAGTGGATCTTAAATCCTGTTCATAAGAGCACTATGGGAACACTGAAAAAGGGCTCATGTCCTCAGGGCCATTAAACTGCAGATGAAGAGACTAAAGAGAAACAAAAACATTACAGGCAACTAAATGAACCTACATGTAACTAAATTCCAATAGCAAAAGCAGCAATTTCTCTCTGTATGTGTATTTTTTTTAAGATTTTATTTATTTATTTGACAGAGAAAGAGAGAGAGATCACAAGTAAGCAGAGAGGCAGGAAGAGGAGGGGGGGAAGCCCTGATGCGGGGCTCAATCCCAGGACCCCGAGATCACGACCCGAGCCTAAGGCAGAGGCTTTAACCCACTGAGCCACCCAGGCGCCTCTATGTCTATGTATTTTTAACGAATTTCTCAGAATAAGTTGGAGTCATCACACCACTTCATTACAGAGTGTATCTTTGTGTATTTCTTAGGCACAAGGACATTCTCTTACATAGCTAAAAAATTATCAAAACACATTTAAGCACTGGTACAATGCTAATATCTAATCCACAGTCTATATTAAAATGTTAACTCGGGACACTGCATGTCTCTGCCAGTTAAGCATCTGGCTTCGGCTCAGGTCATGATCCCAGGGTCCTGGGATTAAGCCCCGCATCAGGCTCCCTGGTCAGCAGGGAGTCTGCTTCTCCCTCTGCCTCTCCTCCTGCTCCCCATGCTCTCACACTCATGCCCTCTCTCTCAAATAAATAAAATCTTTAAAAAAATGTTATCAATGATCCCAATTATAGCTTTCCACTCCTCTACCCCACTATAAGATCCAACTCAGGATCATACATAAACTGTATAAAATTGTAAGAAAAACATTTTTCTTTGAGCTGTCTTTGACTTGCCCATTTATATAACAGGTACTGAAGATCTGCAGAGAGAGATCTCTGCTCTCCACACACTTAAGCACATGGTGGAGGATGGATGAGGTAACATCTAATTTTTAATAGATTATGACCAGCCTTGAGACAGAGATAATCACCAGATACTATGCTGTGAGGAACCTTCCAGGAAGAGGTTACACTGAAGCTTGGATTTCAAGGAGTGGAAAAGAGTGCTAACAGCTTTCCTGGCCAAAGCAGCATGTGCTATAACAAGATGAATCATAACCTATTTAGAGAACAGCAAGTAGCTCAGTAGTCCAACAGGGTAGGAGCTATGTGTGCATGTGTGGGTATACGTGTATGGAAACACATGTGTATGGGTGTGCATTTGGCAAGGTGTGGTGCTCAATGGAAACAGAACTATGTATGGGCTATATCATAAGAGACCTTCTATGTCATAATGTGAAATATGATCCTGAAAACAATGGAAAATTGTTGGAGAAATTTAAGCAGGGGGCCAATAAGATGTAATTTGATTTCCCTTGTCTACAAGATGAGTCTGACTGCAGCACTACACGTGAGTATTGCATCCACAGGAGTGAAGCAATAAGAGCTTGAACTAGACCAATACTACTACTGCGTGAATTGAAAATATTTTAAAGAAAGAAAGTGGGTAGAACTTACAAACTGCTGGGTGGGGGATGACAGATAGAGGTGAGAGGGAAGAGACTGTCCAGAAAGAGTTCTCTGAGTCCCAGGATAGGTCTGGACCCATTCTACAAAGGAAAACAGACAAAGTCTATGATTTCAGGCCCCTGGAGCTTATTCTCCTAATATTCTTTCTAAACTTTGGAAACATGGAAAAAGTACATATTCCTGAGTCCTGCCCACACAGTTCCTTGACTCTCACACACAAGCTTCCTTGTCTCCTAGAGGAGACTCGGTCTGGTCTTGGTCCATGCTCCCTGGGTGATCTGGCCACTTTCCTTCTTGCAGCCATTTCCCCATTTCTCTTAAAGTAAGTAAGCAGCACGCCATCTTCGTTTCATTGCTGTTTGGGTCTCATGCATCATTCCGCCACCTACTGCTGCTCGACTTTATATGCCCATAAATGTTTCATATTTGGTGTTCAATATTGCTCAGGTGTTTATCCTTACTCTTCCGCAAATCAATATGCCCTTTTTCATAAACTTGAATACACTTCTCAGTCAACAGCTTATTTAAAGATCTGCAAGTCCCTTATTGGGTTTAGCAGTGAGCTCATCTATTCAAGAGGGAAGATGCATCATTAAAGCCTTGAGGCATAGAGATGTTCCTTAATAGATGAGCTCAGTTGGTTTTGCTTCTCAATCTTCAAATCATCCCCAATAACATCAGCTTAGGTAAACTTATCTTAGTCTCTCCTCTATATTATTTAGAAGAACATATAATGTCTCTAATTTCAAAACACGAGTTTACAAGTTTAACACTGTGTTATAGGAGTGGAAAGGAAAAGACAAGATGTCCAAAGAAGATGAAGTGGAGTTAAGAATACACCTTCGGGGCACCTGGGTGGCTCAGTGGGTTAAAGCCTCTGCCTTCGGCTCAGGTCGTGATCTCAGGGTCCTGGGATCAAGCCCCACATCGAACCCCGCATCGGGCTCTCTGCTCAGCAGGGAGCCTGCTTCCCCCTGTCTCTCTGCCTGCCTCTCTGCCTACTTGTGATGTCTTTCTGTCAAATAAATAAATAAAATCTTAAAAAAAAAAAGAATACATCTTCAACCTTTTCTGCTAATATATATGCATGTTGCTTTAAATGTTGGCAGATTTCCTGCTTTCTTTCCACTTTCACTTTCATGTAGTCTGTGTGTCTCAATTTCTTTCTTTCTTATTCTCAGTATCACTAACACATCTAACTTGTGACTGGTTTCTCAAAACCAATTATTTTTGTTCTACTAAATGCCTAGTGCTACTGATTATTTCAAATTATCTTGTTTGTTTTCCTCGAATTCCATGCATGTATTTCTGATATATTTTGCGTCTATTAATTTCTTCCCCTTTTGAGAAAGATGATGCTTGGTAAAGAGAAACTGAAGTGATAGGGATGATTATCTGAAAGATCATTTTAGAAAATGGAGGTGATATCTTTCTCTCTGCCTTCTGTTATGAATATGTCTTCCTAGAGGCTGTCTTCCAATGCACCATTTCTAGCCTGAGTAGACTCTTAGCATCACTGAAAGACATTTGACACGTCTCTGCTTTCTTCTACACCCTACTGTATTTCCACATTCCATAGCTCCTCTTAGCTTCCACTGCCCCCTCTATTTCAAAATACTTCCCTCACAGTGTTCTTTGAGATCTTCCTAAATGCCTTCCTTGAGGGCAAAGCATGGTTGGTAAACCTTCATTGTGTTTGCTACTTCCTTCTCCATACCCTTCCCATTTCAATATAATAGTAGAGATAAGAATGAATAGGCTTTTACACCACACCATTAAGTACTGATTCATTGTTCTTGCCTCCTTAGCATTTCATCCCTGTTGACTGGTATGTCATAATGTGTGTCTTGGGAAGAAAACTGTGACTATGACTGTGACCATAATGGATCAGTCCTAGATCCCTGGCCAGTATCCAGGATGACAACTGAATCCTCAAAATCAAACACAGGCTCCAATAATGAGCACGACTTTTGGCCCAATAAAATAGTTTTGGATTTATATAAAGATATATAGAAAAGTTCATCAAGGGTTTTTTTGTTATACTAAAAATTTAGAGTAAAAGTCCAACATTAAAAGATGAATTGATTCAATAAACTGTGGAAACAAGTTAAGACTTAACATGAGGAATTTGGAAAGCCACTGAAATGTTAAAGCAGAGAGTATTCTGATTGAATTTTTGCTTTAGATAAAATGCTCTGCTAATGAAGAGAATAATCTGGAGAGAGGCAAGAATTGGAAAGTGAGTGATACTGTTCGCCTGGATTAGAGTAAGAGAAGTGAATATGAAGAGACATACATGGGAACCTCAAGAAGAAAGAATTAGAAGTACTTTGTGATTGATTGGATGTGGAAGCTGGGAGAAAGCTCGCACTAGTCAGACATTAATCATACCACTTTAAGGTCTTTCTACACCTTTTTCTCTTCAGGGCTCTGCATGTGTGAACCTATGTCACTCACAATACAGTCCTAGTAAATATTATCAAACTGAAAAGTCTGTCTCCAGTGTCACCAGTCTCTTTGCTGTGACCTAGCTTCCCTCCTCCTTCATCATTTCGGCCTCCTTCAAATTTAGACACCAGTGCTCTCTGGAGTTGGTAGAGTTTGAGAAATCAAGATCTGGAGTCAATCAGGCTTAATTTTTAATTCACTTCTGCCATTTACAAACCATGATACTGGGCATGCTATTTAACTCATTAAGCTTGTTTTTTTATTTTTGTAAACTGGGGTAATAGTGCATATCCTATAAGGATACAACAAGTAAAATACATCATATATATATATATGTGTGTATATATGTGCATGTGTATATATATATATATATACACGTTATGTATACGTATATATGTGTGTATATACATATGTATATGTGTGTGTGTGTGTGTGTATATATATGATCACCTAGTAGTGTGTATGGCATAGAATAAATTCTCAAAAAAATAACTTATTAATGTAATCCCATCCAAGGAAAAAGAGTAACTTTATCTTCTTCATCTTTACATTGTTTAAAGTCATTAGGTTTTTTCTTTCAGGAATATTTTTTTTCACTCTTGCCTCTAATGATGAAATGATCCAATCTGCCTCTGACAATTAGAGAAATTTGTGGTAAAAGCCTAAGGTAGAAGAGGGATTTGGGGGCACCTGGGTGGCTGAGTTGGTTAAGTAACTGCCTTCGGCTCAGGTCAAGATCCAGGATCAAAGCGCACATCAGGCTCCCAGCTCCACAGGGAGTCTGCTTCTCCCTCTGACCTTCTCCCCTCTCATGCTCTCTCTCAAATAAATAAATAAAATCTTAAAAAAAAAAAAAAAGGAGGAATTTTTTTTGGAAACTAGGCCCATTCAATACTTTATCATTCCCTCTCTAGCAACTACCTCCTCACCTTTGCAGACACAATCTATAAGCACAGTCCTATAAACAAGAGGACTATCTATCCCCACTCTTTAGGTTTCTGGTTTGTGTTCTAACCAAGCTGTTGCCTCAGAGTGTGAGACTTAAAAGAATCAACTTCCTCCTGGCTATGGAACCATGGGCAAGATACCCAAATTTTCTAAGGCTCTAACCCTTTGAAAGGGTTTTTTTACCTGCATTCTCAGAACAACAATAGTACCAAAACAGGTTACATTAAATAATGGATAATTGGCATGGGGCATGGAATGTAACAAACACTCAATAATATATTTCCCTGTTTCTTTATTTAGAAAGTAATCTTGGTTTGTGCCTTGGATATTGAAAATATGTTATAGGGACTCTGGGTTTAGTTATGTTGCCCTAAAGCATATAGACTTTAAAAATGCAAGTATTAATTATTCTAGCAAAATGTTGTCAGACATAACAGATGTTTTTTTTCCTCTCCCTTCATCTCCTTCCCCATCATGACACATACTCAACTCCTTTTGGAACCAGGGACTGGCTAAGGTAGGGTTAAAAAATTATAATAATAATAAAGCAGGTAAAAAAAAATAAAGCAGGTAATACTTCATTGAATTCAAACTTAAAACTCTGAAATACACTTTTTTTTTTTAATCTTAGGCTACTTGGGGTCTTCCCTGAGCACATATTGCTCCAGAGTCAACCAGAAACTTGGGAAGAGTTTAAACAAAGAATTTAAAACTTTCCCTTTCTGGGATTCTCCTCTCCTACTTTCCAGATACTTATCATTACCAAAGACTCATCTGGCTTTCCAAACTAATATGACAAAGATTTTGTATCTGAGCTTCAGCTTTTTTACATAATGCAGACAGATTGGGGCTTGCTCTCAAACTAAAAGCTCTGAACAATGGGAAACTCCACCAGGCGGTTAACATCTTTCCAACATCAACTTCCTTTCACTATCTGCTTGCCTTTGCTTACTCTTTAGTGCCTTCATATATTTGCATTTTGTATTTTTCCAGAATTCATTATTTTTACCTATGAGAGTATTGGTCTGGCAGGAGTTATGCAGCCTTGCTGGAAGTAGAATTCCCCAGTATTATTTAAATCTCTCAAACAGAATAACAATCTATAATGAAATTTTTAAAGAAAGTAAAAATAATCCAAATATTAGCACTCTAAATATTCATGTTTTCCTTCCTGTGATTCTTTCCACTTCTTGTCCATGAATGTACTTTTAGTTAGTTCATAAAATTCATACATAAATTCTTATAGTGTTGGCCCAAGTCTGTCATTTTGACTTCTGTGTTCTATTCTCTATAACACAGATCATGGTAGGTACTTTTGCTCCTACTTTACAAATAAAGAAATACAGGTACATGTAGTGTAAGTAACTTCTCCAAGGGTGCAGAGCAAATCTGGAATTAGAATGCAGATATTCTGATTATATGTTGGCTACTGTAACAATACACACACACACTCACACACACACACACAAAACCCACACAACTCTTTTCTGACATTCACAGGGAATGTTAGAATCCTGTGCTTATTCCATTCTAAAATTTATAGACATGCTTATGGGTTTCTTGAGACATGAAGATAAGAGAAATCAAACAGGACAAGCTTCACTCTTATTTTAAGTACTTGAAATTCATTTTCGAAAATCCCCTTAGCTCTCCCAAACACTCCCAAAGTAACTTCTTTATAAAGTTAACTTGACTGGTGTTTCCTTACCTGTCCATGTCTAGTATCAAATTTCCAAAAACTAATATACTTCATGCTTCCTACACACAAGCAAATTCCAGACAGAGTAGTCAGTGCCCACACATGGGGGATGGATTCCCAGCAGGGTGTATGTGTCTTGGATTTGTGTGTGTGTGTGGTTTTTTTTCTTTTTTTGGTTTTGTTGTTTTTTTTTTTTAATGTGTGGGATTTGGGAAAAGAATGTTGAAAATGTCTTTTTCCCCATAACAGTTTAGGATTCTAAGTCATGTAGAACTGAGACAGCTATTTGCCATGCAATATAAACACCAGTACCATGGCAGCCCATTCCCTTCGCCAATCTTACTATGCCTTGAAAATCTCATTCGTTTGGAGATGCTGGTTCAAGACTTTATTATCCTCTGAGACTTTCTTGTAAAGAAACACACCCTTGGCTTTCCTAGGCAGTTTGGTAGACTACCTCCATCATCAAGGAGAGTTAGGCTGTTGAAGAATTAGTTACCAAGGAGATGAGAGGTTCTTTCCAGGTCTTCCTTGTTATATTTAACCTACTCTCCTCTGATACCTCTTAATAGGAAATTCTATACACATATCAAGCTGTCAGATTCTGAGAACAGTTATCCTATATTATTCTAATATCTGTTGGGACTTTGCAGTGTTCTGTATAGAGCAAATATTCCATAACTTGCTAGATTCTATTGAACTATAAAAGCTAGAAAAATTTGAATATACTCTCTAACATTGTTTTAGATGGTAAGACCATTAGAAGTCCTCTATTTTACAAATATGATAAAAAAAATGCTTATAAAACAAGAACACTTACTGGGTAAGAGCTTATACTAAACTTTATTTCTGTAAAAGTCCTTATCAATGCACCTTGGATATCTTAAGGCCAATCATAGCACCAAGAATACTGCCTTAAAAGAAAAACTTGGTGGTTTGATACCTCAGCAATTTTCCAAAGGGGAAAAAAAATAAAGACTTTACCAAATACATAGTCATATGTTGAAATTTAAAATTTCTTGACAAGTCACATGCCACAAACAGTTTTAAAGGAAAGGAGACCATAAAACCAGATGCAAATAATGCATTTTAAATCCAAAGTAGTATTGATGCCCAAGAATAACATTTCCTAATAACAAGATTCCTGAAATATGTTCCTAGAGACAAAATACTAGCAGTCAAATGTTTTCAGGAAGCCATATTTACTAACTTTCTACTGGAGATTCACAGTGCATATTATCATATTTCAGGCTTTAAGACGTTTCACTTATTTAACCTGGGATTGCTCATAAATTTTATTTGGTGGAACAGTATGAGAAGAGAAGATGGGATCTGTATTCAGGTACCAAAGGTTCTGAACTAGTTACTTACTTGTGTAAACTTAAGCAACTGATTTTATCTTAGAGTATCTCAGGTTCATCATCTGTAAAATGGGAAACAATCTTTAACTCACAAGCTATTATGTTAAAACTTAAAATAAGGTATTATTTAGAAAATTCTTTATAAAATGCTTGCCACACATTTGGCACTTGGTAGCTGACAGCTTCCAATGTTCCTGTTCTTTTTTTCCTCTCCGTTCTCATCCTCCTCTTCCTCTGCTTCCTCTTCCTCTTCCTCTTCTTCCCCTCTTTTCCTCCTTCTTCTTCCTTTCCCTCTTCGTTTATTACTATTATTCCTCTCAAATGAACAGTGGCATACTTACATTGGTTTGATGCATTGTTAGTGATTGTTTTGATCAAATTTTGTTTACCGCAGATAACAGTGAATCCCAGCTCTTACATATTTTAGTGAAATTCAACAAGAGACAAATACACAAGCCCACTCTCATCCCTTCCTGACTAGTAAGCTAACAATGAATGAACACGGACATGAAAGGAAAATCTATTTTGCAATTGCTCTGGCTCACCAGCATACATTCTCTCTTGATTAAATGCCTTCCTTTGATACGGGTCATTAGTTCTTAATGCCTATATATATATTCTTTCCTGAAGAATCACAAATTCCTTAGAGGCAGGGGCCATTCATTCATTCTATGAATGTACTGGATTGCAAGGTGATATGGACGCACTTATTTGGTGTACCAAAGAACAGGGTAGGGAGTTCAACAAATATTTGTATACAAAATCAATATTCATAATAATCCTATTTACTGAATTTGCCATCTACAAAGTCAGGTGCTAAGGGTTTCATTTGTGGTGAAAATCAGCAAGCTTAGCCCATTCTTATCATGCACTGATCTCAAGAATTTTCACCACACCCACAGAAAAGGTAACTATGTGAGATGATGGATATATGAATTAGATCAATTATGGTAACCATTTCTAAGTATATATATTTATAAATTTATAAGCAACATATTGTACACCTTAAATATATACATTTTTATTTGTCAATCATACTTCAATAAAACTGGATAAAACTGAAAAAAGTTATACAGAAAATGCTATAATGCATGGAAGAAACAATATGTACTTATGAGATGAAAAACAGGGAAAACAAATGTATTAATAGCTAAAAGAACAGATGAGACATGAGATGGAAGAAATTTCATTTTTTCTTTACAGTTACGATTTGCCTATGAATGTATTAAGAAGGTTGTTATGGCTTGAATTGTGTCCCCCAAATTCATATGTTTTTGTCCCAACCCCTGGTACTTCAGAATACAACCATGTTTGCAGTAAGATCTTTAAGGAGGTAAATAAGTTAAAACGATGCCTTTAGGGTGGAGCCCTAATCCAACAGGATGAATGGTGCACAGAGGAGAGACCATGTGAGGACACTGAGAGAAGGCAGTCATCTTCAAGCCAAGGAGAGAGGTATCACCAGAAACCAAATCTGATAGCATACAGATCTTTCAGACTCCAGAACTGTGAGAAAATAAATTTCTGTTGTTTAAGCCACTCAGTCTGTGGTATTTTGTTACTGCAGTCCTAGCAAACTAATACAAAGGGTCTATCGTGTAAAGTGATAATCATGACCAAAAACCGACAGGAAAGAAACCCGAGAGAATGTGCAAACAAACAAAAAATAAAAACCCATAGTGGCAGAAATATATTCATATTCACCTGGAGTATTAAGAATATAGCAAGAGATTGACTAAACTAATACAGCTTGGGTCTAAATGACAAAGGATGTAAATTCAAGAATGAGGAATATGGACTTTATCCTGAAGAAAACAGAGAACCACTGAAAGCTTTTGAGGAATATAGAAACATGATCAGACCTCAGATTTAAGGAATTAATTTAGCAGGAGAGCATAGGATGGTTTGTAATGGGGAAGACAAGGTGAGAAAGCAAGTTAGAAAGCTAGAATAAAAACACAGAAAAGAGCTAGAACAAAAACATAGAAGAGAGGTCAAGGGAATCTGAGTGACAACAAGAATCAACATGAGGAGACAGAGACAAAGAAATATTATGGAAATGGCAGTAATAGAACTTGATATAAAAAAATGCTCAAAACTATCCAATTGGCTGAGCTCAACTTAACTTCCACATCCATATTGTTTTATTTTTTTCTTTTTGAATTACACAAATCCTTAAAACATGGGGTTGGTTTCAACCTGTTGTAGTTAAGTCCTCTTGCAGGATCATTATGTGGTGTAATTTTCCCTCCTCGATTTGTTTTTTGAGAGGAAACAAAAGAGAAAGGGTGTCTGGGTCCTCAATTCCATAGTTCTGAATGCCTTCTCACTGCAAACTTAAACATCTGCTTCCCATCAAGCACAGATGTGGCTGGGTTCTCCAGCATGGCCCGAAAATGAAATGCAGGAGATGAAGTCTAGCATCTCATTTATCAGGAGCTTCCCGACAATATTCCAAACGTGGACAAGGTACCTCGAATAATCCCTCCCATCCTCCCTCTCACAATGTGGACCTGACAGTGACTGGGTTCTGAGATTTGGGAGTATTATTCTTGTCCACCTTCCAACTGGTTCCTTGGAGATCTCTTCAACTTTCAGGCTCTCTCTTCAAAATAGAGAAGTAAATCTTATGGGTAGAAAAAGAGAAGAATTCTATTTGCAATGCATTCTAAGAGCATCCCTAACTAGCCACTTAACTCCGACAGTGATTAATATAAACTTGCTGTGCAAAATAAAAGGATAACAAGGGAGAGAAAAAAATAGACTAACAGGAAATGCAGTATCATGAAGTGAATTTTATTTACTTTCTCAGCAGCAATGAGCAGCCACAAAGTTGAGTCACTGAATCTCTATCATTCACATAAAAATATTTCAGATTGGAGAGAAATATTGACCCATTAACAATGAACCACTAGGGACAGACAACTACTTCTATCCATCTACAAACCTAAAGAATCACTCCCATATTCCACTCTTTGTTCAACAGGCAATTTGGAAGAAAACACATTTCCCTGAAATTCTTGGCTGAGCAAGTGATTATTTCATCAATTAAATCTGCAAATATTGGGGCGCCTGGGTGGCTCAGTGGGTTAAGCCTCGGCATTCGGCTCAGGTCATGATCTCAGGGTCCTGGGATCGAGCCCCGCATCGGGCTCTCTACTCAGTGGGGAGCCTGCTTCCCCCCTCCCCTCTGCCTGCCTCTCTGCTTACTTGTGATCTCTCTCTCTCTGTTAAATAAATAAATCAAATCTTTTTAAAAAATCTGCAAATACTTATTGAGTGCCTAATATGAGGTATTCTAGGTGGTAAAGATGAGTGGGGAACAAAACAAATAAAAATCCCAGCCATCTTGGCACTCGTATTTCAGAGGGTGACAGAAAAAGTAAACATAAAATATATAATATGCTAAATGGTGACAAGTGATAAATTTAAAAATAATAATAATAAAGCAGGCTAGGATTAGGGAATGTTAAGAGAAGAGGTTGTGTTTTTATATAGGGTATTCACAGTATTCCTCACTGAGAAGAGAAAGGTGTAAATGAGCAAAAGCAAGTATTTTGGAGAAGAGTATTTCAAGAAGATGGAAAAGCTAAGGTAAAACCCAAGAGCATGCCTGGTGGGCTCATGGGACAGTGAAGAAAAGTTCAGCTGGAGTCAAGTGAAACAGAGACTGAAAAGTGGGTGATAAGGTGCTGAGAGACCAGATTACAAGGATATTATCAGACATTGGACTTTTATATTGAAGGAGATGGAGAGCCTTCAAAGCATGCAAGCGCACCAGTGGCATAATATCACTCATGTTTTAACAGGATTGGCTGCCTGCTGTGCTGAAGATAGACTGAGGATGAATTAATACAGGCAAAAATCTCCTAAAATTCATGACAGTTATGTAAGGCAGATGCACCAAAAGCAATGCAAAAGAAAAAGGACTTGGAGCAAGTACAAACCCCATTTTGAGTCAAAATGTGACTTGTAAGGCAATTTGTGCAGAAATTTCCTCAAAGTATAACTCTCAAAAAAGTCTGAAAATGAGACCAATCTTTGCACTTCAGCATTTCTTAGTACTCCATTTCCTAAGTTCAGTGAGCCACATTCTGCTCTTCTCTCCTTTAACTAGTAAATGGTTTTCTCCCCTTTTCATTTTGCTTAGCTTGAGAAAAGGGTTTTTGAAAGTCAATAGCCTTATTTATTTTTCCCCATAATAAATGCTGAATAACAGATTTCAGAACATTTGGGCAACCCTGATCATACTATGATTTCATATCCCAAGGCTTGTTGTGATTAGGGAAGGCAGAGGGAAACTGGTATGTCCCAAGTACATGGCCATATCTAATTTTGAAGAAAAAAAATATTATATCATTACATGGAACATCTGGCGGAATTCAAGCTTAAGTTACAAATGGTTTTGAAGGCCGATTATTAGACAAATGATGTCCACTGAAACTAGGCTGTAGTTTCACTACCAGGTAAAATTTTACTGATTGCTCTAAAACTTATCATGGGATCCCTAATATGTATTACATTACACTGAACTAAAAGAGCAAACAGTGGTTTCTTGTTTAGAGTGAAATGGAAGTACAAAGTGTAGGAGAAATGACAGAAGAGAGATAGTTACTTCCTATATCTATGTTGATCTCCTATTAAGGAAATGTAATGTGTCATATTTGAAACCCAAGTACCTGGCTAATATTAATATTAATAATAATAATAGTAATAGTTATTATTTATTGTGCCAAGCATTTTACGAGCATTATCTCATTTATTCCTTAGTTACTATTACTATCCCATTTATCAATTCAGTAAACGCTGTGAAGTTTAGGAAATTTGCTGGGATTCAAACAAACTAAACTGTGGAACCTAAATTCAAATCGATATGCTAACCCCTAGATGCCACTTTTAAACACTATGTTGTGCTAAACTAGTTTGCATTTCACTGCAATGTGCATACCTCTACATGTACCTCTGTAATCCCAATATGATGGACTATCTGTAACCTCATCAACTTATGCCTCTCGATCCTCACATTACATTTCTTGCATTCTTCAGATATAACTCAGTAGGAACAACTCTCCCATTGCCTAACACCTGGATGAGAACTTGAACTATGCTGTGTGCTCCCGGGACTCCTGATTCAAAGTTATCTTCCCACTACTGAACTAGCCCTTATGAAAAAAAAAATGTACTTTTACCTAAAATAAGGTATTTTAGGTAAAATATTGCTAAAGAAGAACAATTCATCTCTGCCCAGCCACTTACATTTTGTGAGTGTGGAGCACATACCCAAAATGGACAGAAAACATGGAAATACAGATATTTACTTTGCAATCCCTTTTAGTATGACTATTACATTGAAGAAGCCATGAATCCATGACAGGACAAGGGACAATAACAATTATTCTTCTATTTCTTGGTATTCGTAGATACGAATTCAGTGGTACAATTTATTGAATAAGTGACTTCTAACATATGTTAGATTCTATTGTTTCATATGTCATCAGAGAGGCATCAGAGCAAAAGGTCAAAATACTTCTTTCTTGGTATCTGGGACCCTTTAAGAGGTAATACAACTTTATTTTTTAATGTAGTAGTCTCTGTTCTCAGAAAGCACGGCAAATCAACTCTGATTCAGAAGCCATTTAAGAGATCTTGTTATTTCAAGAAACTCTACAACATATTTGTCTTTTTAAAGACAGAGAAAGAACTTAGAATGCCTGGGTGGTGCAGTCGGTTGAGTGTTTGACCCTTGGTTTTGGCTTGTGATTTTAGGGTCTGGGATTGAGCTTCATGGCGGGGTGCGCCCTTAGAATGGTGTCTGCTTGGGATTCTCTCCCTCTTGCCCTACCCCTCTGGCTTATGTGCACTCTCTCCCTAAAATAAACAAACAGATCTTTTTTTAAAAAAAAATAGAGAGCTCTTGCAAGGAACATAACCACTTCTGAGGGGAAAGTGGACATATTTTTCAATTTGCATATTTAGCCAAAATGCTAAGTTTAAGTTCCACTCTTTACATTTATTGCTTGTCTGGGGGGATGTCACAGTTCTATCTATGTAACATGGCTATCTGAAGGCTTACAAGAAGAAATGGATCTGAAAGACTTTCTCTAAAGCTCATTTCAAATGTCAGTTACTATAATAACTTAAGATTTCAACCTTCATTGTCTCTTAGAAATACATATTTTAAAGGAAGTCTTCTTAAAGTGAGGCACAGCTCAACATGAAATCTTCATCCAAGTAGAAAAAGTTTGGCTAAAAACTGAACCATGTTCATTTCTGGTGACATTCACTTTCATGGCAATAAAGTTCTCATTTCTTATCACTATCATTTTGTGATACTGTGATTTATAAGAAATACATACCTGGTATTTGTCCTTATTTCCAGCACAAAGCTCCTAAAACCCCTTGGGGTTTTCTAAAGTAAAAGCAATGAAGGTATTATGTTATTATTAACAAGCCCCTTCCAACCACCTGAATTCATGGTAATGAGGTGACTCTTGCTTAGAAACCTCCTAACGATGAGGGGGAAGCCAAATATGATTAGATGGTTGGGACTTTCAGTCCCACACACTGACCTCCAGGAGGAAAGAAGGGCTAGAAGTTGAACAAATCACCAATAGCCAATGATTTGATCATTCATGAGTATGTAACAAAGCCTCCATAAAAGCCAAAAATAGAATGCTTGGATGGCACAGTCAGTGAAGCATTGGACTCTTGATTTCCGCTCAGCCCATGATATCAGGATTGTGAGACTGAGCCCCACACCAGCTCAGCAAAGTCTGCTGAGGTTTCTTTCTCCCTCTCCTTCAGCCCCCTCACTCTTCCCTTTCCTCCCTCCCTAAAAAAATAAATCTTCAACAAAAAAAAAAAAAAAAAAAGGACAAAGCTGAGAGCTTTGGGGTTAGTGAACACATTCACATGCTCAGAGGGTGGTGAACTTCAGTCCTATGGGTAAAGAAATTTCTGTGCTCAGGACCCTGCTGGACCCCACGCAATGTACCTCTCCATCTGACTGTTCATCTGTACCGTGTATAATATTCTTTACGATAAACTTGAAAATATTTCTCTAACTGTTGTGAGCTGCTCTAGCAAATTAATCATACATGACAAAGGGATTATGGGAAACACAGGTTATATACAACCTGAACTTGAAACTGGTGATTAAGTTGGGACAGTCTTTTGGGACTGAGCCCTTACCTATGGGATCTGATGCTAACTCCAGGTAGTGGCAGAAGTGAGTTAAATTGTAGGACACCGGGTCAGTATCCTCTGAGAATGGGAGAAGAGCTTGGTGGTGTTGGAAAATATACATCGTACATGGCATTATCATAATCAAAATTCTTTTTAAGTAATTATGTATGTTCAGTGTTATTTAATTTGGTCCTTTCCATTAGAGGCATACAAATTTTTTTAGAAGGAAAACAAATTAGAAGCACAATACATAAGACATTTAACAACCCAGAAAATGAATGGTACAAATTAAATAAAAATTGAAATAACTCATTTACATAATATAATTTACACATCCTCCTGATGTTCTATATTGCTAGCATAGAGCTGTCCTAGAATCTTTCTTTAATGCAATTTAATTATCAAAATAGCCTTACAGAAAAATAGAAATTTCTTTCCAAGCTAATATTTGCAGTTCCTACAATGACACATGATTCTTCATTGATTAACTCTCACATAATTTTAGTTTGTACCCCTTTACCTAATGTCTTGATGAGTTCTGATACTACAGATTTGAAGAAAAGACAGTCCTTGCAACAAATGCTCATAGTCTTCCAGGGTAGACAAATTGTAACACAACTCAACAATCTTTAAATATCATAAATGGGATGAACGGAGCATGTGCAAAAGGAATCTGTGAGTTAATGTGCTTTATACTTTAATATGTTTAATGTGTCCATGTCTTTAATAATACTGGAATGTTTTCAGCATTTTGTACCTTTTGGAAAGACAGTGATAACTGCACAGCGGTTGGAAACATCCATAATTATAACTCTATTTAGGGTTTGAGTTATGCTTAGTCATTATTCCATTCACATGTGGTTATCATTTCCTTTATGAAGTTATTGATATCACTGATTCTGCCTGTTACTGTATGGTTAACAGCCCCTGCTGTCCCTCTAAAAAGTCATTTGCCCAAAATCTACAAAGAAAGAAGGAACACAGATTAATGATTATTAGACTGTAAGTCATGGTTTCTCTGTGTGTGGGTCTAGTGGAGTCAGGTGTCTTTTGGTAAAAGTCACCTCTCCTTGAGCCCCAATTCCATCTAATCACCAGAAAGACAGCATTTCACAGCGTGGCTTTCATGGTTACCATGACACAACTTGATTAATGCCGTTTGAACAGGGCTATGGTAAGACACTGGAGTTTGTGACACTTAATTGAGAAATAATTTAATGATTCACACACTCACTAATGTCTTTTACCTTTCAAGGTTGCCTAGACCTCCCATGTAAAGTATACAGGTGTGAAGACATTTCAAGGGCAGCATAAAAGCAATGGAAAAGCAAATCCAAGCTGGGTTTCGGTCTTCTCTAAGATACTAAAATCGTTCTCAGATTTTAGTTGAATTCTGAGAATGAATGAAATGAAAATTGAGCATCAATGAGTAGCAACCATTTTCTCTGCCTACAGATAAGCCGGACCCTCAGAACAACTCTGGAAAGCAGGCCATTAACTCTAGCAAGGTGATACTCACTGTTTCTACTCTAAATGTAGAAACTAGATACATATTCTTCAGTTCCATTAGGAGCTTTGTGAGCCACCAAAGTGAACTCAAAGTGACAATGTGTTACAAAATTCATTCACATGATTCTTGGTCTTAAAATACAAGATCACTACTCTGTAAAAATCCCAAGAAGAAATTGCTACATAGATCACAAAATCAAACAGAGCAAAACACAGTAATACTTTTCCATGTGCACCATGCAAGTAGATGTGTAAGATTTAGCTCGGAGCTTCCTATTTTTCTTGGACAGCAGTAGAAACTTAGCTTTCTGTAGGGGTTTAGAAAGGAGAAGAGCTGCTTCTCTTTCTAGTCTTGTTCCTAGATTCCTATTGGTTATAAAATCCAAGCTGTATTCTACGTAAAAAGCATCATTACTTTCCTTAACATGTGTGCCATTGGTAACATAAAATATTTTGGGAGAAGAGACTGTGACCATCACATAAGACTCCATATTTTAAGTTCCAAATGACCAACTTTTTGTGAACAAAATAACCCTAAGATTTTCTTTTATTATCTGGAAACACACACATATCACTTAACAACTAAGTTTTGTTCTTCCAATCAGTTAGAATGCTTTCAAACTCCATAAAATAAAAATCCAAATTAAACTAGTTAACCAATAAGCTGAAAAACCTTACGATTTTGTGTGTCAAGAAGTCCTCAGATAAGGTAGATCCAGGACTGAACAATTACGTAAATCAAAGATGCCATCGAAGATCAGTCACCTTCCATCTTGCTGTTCTACCATCTTCAGCTTGCTGGCTTTGGTCTTAGCTTGTATTATTTTATTTAGTGTTACAGTGCGGCTGCTAAGATTACAGCCATCACAAACAAACAGCAGTGACCAAAAGTGGAAGATGAGGCTTCCCTTGCTTATGTCTTCTCTTAATTAGCAATAAAATCCTTCCTTCAAGCACCTTAGCACACTTCCTCTCATTTCATATTGGCCAAATTATATAAGATGGCCTTTCCTAAACAGTTCACAACAAGGGAGAAGTGAAAATGTTTACTGCACTTAATCAACAATTATCTGATACATTCTTTCAGTTTCTTATATAGCTGTTCTATTGTTTATATGAATAACAATGAAAGGGTTGGAGGGAGGCAGTAATTAGAATAATACTCAGACCTTGAACTAAAAACTTAAAAATGGTAATACAGGAAAGAGAGATATTAAGAGTACAGTTAGTATATCTCTTTCTCTACATACACAAATATTTACATATGTACATTTGTCTATTAAAGATAATATTTGAAAAGCACAAATAAAACATGCTAAATATTTAACTAGTATAACTACAGGAGTAACTTGAAGCTTAAAAAAAAAAAAAGGTATTTTTCCAGGAGATACAATGGCAGAAAAGTTGGTTTCTGGTTTTTATTGCGTTATGTTTATTTGTCTGTGTGGGTTTTTGGTGTTTTGTTTTGCTTTGTTTTGTTTTGTCTTGGAGCCATTTTTTTAAGATTTTTTGAGATCTTTACTACCTAGAACTTCAAAAGAGCCAGGAACATGGAAAGTATCTTGATATTCAAGTGCATTATTGTATCTCTCCATTATGTTTTCTTCACTGATCTTTATCATGCCAAGTCAGGACAGGGGAGGGCATTGGGAGCTGCCCCCAAATCATAGGCACCAAAGGCTGGCAAACAGAGAAAGTAAGGGACAGGCTTCTAAAAACAAAAAGGGAAGATTTAGAGCCACAATCTTGCCAGACTGACTCAGGACAAAGTTCATTCAGCATCCAGCCCCAGTTGTTCATGGTCACAGAAGAATGAACTCGAGACCACTTTCCTCAGCAGGCCATTCACAAGATGCTAGAAGTCCTTGCCAGTCCTGACAAGGATTCTGAGAGGCACCCTCCTTTTTCCAAGAAGCACGCCCCCAAGCATATCAGAACAATCTCAGGGCTGCACATGAGCTGCTCTCATCTGCAAATGAGCAGCCTCACTACTGATTTCAAGGTACTGATTTTTCCTGTCCCAGTGACAGATCTCTGCAGGCCATCCCTCACCTTACCTCCACCTTACACAAAGAATGTGAGTAACTCCTCAAATTCCTCCCACTAAGTGCTCTACATCTGGTTTTAGCAATTAATCCCAGTTTGACTACCCTTCGGAAAGGCTTTAATAAACCATTACCAATATCGCCAGTATCACAATCTCTTCCTACAACTCTTAAGAAGTTCACATTCACATAAGACAATCAAGTTTTATGCTACTAATCCAGCCTATATCTTTTCTCCCTCTAAAAAATGGGCAAGTACAGTGGTTTCAATGGACTTTACGGGATGTTTAGTTAGGAAAAGCAAAACATACACACACATACACACACAACAGATATAAATAGGGATATAAAATTATCTGTTCCATTTACTAACATAGACTATCTTTTCATAGGTCACTGTAAGTGTGGTAGAAAATGAAAAGGCATTATTTGTTAAAGTACTAGAAGCTCTATTAGTGTAAATGAAATCTTTATATTTGGATATTAGTCTAAAGCTTGGTAAGGCCTGTAATCCTATAGGTAAATCCCCCATGATTCCCAAAGATACTGGGGCCTTTCCCAGGAGTTCCCTGCACAAAAGCCAAGGCTTCATTACAGGCCGCTGAGGCCCTTGAACTACCTGGAAATTGGCACAGGTGGTGGTCTGCGGTAGGTGGAGTGGGAGCTTGGAGCCTTCGACCGCCTCCAGGCTTGATGAGGACAAGTCTCCCTACATTAGGTTCCACAGGGACTACCCCATAATCCACAGACCTTATCTCCATCCGACCCTGCAGAGACCTAGAACCAAGCCCTAGGAAGGACTGGGAGTTGGAAGATGGAGCAGCCACCTGGGCGGGAGCCAGTCACACTGGAGTCCTTGTTTTTAGAGAGAGATGCATAGATACACATAGGGCACTTGGGTAGAGCTGTTCCAGGAACCTAGTAAATGGATTTGATGACCTCTAGAACATCCACTCGCTTCAAATCTGATGATTCCAATATGTGACTCTCAAATTAGAAAATCTACTTTATTTTATGGATCCTGGGCTGGAAGTTTTCTCTTCATCATCAAGGAACAGAACCAAGTGCATTACACACACCTTATGTGTCTGCAAACACTAAGTGGGAATGGATTCTATTTAAGAATAGGAAAGAATAAAATGGAAAACTACTAAATGGGACCTAAGGCTAGGGAAATTTTAGAATAAGAGAAAATAAAAACTCATGAAAACTTGGGAGAAGAATATGCTTCTGAAAAAAATACAGTTCAGAGGACAGAAGATAATCCTTCATTGTATCCAGAAGTGTCTTGTACCAAGCAAAGGTTAAAATACGTAAGTAGCAAACCTTCTAATATCAAAAGATGGGATGAAACAAAAAGACAAAAAGAATTAGCTAAAAGGCAATAAGCTGAAACAAAACAAACACGTGAATAAAAAAAAGAAGATACAGGGAAGGGCTTCATGACAATTAAAATTACAATGGCAAAATCTTCATGGTAGATTTTTAAGAGCAGTAATGGTATGCAAAAAGTTTCACTAACTTCAAAACAAACTTGATAAGCTCTTCCACAATAAAACTGGTGAGAAGACAGATGACAGTCACAGAACATAAAAATCACAGTTATTTTCAAGAGCAGAAAAAAATGCACAATTTCAACACTATCAAGAAAAGCTATAATCAAGCCCATAATTAAGGAAAATTTTCTGGAACTCAAAGCTAAACACCTTAAAATAGAGATTAAACAGATTCAATCTGTTTTTAATAATATTAGTGGAAATAAATCCACAGATGGATAAGTTCCAATAAAATTTCTAAAGTACAAAGAAAAATGCAATTTCACAAAAGATCCTGCCGATAGCAACCAAAACCTCAGATAAGATGCCTGAAAAGAAATAAAAATCCTCAAGAAGATGAATATTGCCAAACCATTCTTATTAGGAGGTGTCAAGTATCACAAAGAACCAACATTTCCACTTGTTCTTGGATTATACAGATTAGTTATCACATTTCAGCAAACAGCCAATTCTCTATTTCCTTTCAACGCTACAGACTTGACATTGGGTCCATGACAAATCTCTCTCCAACAATTCTGAGCTGATAACCAGTTAGATTAGCTGATGGCTAACCTCCAGATAATAGCTCTTCACTTCAGTTTTATTTTATTTGGATTTGGTTTTCATACATCAAAATATCATGGATCCAAAGTTTCCCTTGTAGGTCAAAGGTCACAAGATCCAGGATGCAATGGTGGGAATTTCCTCAGACTGTTACGAATTAGCTGGAGACCACATGTTTAAGAGAAATAAAAACCAGAAAGGGCAGGAATTTCTATTGAGCTTCAGGCAGGGAAGCACTGGATACTTTATGTACTAGCCTCTATAGAGCTATAGTTTGAAACACAGCCCAGTTTGGATAATGACCCTGTAAAGTTTCATTCTACCTGAGAGAAATAGAGTTCAGAATCTTCTGCATTGGTTTAGTAGAAGAAAGGAACGAGACAATTAAATCATCCAAAAATCTATAAGTAGAATTCATCACTAAAATAGGAGATATGTATGTACACACTGTATGACAAGAGCTAGGGAAAGAGAAAATTATAACAAAAAATGTTAAACTTTGCTGAAGATAGAATTACACCAAGAATGATGAAACACCATCGGATCTGGTCATTAGAAGGCCATTAATAACTATTTAAATCTGCAGATTTCAAACAAGGGAAGTGCCGGCACTTGGAGATAAAGCTATTTTGCAGAAGTACCAGCTACAGACTTCTCAATTATGCAGTTTGATGCTAGTAAATAGGTAAGAGATAGGGCAGTAGCTTAAGGAAATATTGTAGTAAAAGTTTAGAAAAAATCAGAACTGAGAAAACATTTAGCATGTATATAGCTAGAGAAGTCTTTGGAAAGAAAAAGTTTAAATAATGAAAAGTCTTAATGTGAATGAAACAAGGCACCATATGATTAGTAAAGACATGGACTTGATCAAAACAAATGAAGAGATGTGTTTTAGCAAGGAAAGAATATTTATTTTAAGATAGGGATAAACTAAGAGAAGATGAACAAAGATACAGAAAATGCTGAGATTAGAAGAGTTGAAGAATATTCCATCAAACTAGCCACAGACCTTTTGCCTTTCGTTAACACTGAATATTAATTCATATGTTGAAATTGAAGAGCTGTGGGATAGCAACTTAAAGATATGAAAATGGTTTAAATCATCACAGAATGGGGCGCTTGGGTGGCTCAGTTGGTTAAGCATCTGACTTGATTTCGGCTCGAATGCTGACCTTGGGGTTGTGGGATCGAGCCCCGTCAGGCTCTGCGCTCAGCTCGGAGTCTGCTTGACCCTTGCTCCTTCCCCCCAACTCATTCTTTATCTCTGTCTTCCTCTATCTCTTAAATAAGTAAAATCTTTTTTAAAAATCATCACAGAATAAGCTGTCAACTAGAGATGAATAATGAGCACTTTATGACCTACCTGAAACTGCATAGAATTAATCTACCTTGTACTGAATTAACATGATTTTATTACATTACTCATGACAAACCACAAAAGCAGGAAGAAAGGGTGTGCAGTAGAAGCTGCCTACAGATATGGGATATGGTATCAGTAAGGCAATAACGGAAATTTGAGAAGAAAGTTCTCATGGACTCTGAAAAGAGTCAGAATTTTCTCGACATGATGGGCCTCATGATTCCAAATGATAAAGGAGGTTCATGGAGCTAGAAGGAAGGAGACATTCAGGGAAGACCTCAAGAGACTAGAAAGCATACTGGAAGCAGCAGGGATAGTCAGTGCCCACTGAATACCCCCAGGGCTCTGTGCATCTCTCAGCTTCCACCACAGCCTTTCCAGGGCCAGGTGATAAGCTCAATTCACCAGACTTTAAGCAGAAATGAAGTGCATCTCTTACAGGACAAGTCAGTGAAAAAGTCACTGTATCTCCTCCATCCTACTCTTCTACTATTACACCTTCAAAGCCATGTACTGAGTAAGATGACAATGTCACAAGTTAAAGGAGCCTAGACCCCAAATGGAATCCCTGCTGATTCTCATTGGATTTGTGTGAATGAGAAACTCCACTAAGATCTGTAGTGTTATGCCACTGAGGCTTAATTACTCTGAGAATAAACAGAATGCACAGCATGACAGATGGCATGGAAAATATGAATGGAAAGGAAGTCATGTTCTGCGAGGAGATTTTCACATTCTGAGACCTTTCACATGGGGCTGTTCTAACAATGATGAGATCTAAGATGTGGCCACACTTGATGATGGTTCATGGAGAGAGAAAAACAGAGCTCACTGGACCTATGGAAATAAAGGAACAGCTACCTCAGAATGCCATACGGGCAAGAAGGATTTTTTTTAAGATGTATTTATTTGAGAGAGAGAAAAGAGGGCACACAAGTAGGAGAAGCAAAGGGAGAGGGAGAGAGACTCTGAAGCTGACTCCATGCTCAACGTGGAGCCCAACACAGGGCTCGGTCCCAGGACCCCGAGATCATAACCTGAGCCAAAAGCAACAGTTGAACGTCTGACTGCTCCACTCAGGTGCCCAAGGGTGATTTTAATGGTTATAATTAAGAGCAAGATGGACCTGCTCTTATGTTACAAAGGAAGATACAGTCCTCAAGGTTGGAAGAATGCAGTATCAATAGTGGCAGAATTCCTCCCCCCCCCAAAAAAAGGAAAGGAAAGGAAGAAAGAAAGAAAGAAAA
Organism: Nasua narica; assembly: GCA_028533885.1. Classification (NCBI taxonomy): domain Eukaryota; kingdom Metazoa; phylum Chordata; class Mammalia; order Carnivora; family Procyonidae; genus Nasua; species Nasua narica. The sequence goes on along the minus strand of CM052804.1, from coordinate 7,180,093 downwards.
AAGAAAGGTAGGACAATTGTCTGGAAGTTTCCTTGGAGCCTAAATCCACCAATCCCTAGTCCCGCCTAGTGAATTCAAAGTGGGAGAGAAAGGGACAGTAATGGAAGGAAAAAATAGAAGCATTAGTCATCTTAGAAACTTTTTAGCATTCTGATGTACACTAAAGATCTGTGTCCCAGTCTGAACACATCATGACCCAGATGGGTCAAGGGTGACTCAGGAAGATAAGTGAATTAATCCGAATGTCCAGGAAAGACCTATAGAGCTCTGAAAATTCACTACACTAACTGGCTCCCCTCCAGTGACCCATCTTTGCTTTTCTAGCATTAACTACTTAGGATACTAAATTGTATTCTCATCTCTATTTCTTGAGAAGGCCTCTTTACTTATCTTATTGCAGCCCTAATTGTCTGAACTACCTGGCCATGTTTTGTGAATGTTTTAATATTTTGTAACAAGTTAGCAGCATAAGGAGGAGGAGGAGGAAGAGGAGGAAGAAGGGGGGAGGGGGAAGAGGAGGGTGGAGTAGGGGGGGAGGAGGAGGAAGAAGGAAAAAAAAGTACACTCTCAAATAGCACACACAGAAATGTATTCCTACATTTTCCCCTCAATCAGAAACCTATTCCTATATTGGGAAGGTCCCATTCACCCCAGTGCAATTCAGTTAACTAATATACAAAGAAGAAAGCAGGCAAGACTAAATGTCTAAAACAGGAATTCTTACCCTGATGTCCGTAAACCATTTAAAATTGGCTCATGGCTCTGGGAATTTGTACTCCCCACCCTACCACCAGTAAGAGCTCCTATAGCTGTCCTCGGAGAGTTTAAGGGTCCTATGGTCTAAAAACAGTTAAAAATAACTTGTCCCCAAAAACAGCACAGGCAACGATCCCTTAAAAAAACTGTTGAATAAAAATATCTAAGGTGTAGTTGATGATCAATTTCCCAGAGTAAACATAATTAATTCATTAATAATAAAGTAAGAAGCCACAAAGAATTGAGTTGGGATTTCTCCTTGCAGATACAGCCAACCCACTGCCATACCTCAGTCTCCCCACATAAACTCTTGGATGCCTAGGGACCTGTTCTCTTGTTCCGGAATATCTTTCTCCATCCTAGTCATCTCTCTGGTTATTCCTCTGACCGAGGGAATTTTGGTAGAATAAAGGATAAATGTTATAAACCCTGACAAAGTAAAAATACTATAGACCACAAAAATGGGGAGGCAGCAAAACAGTAGGAGAAAGTATAAGAATGTTAATCTCCTCATACTACATAGCACTTAATCAACTGATTAAGTTCAAAAAAATTTATATATATATATAAAAATGTATATAATATATATACATTTATATATATATATACATATATATATATATATATAAAGTATTATTTGCCCCAGAGGTACAGGTCTGTGAATCATCAGGCTTACACATTTCACAGCACATACCCTCCCCAATGTCTATAACCCAACTACCCTATCCCTCCCCTAAAAGACGTACAGATTTTAACTCTGGAATATTTTCATCATCATTTTTTTTTTCTTAACCTTTCTTACACCAATGATTCACAATCTTACACCGCTAGAATCACCTGAGAGCTTTACGAAATACTAATTTACTAATACTTGAATCCCATCCCTCGAGATTCTGATTTAATTGCTCTTAGGTCCTTTAGATTTTTAAAAGCTTTTCAGCTGATCCCAGTGTGTAGGCAAGGTTGAAAACTTCTGCCTTAGAGGAGTGCTCTAAGAACTTATCTCACTGGTCTTTATGAAACATTTATCCGTAGCCTGGAAATTCATTCTGCTTTACTTCAGTTTTTCTCCTAGTAAATTCAAGGAAAATTAAAGGTAATTTATGAAAATGTCTTCTACATAGTAAGACTCCTGTTTTCTTTGTATCTCTATGTTATCCTTCCACCCATCTCTGTGTGTGTCAGTAGAGAGAACGGTCAGGACCACATATGAAAGGTAATACTGGATTTGAGAAAATTGGTTTTTGTCTGTTTTGACTACTCTTTTTGTTTGGAATTTGTATCATAAGCATGAGTCACATTTTTTAAAACAATAAAATAATTACTCATAGGAATAAATTGTTTAAGTAAAGCTTAATAAAATTAAAAGCAGTTAGGCAAATAAAAATGTCAAACTAAAACTGGAGATTCCATGCATATTTCTAGTTCAAAGGACAGCTGATTTAATTCTTCAAAGTGGAAATGGAAATCCGGGCTTGTCAGGACTTATTTTATGGCTATGGGCAAGTCTGTCTCTGTTAACCTTCCACTCCAGGGTGAGGGTGACAGGATAAATAGTAAGCTTAATCTGCCAGAGAATGAATAATGTTGATTTTCACATCTGTGGACAGAATATTTCGGAGTACTAACTACACAACAAAAACAGGATTTCATAATTTCTACAAGATAGTCTAGAGAAGATGTGTCAGCTGACTAGAGAAAGAAGGCTGTCGTCCAGTTAATGTTCCAGTTTGTTCTTGAAATAACTGATTTGTCCCTACTCTCCTTTCCCCAAGTTTAAATTTGGTGTACCCTTCTGGAAAGAAAAATAAATCCATCTCCCAGCATTGGCCTATATATAAATCAAAGTCAAATATACATACATACATATACACAGATATATTTACATACCCGTGTATATTTATAGATCCATTTATTATTTATTTACATTATGTCCAAGCAAATACATGGAGTTGCAAATAAAGAGAATATCCAGAGATGTATGAGGGATACTGGTTCAAAGAGGACATACAGTGGAGAGATTATTTAACAAGCTAAAAATCAGGAGTTTTAATTTCAGTTCTACTGACATTTTGAGCCAAATAACTCTTCACTGTGGAGACTACCCTGTGCATTGCAGGATGCTGAGCAGCATTCCTGGCTTTAACCCACTAGATGCCAATAGCAACCTCTCCCACCCCTAAACACACAGTTGTGACAATGAAAAAAAATGTCACAGACATCTTCAGAAGTCCCCTGGGGAGCAAAATTGCTAAATTTTAATTTAGCTAAATTCTAATTCTAAATTCTAAATTTTAATTTAGATAAATTCTAACATGAAAAATCTTAAAAGATATACGGTGGTTTCTAGGGAGGTGGAAAGAATGGGAAAACTGAAAACACTTTCCAGAATCAAAGTACAGCTTGTGACAGGGTGCCTGGCTGGCTCAGTTGGTAGAGCATGCAACTCTTGGTCTTGGGATTGTGAGTTCAAGCCCCATACTAAGTGTAGAGATTACTTTAAATAAAATTTTTGATTAAAAAAAAACCACAAAGAACAGCTTATGAGAAATTTAAGAAATTTTATTTAACTTTTTGTGTCTTATCTTTCAAAACTCTCGTGATAAAGCTCTCAATATCCTATGACTAGACATGTGGTATATGGTGACTATGTATATCTATTCATACATATATGAATACACAGAGAGAGAGAGAGACTAAGTAGACAAAAAAATTGGTCAAAAGTCACACCCAGCAAACTCTCTGAGAAATCATGTTGTACATACTTCCAAGAGATGATACTCTCAAGATTTTACTCTCTCTCTATTCCCAGTCAGGGAAAAGAATTTGCTATGACTTCGATTCTGAGGAATTAACTGAGCCTGGACTTCTAGCTATCTAGTCACTGTTCTAATTCTCTCTCTGAGGGCTCTCCTCTTCCTCACACAGATATGTAGAAGTGCTGCCTGAATCTCTTATCTGTCCACTTGAGACTGGCCCATCCAGCCTATGTTCTCTTCTTTGCCCCCTAATACTTTCTGCAGCAAAGGGATTCAAGTTTGAACTTAGCAAGAGCAAAGATAGCCCTGAGATCATACTCTGCAATCGAATTTAGTAGAGTATCATAAGCTGGAATTCAAAAGTGAGCAGGGCCAATGGTGACATAGTACTTTTCCGGTCACTAGTGTCCTTCACGCACATCCATACATTAGAAAGCTTGTGGTGGATAGTGGCTGTAGTCCAGCATGCGGTTCTGGTTTACCTAAGGCCCTGGACAAAAGGCCATGTAAATACCATTGTTAAGACCCCAAAGCTATAGTTTAACCCCTAACACATGGCAAGCATGAGTAACTGTTTTTAAAACAACAGGCTAAGACTATACTGATGTTTACGAAAAACAAACAAACAAAAAATACACACACACACAAATGTGTCATTGTTGAATGTGGCAAGATGTGCAAACCTTGAATATACTACATTCTTTCTATGAGAAATCATATAGTCAATTTTCACAGGAAGAAAGAGGCCAAGAAGCTCAATTTGGCATCATGTCATGCATCCCTCTTTGTGGAATCAGTTCTTGGAGCCAAAGAGCTCCCCCTGGAGTCAGGGCTGATGCACCTTGACTTTGGTGATGTAGACAAAGCAAGCCAGATTCAAGACTAAACATGCAGACAGTTTAATAATTTTCAACAATAATTTGGGCAACGAAGGCCCTAGGCACCTCCTCACACACATAGAGCATTACTCATACCAGTGAGAAGAAAAAGGGTAAGCATGCCTGTGAGTAGTGAAGGATGTCCTCCTACTGTCTGCTGGCAGGGAACAGAGACAAAGTGGAAAGCTGACAGGGAGTCTGATCTTTCTCCCAGTTCCCTCTCAACCTTTACTCCAACTCTAGTTTCTTTTGCTTCTTTTCCACAAAGACTAAGATCAAGTTCTGGTTTATCAGGACCTCTTCTCACCTTTATTTTCTCAATTACTTAAGGCATGAGCACAAATACCATAAGTATCAAAGAAAACTACAAAGATGTATGAATGAATGTTAACCCCTGGTAAACCAATTCAGCTGCAACATGTAATTATCCTTTTGTCAGATTTCAAAAATTATTTCTAGTTTATTATATTTTCTTTATCCTGATTTATTGCTATCGGTTTCAGGATGCGATTTTTTTTTTTTTTGCTTCTTCCTTTTGTTCTGTTGACTGCAAATCAGAGGGTGTAATGCAACTCTAAGAGACTGTACAATGTTCTGTCTAAACAATAGGATTCACACATTTCCTCCTTGCAAGACAAATTAAAGGGAATACAATGCTTTTAATTGCCCACGCTGGATATTTTTTAAATCTTTTCTTAATTAAGCCATGCAAATGGTGATGTAATCAAGATTGAGAGATCAGATCTTGCCAAGAAGATGTATTTGTGAGACTTGACTCTGGCAATTTAAAGATTCTCTCCAAAGCCAAGACTGAGGCTATCGGACCAGAACCAAAAAGAATGCTTAAGGGAGGCCAAATTAGCAACTAGATATCTGAATAAGGAAAGCTGAAAAGTTGCAAATTCACTTCTTGGGTCATCTTTCTTTCCATCATCTGCCCACACTAAGGTGCTTGTATGATTTCTCAATTTCACCCTAGTTAAATATAAGTTGACACCATCTTGATTATGTGAGGGAGAAAAACAAAAAAACAAACAAAAAAAGTAGTATGTTATGGTGGCATCACCTAGGATTTTCCCTAATACCTGAAAATAAAGTATTTTTCTGGAAAAACATTAGGTGAATAAATCATGTCATCAACAGAAAAATCTCTCTTTAAGAAAGAAGGTTCAGGGGCACCTGGGTGGCTCAGTGAGTTACAGCCTTCGGCTCAGGTCATGATCTCAGGGTCCTGGGATTGAGCCCCACATCGGGCTCTCCGCCCAGCAGAGAGTCTGCTTCCCCCTCTCTCTCTCTGCCTACATGTGATCTCTCTCTCTGTGAAAGAAAGAAAGAAAGAAAGAAAGAAAGGAGGGAAGGAAGGAAGGAAGAAAGAAAGGAGGGAGGGAGGGAAGGAAGGAAGGAAGAAAGAAAGTAAGTTGGTTCAGTAAGAAAGACAAATGACATACAAATCTATAGGGTAAATGAAATTCCCTAGGCTTATAGCTCTTCCTACAGAAAAAGGGTACTTTCTGATTCCTCTGGAATTTAAGGTAGCTTTGTGGGTTTCATGTTCTTCTCTTTGTATATCTTTTTCTGGAGTTATTGTATGGACTTGGTTGCGACATGAGAAGACACTTAAAATATGATGTGAAAGGACTATTGCAAATAAAAGTCAGTAATTGGGAGGAGAATAAAGAGTTAATGGGTAACATATACCATCGCCTTCAAAGAAAGGAAAGGAAAGGATTGGAGATCTGTGCATCCGAAGCAGCATCTCAGTGGCTATCCTGCAGAGAGCTAAAGAGCCATAGAGTACACATGCTTAAAAGCTGAGTCTCCTTTTAATATGCTGAATGCCTCTAGTGTTAAAGTATCCATTTCTCATCCACGTACTTTATGCCTGAACATATATATGTCATAAGGCTGATATATAAAACACCCAGGATTCAGCGCCCCACATGGATGAGATGATCTGATATGATACAGGGCCCACATGTTGCTGTATCAAATAAAGAAATCACCTTGAGGACTAAACATCAATCTCTATGAGTGACCAAGGTAAATGGACGACTATGTATTTGTCTCCTAGTTTATTATTTTGTATCTATATGGTTCTTTTGTAATAAACATAGTAAATAAGAAAATGACCTACTCATTTATTTGAAGAAAATTATAAGGGAAGACAGACTTGCCACAGTTGACTTGCAAATGCATGTGAGTTCGCAATAGAAGGTAGAGCTCTGCTATGCTCAGTCTGCTGTTGTTCCCTTTTCCCTAACAGAAATTTCCATACCATCAGAGAGATACATGGTACCTCAGGGTAACAGGCCTCATCTTGCATTTTAGTGTAACTGCTAATGAAAAATAATCATCCATGGACATTGAGGCTGGTTATGTGAAACAAATAGGCAATGTCCAAGGATACTTAGCAAAATCCTTGACCTGGACTTCTTTCTGAAATTCAGGTAGGAATCGTTGATTTCCTCCACCCAAATGTCAAAGTTGGTTAAGCATTTTTCTGTAAGGCTATTGCCCCTGGGTCTGGTGCTGGAGCCTGAAATTGAGTGAGTAATTGGGACAGGACAATGGGTGTAAATCAGGGAAGATCAAGGCCAGATGAGAAACCACAAGCATGAACTGGGATCTCATGAGGACAGACTGCAAACCAGGTCAGTTCTTGCTGTCTCTGACCTTGGTGCTGAGGTTTTCCTGTAAAAGTCAGGATGCTTCATCACAAAGCTAAACACATAATCCAAGTCTAGAAGTTGGAAAAGCTGAAGGAGGATCCAGGGAAAGGTCGAGTAGGTTCAGGTCCCTCTGATGGTTCACATCAATAAGAGAAGTCGGCAAGTTAGCAACAACATATATGAACTATGAAATGCTGTTGCTTCCTTTCTACCCTGCAAATCCTCCAAGAATCTCCCTTGTGGTCCACCCCAACCAGAAACCTACAAAACCTGGGCCCCTGGGTGGCGCAGTTGGTTGAGCGACTGCCTTCGGCTCAGGTCGTGATCCCGGAGTCCCGGGATCGAGTCCCACATCGGGCTCCCAGCTCCATGGGGAGTCCGCTTCTCACTCTGACCTTCTCCCTTCTCATGTTCTCTCTCTTTCCTAATAAATAAATAAATAAAATCTTTAAAAAAAAAAAAAAAGAAACCTACAAAACCACAGGGTTGCCAGATAAAATATAGAATACAGACATCGAGTTAAATTCAAATTTCAGATAAACAGACTTTTTTTTTGGTATGTCTCAAATATTGCATGGGACATGTTCACATTAGATAGAGTCATTGTTTATACAAAATTCAAATGTAACTGAGTGCCCTATATTTTTATTTGCTTTATCTGGTTATCCTAAAAGAAAGGGAATTCTGGGAAATGTAGTTCAACCCAGCCACGGGGATACAATACAAATCCATTATATCATGTACTAGGAGATTGATAAACCGAGATTATATTGGCCACAGGTGCTCTCAACTCTGTATCATTTAGCTCTGCCAGGAATATAAGGTAGAATATAACAAAACATGTCTGGCTATGTCTCTTTTCAAAGGAGATGTGGGTATATAGTCACAGTAAACATAAGTCACATGCCCAGTAAAGGTTCTCATATTTCAGAAAGCTTTTCCCTCGAAAGACTGATCTTCACCCAGGGAACACAAAATTACCAGCAGAGCTTTTTCAAAAGCATAGATGACCCCTAAGACCTAATGAATGAGAATGAAGCCCGTGTTGTTGTTGCTGTTGTTTTTCCAAGACTACAGTAGGTTGTCTCAGTGTGCACTCTTAATTAAGAATCCCTGTCATAGAGTAACTGAAAGTACACACATGGTGGAACCTTAATAGTTCATACTAGGGTGCTATATTACATATTTTCCCCAAGCCCCACAGAAAATTCCTGATAACACCAACATGAAATACAACTAACTGATCAGGTGTTTAAAATGTCCTACCTGTGCATTGTGCCTCTGATTGCTGGTAAGTCTGGGTTTTGTGGCTGATGTGTCTAATCATTTCCCACTTACACTCTGGCACACTGGGCATTATCTCTGCCATCACCTTTATCACTGCATGGCTCCTTGAAGCTGGAAGCCATCCAGGACTCTTTCCTGCCTCTCCGACAGCACACAGAAGTCACGTGACACATCAAAAGTACTCATTATACGTTGAATGAATAAAAAATGTATCCTCATTCCTCTGTTGCTCCTTATTTTGGCCTTTTGTTAGTCTTTATTCAGAAATCAGACAATAATACTGTGTGCCCATTATAAACCAGGCTCTGCTGTAAATTCTTTATATTACTTACTATATCTCCAAAACATTTTTATGAGATATATGGCTGACAAAACAGATGCAGACAAAGGTTAACATGCTGGCTCTTCATCACATGGCTAATAGTAAAGGATGCAGGACTGAGTCCGGACACCTCCTCTGAACTTCCAGGCTAAAGTCGTTCCCTGGAGAGCTCTATACAGGACAGCACTGCATTAGGTCTCATTCTTAAGACTCCAGTAAGAGTGAACCTAACAGACTAAAACCTGAAACCATTATTACATTCAACTTTCTCCCCCTGCATGTACACCATTCTCCCAGGGAAGTATGCCCTCTGTAGTGCAACAAGGAAAAAGGTCAAAAATTCACATCTCATAGACTGAGTCATAAATCAAATAGCTGGCTCCTGTAGTCTAATTACATCAATGTACAGAAAGATAACATGACTCATCGGAGATCACATGGTCAGAGGGAGGCAGATCTGGAATTAGGACCCATGGGGTCTAATTTGCAGTCAGGTGCTTGTCACTATCCTTCACTGAGGGGTTGTGATGCCTTGGCCACAGTTTGGCTTAAGAAACACACAAGGCAGAGAGCCACACCACCCCAACACCAGCACCCTCCCTCAAAGTGCCTTTCCCTTCTTCCCTGAAATGACTCTCTTTTAGTTCTCTAGTTTAGAACCTACACTCTCAGAAGGTTAAGGATACAAGTGCCCCAACCATCAGACTGAACAAGCCTGATAGAGGAAACTTCCACGAACAGGATGCAGGAGGCCCCCCACACCGTGCTCCTCCTTTGGGTAAACCAAAGGAGTAGCTTCTATAATCTTCCCCAGGAACACTGACACGGTGCCGCTGGCCTAACACAGATAATCAGGGAACTTCACAAGACAGGGACTTCAGGCCATCCCAGACCCAGGAATCAAGACATATTCAGAGGCTGTGCCTTTGACTCTCCTTACTAACTTTGCTCCCCCCTTCTACTGAAAAAAAGCAATAACTACACAAAGACAAGTTCAGAGTGGGAACTGCAAAATAGAAAACATAGACACAAAAACCAAACAGTGAGATGGAATAGGGAAAGAGGTTACTTAAGGAGATAAGCAAAAAAATTCATGATTCCCTGCGATAAATAAAGAACATTAAACATATACATGCCCTTTAAAGAACTAAAATGATCAGAGTACATTTATTTTCTCAGTGTTATTTAGCCAGGTTGGAAAACAAAACCCTGAAATTAATGCCAAGATAACAGAGATGGGAGTAGAACTTTCCCCTCTAATAATTATCTTGCTATCTGTCCATCTTAGGTCAACAAACATTCTATGATTGACAGGTTAAAATGTTTAGGTTAGTCTGAGCTCACATAAACCATTTTAAGTTTTCTAGGATGGGAGAATGTTATAAAACAAACATATAATATACTCTCCATCTTCCTACTTTCAAATCTTCTTCCCACCTGCCCTCCTGTCTTTTGGGGGAATGTGTCCACAAACCATTTCAGTCATTACCAAGGTTATCACCATGCTGGTGAGCACAAGTGATGGTGGGACCTAACAAAATACTGCATTCTTCTAAATAAAAGGAAAGGAAGTGCCCAGGGAAACCTAGTTGGCTTCCATGTATATGACAGAAGAAAAAATAAGTGAATTCAAAAAACTATCACTGTTACTCCTCTGAACCCTCTTGCAAATTCTGGGTCTCCCAGATGGCTTGACCCTTCGTTGTAGAGAATCAGGGTAATGGATGAGGAGATAATTTGGAGGAACTGAGACCTGCTGCTTAATTCACAGTGGGAAGAAAAGAGTCACTTGGAAAAAAGAACAAACGCTATCTGGAAGATCACAGGAAGATTGGGGGGAAGAAGAGCTTTAGGGAGATTTATTTTAGAAATGTGAGAGGGAATTTGGTTGGTGGACAGGGAGTGTCTGTGAAGATTGGGTCATTTTAGAAAATCCTCGTGTGTGCAGTAAGTGGAATAAGAATATACCTATTTTTTATGGATATCAGTAAAGTCAAAATGTCTTTGCAATGAACATCAGTTTTGGACTAGTGTTTATTTGAATGGGGCACTGTGTGGAAACAGAACAGGAGGCACCCAGATTTGTATGGATTACAGATATTTTATGGTCTGCTTCAAACGTTCCCTTAGCTTATCATGTGTGCACCCCTTGCCCTCACTGACACCCTTTTGTGAGGGGGAAAAAAAATTCATCGTGAGGATGATTACGAATAGACAACACAAAGACTCCAATAGCAAATAATTTAAAATCCCAGGGCCATATGATAGAAAAATGCTGGTATAGCAAGTGGAAAATGCAGGTCCTAGAATATACAGCTACTGGAAAATGTGAAGTAACATCCATTTATTCATTAAGTAAATAGACTTTATGTGCCCTCTATTCATCTGGCCCTCCACTACAAAATGTGATTACAGCACTGAATGAAAGAGACAAAAGCTCTTTGTTTGTGGCGCTAACTTTCTAGTAGGAAGAGATATGCCCTCTATACACAAGTAAGGATATTATATAGAATATCATTAGAGGTTAAGTGATATAAAAAAGATACAAATCAACGAGGGGATTTAAGAACTGTCAAGGGTTAGAATACTGTTCATAATTTAAATAGGACAGTCAAGACCTCATTAATTTGAAGGAGCTGAGAGTATAAGCCACTTGAGTACCTGGATGGAAAACATTCTAAGCAGGAAAGTAAGTGCAAAGACCCTGGGGTAGGAGCCTGACACATTCCTGAGGAACCCACAATTTATAGAATATTTTATAATACCCAGAGTTTTAATTCGTCATGTAGTCCCAAATGGGATAAGAAAGCCAACTTCACAGAACTTTTGTGAAAAAATTACAAATAATCTATAAGAAGTGCCTGGCTTTTTAGTAACTAATTAATATGAATAATTAAATAACATTCTTTTTGCCACAGTGCTGCCTTCTAAAATCAGATCACAGGAGAACAGACTATAGGGTAGTCTAGCCTAGTGGCAAAAAGTAATAGATCCAAATTCAAATCCCAATTCCATTATTTACAAGATCCATAAACCTGGATAAATTACTCAACATCTCTAGATTTCTGCTTCATAATTTGTAAAACCGACATAATATCTGTCCTTCAGTAGTGATATGAAGGTTAAATAAAACACTGAGAATAATGAAAAATGATAATAGCTAACATGTATACAGTACTCATCATCGGCCAGGCACAATGTAAAGTTGTTTCCCTGTACTGTTCACTCCATCTTCATAAGATGGGGAAGTCATACCACTAAACTCATTTTACAGATGAAGAGACTAAGGTCTAGATAAAATGCCCATGGGTCCCTAAGTAGTAAAATGTGGAGTCAGGATTAAATCCAGCGATCTGAAGATAGTCTGAGTTGCTGGCTACCATACTCTTTTTTTTTTGAAGATTTATTTATTTATTTTGAGAGAGAGAGAGAGAGCGTGCGTGGACGAGCGCATGCACCTATGGGTGCGCGCAGGACAAGGGAAGGGTAGAGGGAGAGCATCTCCAAGCCGACTCCCTGCTGAGGGCAGAGTCCTAGCAATGCTCTGGACTCAATCCCTGGGCCTGTGAGATCATGACCTCAAGGGAAACCAAGAGTGAGAATGAGCCATCCAGGCGCCCCCTGGCTACGCTATTCTAAATCCCCTCATGCTAGACCTGGCACCTAATTAATGCTCAGTAAGTGGTTTATGTTATTGTTACCATCATCATCACCACCATGCCACTTAGAAGAAGCAACTCCTTTGGAAGGGGACAAAGTACAAACTTAAAATAATACTGCTGGCAGGGGTAGAGACAAATACACCCACTATCAGCAATAAACAGTAAAAGGATGTGCCATCCAGACCCCCAGTTTGCAATAGTTAAGGGAATGAATCACACGTGTCATGGGCTAAAAACCAGGGAAGATACACAGCTTTACTCTAGTCCCAGATATTCTAAAACTGGGAACTTCATGTCTTGGAAAAATGCATTGTGAGTTTTCTTTCAATGTGGCTTAAAGTCTTATTTTTCTCAACACCTTCAAGAGACATGTATGCAGAGTGTTGTTAGATGGCCCAACCTTCCTCCCTAGAATGGGCAATAAAAGTAACCACCCCCATCACATACACTCAGATACACATATCATGTGCTTGCTGCCTGTCTTCCTTTCCATTGTTCAAGTAAGTTTGTACAGATGGTTTTCTTTCTCTTTCTTTATTTATTTTTAAAGATTTTATCCATTTATTTGACAGAGAGTGAGAGATCACAAGTAGGCAGAGAGGCAGGCAGAGAGAGGGGGAAGCAGGCTCCCCAACGAGCGGAGAGCCCGACGTGGGGCTCGATCCCAAGACCCTGAGATCATGACCTGAGCCATAGGTAGAGGATTAACCCACTGAGCCACCCAGGTGCCCCTCTTTTATTTTTTTTTTTAAGATTTTTATTCATTTATTTGAGAGGAAGAGCACACACAGGGGGAGAGGGAGAAGCAAACTCCCCACCGAGCAGGGAGCCCAACTCAGGGCTCAATCCCAGGGCCCCGAGATCATGACCTGAGCAGGAGGCAGACACTTAACCGACTGAGCCACCCAGGTGCCCAGTGTACAGATGGTTTTGTGAAACGACTTCTTTTTAAGCAACTCACACTACAAAGTTGGTTCTTCTCTTCTCCTGCCAACCCTAACTAGAATGCTTCTATGTGCTTTCTTAAAAACTTTTATCCCAAGTAGATCTTCCTATCTCTCTCTCTCTCTCTCTCTCTCACACACACACACACACACACACACACTTATATAAGTTTATTCCGGTAAACTACTACTCCTACAGGGGATCAAGAACCCATATTTTGAGCTTTATATAAAAGTATCATCCTAGTATTTACAAAATCTTCAGTTTCCCCAAATGGAAGAGAATAAGACTCTTCCTGTGAGAAAAGTTTATTTTTGGCAATGCCTTATAAATCTTATGCCACAGAGTGAATTTCCTAAGAAAAATCTTTGTGGGGAATAGTATTAGAACAGAGGGTTTTGCAACTGGATGGAACAAAATATTATAGATGGATACTCGTGGCTCTTGGGATTTTTTCCTACTGCCCAGAAAGATCCCCAGAAATACTCAGGCCATCTTATAATGGGTTTCCCATTCTCACTGTGCCAATAAAGATTCAGCCAGTACTTATCAGCATATTTACTAACACAGGCTTGCTCCCAGCCCCAGGCAGTTATCTGCGAAGACACCCAACATCCAATCAGGAGTGCAGCACAGAGTGCTCCCATTTTCTAACGCCAGAAAATCTCCCATTTTCTAACGCCATCCCCACCCCACCCCTGCTTACAGTCAAATCCAGGTATCCTTGTTTAAAACAAACAGCGGTGCATGGATGGCTCAGCTTGTTAAGTGCCCACTTAAGACTCTCCCTCTGCCTCTGCTCCTCCCCACACTCATATGCACTCAAACAACTAACTAAATAAATATTTAAAACAAACAAGTCTCTTCTTACAACCAGAAAGCAAGTCTTTTATTTTCAACTTAGCTTCAAGTTATCTCTGTGTCCTACGTTCTTAATCAGGAGGAGAACCAAGACAAAGTCTATTCTCGGGCTGAACAGATGAAAGGAGAAAACAGTACAGATGTCTCATTGGACTCAGGATCCATATGCTGTTTAAGGAGCTGCTCATAATCACTGAACACATAGTCCTGAGGATTGGACCTCTGGGACTCCCTTCTTCACAGGCAGACACTGACGTTTATTCCATTTCAGTCTCCCTAATCCCTCCTCCCACCCAACCTTTGCAAGTTTTTGTGAGCAAGTTAATAACGAGTTAACCAGTTATCAAAGAAAATGCAATGAGGGCTCTTCGATGTAGGACCTTTATTCAAGTAAGATTTTCTTTCTCCAAAGTGGAGTTTCTGCCAAACTTCCCTTTTCCCTTCATTTCCATCCTACTTTAGGAAGGTGAGAAATGGAAGGAAAAGTAGTAGCAAAGTATTTAACAGTGTCGGGAGTCAAGACACATTACCCATTGTCCCAAGGCTTTCTAAACAGTCAGTGCTGCTGCCTGGAATGTGTGCTCTCACCCACCTCTGTTATCCTTCTTGCTGAGTGCACTGAGCAAAGCAGTGAGCTGTGGTTTTCTTAGCCAGGCCAAGGCAAGCAAGCTGGATGGCACTGGGAGTGCTGAAAAGCCCCCGGGTCACTTCATGGTATGCAATGAATCAGGAACTCATGAAGGTATTGATTCACATTCGGGACATATTAAAACGTACAAGCAATCGCTGTTGTGATTTTTCATTTCCAATTTGTTAACATACCTAAGTCTGTGTCTGTAACTTATGTGAGATCAGGATATGCAGGTAGAATGTTAGCCTATGACAAATAATTTTGATAAAATCTTATGTTTGGAGTCAATTCTATTTGTAAACTCCTTTCTTGTTTAGAAGAATATTCTTCCAGAAAAAATGTTTTTTTTTATGTCTTCTGTTTTTGTTTTGCTCTACCGCAATATTGCATAGTGTGTGTGTGTGTGTGTGTGTGAGAGAGAGAGAGAGGGAGGGAGGGAGGGAGAGAGAGAGAGAAGGAGAGTGAGTGTTAAAAGGAAGCACAGTCAAATATATATGGTACGAGGCACAGCTAGAGACTCAGTGTGATAGTCAGTTTTATGTATCGACTTGAGAGGTCCAATAGGGAACTCAGATATTTGATCAAACACCACTCTGGGTATGTCTCTGAGGATGGTTTTGGTTGAGATCAACATTTATATTGGTAGACTGCATAACACAGATTGTTCTCCTCGTGGGCCTCATCCAGGCAGAGAAGGGGGCTGAATAGAACAAACCTAGCTCTTCCATGAGTAAGGGGGAACTTCTGCATGACTAGTTGAGCTGAGATATCATTTCATTCTGGCCTTTAGACTCAACTGAAATGCTGGCTCATCTTGGATCTCTAGCCTGTGAGCATTCAGACTAGAATACTATTGGCTCTCCCGGACCTCCAGCTTACGGGATGCAGATCTTGGGACTCATAGGCCTTCATAATCTCACAAGCTAATTCCAAACAATTCTAGTACATACACATATTGGCTCATGTTTCTCTGGAGAACCCCTGCTAGTACACTTAGGTGCTAGTCAAGTAACTGCCGGATTGTGGGTGATTCAGTGAACTCTCTCAAGTACCTTTCCCCTTCTGTTCCATGAGGGGAAAAATTACCAAATGCCTGTCAATGCTAATGAAATGATTAAAAAAAAAAAAAAAAAAAAAGGTAGCAAAGAGATCCTATGAGTATACACCAAACAAACACCCACTACTAAGAAAAATCAGTCTTATGGTTTCACCCAGCAGAACATACCAATCTTTCAGCTTACTGAAAAATAGAAGATTTACCTTTCTATCATTAACAATGTATATCTGTTTGTAGGCTTTAGCCATGGAAATCTTTCTTATTCCTTCTAAAAAAATCTTTCTTATTCCTTCTAAAAGCTAGTCCCTATGATGGAAGAGATGAGAAGGTCATTCATAAACATATTCTGACAGCAAGTAAAACACAGGTGCTTAGCATAAAATAATTGAACGTAGAGCTGTCTCCATTCAGAGAAAAATGGGACTTAAGATATTTCTGGAGGACAGGCCCTCTTTTTAATGTTGCACCCCCAACTCTCAAAACGTTACAAAAAGGGGCACAATTTTCCACTGTAAGTAAAGCCTCTATTTACTAGTTCAAATTTCTGATGAGATAAAATTAAGCTCAACAGTTTGAATACCATTTACATTAGATTTGATTTACACACACTACACATCCATGCCATATCCTACCCTAATGCAATACCTGGTACAGTTTATAATTTCCCACTTAATAACTATTTGTGTAAGTGAGTGAGTGGCTGGAGAGCAATATTGTGTGTCTGTGGAGAATACAGACTTTGAGTCAAATGCACCTGGGGTCTTGCCCTGAGAATTAGCTTAGTATATAACATTGAGAAAATTACTCAAACTCTTCAAGACTCAATCTTATTATTTACCAAATGGTCAGTAACATTAAGTGAACCTTAAGGAGTCAATGTACTGCCTGCTGTGCATTTAGCAATATGCTTGGCAACACATAACAAGGCTTCGATAAATATTAGCACTAGTTATTAGGGTGACGATCTATAAATTGATCAGAGGTAACACTATTCTAGATTCTACCTACTTCCTACTGAAAGAGAAGAGTAATCCCCTTCTCGAATTGGTGTTCTTTCTTTTCCAAGCAAAGGAATGAGAAGGGAAGCAAAGAGAAAAAATGGGGGGAAAGCTAGAAGCTGCATCTTTAGATAGAAATACTAGCAGCTCACTTGCTTGTTTTTTTTTAACTAAACATTACTATTCAACAAAAAAGCAGAAGTTTCTATTATGAGAATATGCTTCATTTTCTGAGTGTTAATCTTCCCTATGATTGCTCTTTCCTGACTCAGTTTACTGCCCTTTCCCAAATAGGTTCCCAGAAGAGCATTCTAAAAATTACATTGTATCATGTCCCTCATCTGCTCAAAGTCCCCTGATGGCCTCACATCCAACTTAGAGTAAACCCCAAAGTCCTTGGCTTCTTCACTGTGCCCCCCCCACCCCAGCATGCCTCTGCGCTGGCTGTTCCCTTTGCCAAATGTTCTTCCCATAGAAGATCATATGCCCCTCTCTCATCTTCCTTCCAGGTCTCTGCTCAAATGTCCCTTCATCAGAAACATCTTCCCGAGCCTGACCTCCCAGCCACCATCAGCCTCTATTCTATTCCCCAGTATCATATTTCACCATTGCTCTTATTGCCACTATATGTCTACAACATGTTTATTCGGTTCTGTACGTCATTATTTCTTGTCCCTCCCCCTACCCAATGCCCCTAGAATGTCCGCTCTATGAAAGCAGAGACCACATACGGTTTACTGCTCTTACATATAAAGTCTCAACAAATGACTGCTGCATAATAAGCACCCAAACATATTGTTGAATATATAAGTGAATGGGATTAAGGAAGAAAAAGATGGAGGGATGTAGACAGGGTAGGAAGGAAAGTGAGAGGGACGGAAAGTCTTTGATGACTAGAGGATCAGCTTACTGAAAAGGATTTCACCTGGTAAAATATACTGGCCATTTTGTCTTAAAGTGAAGAAAAAATAATCACAATAAATATAAGGAGAAGAGTCAGGGTGTCTACTGAAATGGGTAGAAGAAAAAAAGAGAAGGAATGATAATGAATATATATTCTGTCTTATTTCCTTCTTTGCTTTGGTTTTGAGATGGAAGGTAACAATGTGCTAAGAGTCCAAAACTTATAATATCATGAAATAATGTTCCAGAGAGCAACTCAGGTTTTCTTATCCTGGAGATAATATGAGAAGATGGAAGAGATGAATGAGAAAGGCTGGATTTTGCATTTACTTGAAGATTTAAATAACTAACTTTTCTAGAACATATTCTATGGTAAGTACAGTGCTAAGTAATTACACATACATTCCTTCATTCAGTTTTCACAAGAACACTCTGAAAAAGATATTATAATAACTATTTACTACCGAAGGAACCAAAGCTCAGAGGAGTAAGTGATTTATCTCAAGGTCACACTGCTGTTTAAGTGGCAGAACGTTTGGGCAAGGCCCATAGCTTTTCCTTCTACTTCCTGCTGCCTCAAATGGATACAGCACATGTTACTTCTTAGACAACACTGTTCAGGAGCCCTAGACATTGACAAACAAATTGCAAGGTTGCCGATCCCCTGGAAGCTTACAAGAGACAAAATACAAAGACAACTTCTTCTATATTACAGCATCCTCTAAAGAAACAAGCAGCCAACCAAACAAACCAAAAGGTCTATTGGCTACTTTGAGGGTCTTCTCACCCTTGAGGTCAGATCAGAATTCCTCTAATTGGCCACTTCCTCTCTATTCTCTCAAGAGTTCCAAATTGGATTAATATCTTATCTGATCTGTAAGTGCTTTTCCGTCTTTGTGAGCAAATTTACCCAGGTTTTCCTGGCTTAACGGCTGCCAATCTCTGGTGAAGTCAAAGTAGTAATTTTCTTACTCTGTTACTAGCTCCACTGGGTTAATTCAGATTAGGAAAAATTATCACCTTGTTTTTAAAGAACTCTGATTTCACAGGGGCCATTGTTATGCTAGTTTCAGGAGTTCTGTCCTCTGAGGTCATGAAATACAGTAGCTACAGAGGTGGAAGCAATGGATTAGAAGAGAAAAATGAGATCTCTCTCCTCTTCCTCCTCATTAATATCTCCAAAGATCTTGGAGCCCTTGCCAAAAATGTGAGTGAGCCTTCACATGGGTTTTCAAATCAGATTCAATGTTTGCTTAAGTTATATGGCAATCTTATCAGTTTGACTTCATACACCCATTGGAGTTCGGCTTGATTTTAGGTTTCTAAAGTTGTATTGGTAATTTCTAATAGATGTCAAATATTACAAAGGTTCAGATGTGGAGCCAAACATATTTGGGCTGCAAGTTTTTGGAAAGCTGGAACTGACTCTCTTGAGAGCTTTCCAGTAGGGATGGGCTAGTGCTTCTTTGCCAAGTTTAGAACCGATTCCAAATCTAAGAGGTTTAGAACTCAGGCTTGGCTGGAATCTTCTGGAAGTTGAGGGGGAGTTGTTTTATTTTCCTCTAATTTAGCAAAAGTCTTCTTAGCTTTCAGAATTATGTCCCAAGGGAACTGTGTATAGATATTCAGTGGCTCTGAGAAAACCTCCCGTAAGTGACATAATGTGATTTTTAATGTTTTTATGTTTTTGATCCTATGCAGCCAAATGCATCTGCATTTCCTATTTTTCATTGTCTTAATGTGATTGACAGAGGTCTAGTCATTGAAGAAAACTCATCTCTATACATGCTGTAGGAAATAATTTCTTCCCCTGCCAAAGTTAAAGGCAAACCACTCCCCCAGAACAAATGGTTTGTGCCCAAAGTTAATACATCCAAGAAAGCAAAGTTGTTCCTTGGCTCCAGGGGAATCATACAAATATCATTTTGTCTAGGCCCCACTCTCCCCATTTATAGAGAAGATGTCATAGCCGGGGCTGAACCTATTAATGGAATGAATGAGTGGCAGAAACCAAGGAGTGGCCCCTATGGACTGGCCAAGGTCTGTGTAGAAAAGAGAGAGGGCCTGGAATCAGGGGGCCCAGATTAAAGTCCAGTTCTGCTACTTGATCATTCTGATCTGCCATTTGCAAGTTATTTAATTGCTGATCTTACTTGTAAAAGAGGAAAAACAGTATCTGCTGTATTTACCTTGAGGGAAAATGATATATATGAAAGTACTACATAACATAAACACAAACAGACAAAATTCTGGGAACTGTAAAAAAGTCCTTACCCTGAATTTTGTAATCTGCATCCATTTTAGAGAACATGAAATAGGATCTACTTAGACAACCCAATGTCATTATAGTACTTTCATATGATGTAATTTTTAACAAACAGAATTACTGACAACTATGGAAAGCTTAAAAAAATCTCCTTCCCAAATGGAACGCTCTGAGTTTCCCCCAATAAAAAGATCTCCTCTAAAACAAAGAGTCTGGAAAAGACCACTGATGATGACTGCCCCAGACTGGCAATGAGCAAGGCCTCACTCTTCTTATTCGGGACCAATTAATATTCATGTAGTCCCAACCTTGAAGGGATTTAGCCCCAGCATTTCATAAAACTGAAGCAATCCATCATCCAAAAGGGCAAAGAGGCAAAATTTCTGAGTACTTTTCCTCAAACTCCATCAGAAAATATAAGCTCACGTTACTTCCCCTCCCCAATCCTTTCCTGCTTTATGAAGTGAGACTATTGTGGGTAACCGTGGTCCTGTAATGCATTTTTGGCGGGCCAAGGCAATACCATGGCTTCGGATACTCTCTTTAGTAGTAAAGTTGGCCAGTGTTCTATTGTTTGCATCTGGGACATGGCCAGTAGAGTTCGGACATCTGCCCACTGTGTTAGCTCCTTGGGCGCCAGTGGGCTGAAGCTCATTATTCCGCTGGGAATTATGCCTCTATTCCTTGAAAAAGGGAGTGACTCACTAACAGCCCTCTATCACATCTGACATTTGGAGGACGAAAATCCCTTTTGAGTTCCAAGTTCAGATGTGAGTGAGTTTCTTATTCTGACCAAACTGATCCATAAACGCACTGCCTGACCAAGCTTGTACTTGGTCATCTCATTGGAGTTGCTATCTAGTAGGAAATTTGGGAATTCCATTTCTAAACATGATTAGGATTGTGCCAATCCAAATGGTCAGCCCCTTCCGGCTGCAAAACCAGAAGATAAAAACTGTTCTCTCAAACAGCTGATACAAGAGGCAGTGGGGTAATGTTGGCATAGTATAGGAATTTAGCAGATTTCTCAGTCCTCTCAATAATTTTGATTTTTTTTACTTTTATTTTTTTATTTCTTTTATTTACTTTCTTTTATTTTTATTGCAACCAATTTCTACCCCTTTGAGAATCTCAGTAAACATTCCTATTCTAGTTCCCTATTTTCGTCATTAGCTAATTATGGTAGACTGGAAAAGTTAACCTAAGGCTCAGCATCTATGCCTCAAAAACAAGGGACATATCAATGTTTACCTTACAGGATGGCAAAGCTTTAAGTGCTTAGTACAAGAGCCTGGTACCTAGAGTAAGTGCTCAGTAAATGTTACAGCTAAAAATGATGATGAGGGTGCTTATAAACAGCTTTTAGCACAGTATTTAGCATGTAACAATGACTAGTAAGTGATGAGAAGAACTAAAATTATTACATTATTATTTATTCTAAGTAAAGGGTGAGAAGAATCCAGTTGGCTTTTTTGTTCAGGTCCATTTACAGACTATTCCCCACAGGGATCAACACATGGCTTTAGCCGACCTGAAATTGAGGCTCGATCTTGAAATGCCATCATCTCTGCTATTCTGAGATTTTCCTCCCTAGTACCTACCCACAAACATTTTAGTTCTTTAAGGGTTCCAACCTGGCCTACATGGCTAACAACAGCCAATAACTTCCAGGAAAACAAAGAGCAGGATATTGAGGTCTTTTGGCCTTTGTAACAAAGAACAGCTGGATCCAATTCAAAGCCTTAACTGAAGAAAGAAAGAATAATGGACAGCCTTCTACTGGTCATGTGTCAGCCACTACAGGCTGTCTCTCTACCACCTGCAGGAACAGATTCAAATGCAGTATTTTTATTAAGGAAAATCTTCCACCAGATTATAAGCAATGACCCAGTGAGAAACCAACCTGGTAGGGAATTGGTGGGCAATACCACTCTAGGATGCTGCAGCAAGGAGCGGCCTTTGGAGTGAAGAGTTCTAGGTTCAAAGCTTGACTGCCCCTTTGGGCAGCTTTATTAACCCTTTTTGAGCTTCAGTTTCCTCATTTTACATAAACAGAGGAGATTATAATGATTACATACCACTTACGTGAGAGGGCTGCTCCAAGATTTAAAAATGAGATCCTGTATGATACAGCACATGGCACAGCCTTCAGGAAGTAGTAAGTGTTCAATACATGTCAACATGGGTTAGTTCCCTTCCTCCTTCTCAGAGCTTTCCTGAAACTGTCCTGAATACAATGGTGGTAAATATGCGCTGGATGCTCAGTAAATGAGCCTTTCCTAAAAAAGCAGTGAGGAATCCTGAGACCTATGCTCCTGGGAGTGATACTGTAGTGCTGAGTGCCAGTGGGTAGCTAGAAACCAGTAAGACAGCATCAGGCCTGAACTTCTTGGAGCCCCTTGTGCCTCCATTTCAGCTTGCAAATTATTGCCATGGCCTGCTTACTATTACTTCAACTCCTCCTTCCTCTTCCACATTTCAATAGCCCGCTTGCCTGGCCTTGGGTGTCTCAGGGAAGCCCTTCCCACACCCTCTAGGGAGTCTGCAATACAGCCCAGATGCTCTCTAAGATTAGAAATACTTTTAAGTCTAGTCTAAAAAAATAGTCCTATCCTTTGTCTCAGGCCATTATTTCTACTCTTACCAATTTTGGAGGATGCAATTTCCCCTCCTTCATTTGTAATGTTTTGCTCAGGGTATTTGTATATTGTCAGTCTATATATCAAGTCTCCTGCTTGATTACACCATATAAATTCAGTTCTATTTATAAGCTAAAGCATGAGTATGAGAATAGGAATTAAATACATTTCTAGTTTTGGAAGAAAACAAAACTCATCTTCTAACTCACTATCTCTCTGGATGAAACATTAGCTTCAATCCATAAGTTAGAATTTTAATGCTGCAGAAATCACCTCATTTTGGAAGGAAGAAAGGTAAAGAACTCGCTTCAAGTGATAACTTTCTCGCTAATGGCAGAATCAGGACTTGCACATAGGTGGCCTGGTTCTCAGGTCAGGCGTCTGGTAGGGTCACTCAAAGTTTCAACCCCTCTGCATCCTATGTATGTCCTTTGGTATATGGGCTCCTGCTGAGATCTCCTACTTTCCCTGCACTCTGTTCAGTTTATTGTCCATGGACTACTTCCCATTCTTTCCAACATGTCCAGGGGGCTTTTTTTCCCCACTCTAGTAGTGATCTGCCTCATCTGTCTACCTGGGAAATCAACTCATCCTTAAACTTTTCTTATGCAACTCTCCCCAACATCCTCAGAAAAATCCATTTCTCCACCTATGTGCTAACACAATTTTGCATATGTCTCATTTATAGAGGATACTGCATCGAATTATTGTTCTTTGTTTATCTCTGCCCCTCTGCTTTGTGATTTGTTATCATTGTGAATTGTTGAAGCTTAGGAATTATGCTTTACTCATTCATGTATCCACAGCTCTCCAAAGAGTTTCTGACACATAATAAGCCTTAATAACTGCCATCTTTTTGTTTTCATTTTTATTTTGTTTACAGACAATAATTTTCATGTTAGTTGCTTTAGGTGAATAATAATGCACTTACAAAGAGTATAATTATTTTATTCTGACCAACATCTAAATGTCTGAACTTCTGTAGATATCTTGGATTTCTAGGAACTACAAGTACTAAAAATAGAAATAATTGGAAAACTTTGCCTGGAGAATTGAGTAACTTTGTACAAAGAAACTGAGAGAAGGTTCACAAAATCAGAGCACCAAAGAAAATATCCAAGGGCTTCCACTTTATGTTTTAAGGTAGCTTAATTTTCTAATCCTAAAAAAGTCCAGAATTTTCTACCTTTGACAAAAGGGAAAACAAACAAGCAAAAACCACTTAAGATGATCTATACACCCAAGTTTTTATATCGAAAGAGATTAAAAAATGGTGGCAAAATAAAAACTTGGTGTTTTGGAAAGTAGATAAAACTATAGTATACAAACCTCCAGTAACTTAAAATCAAGTCTTTTATCCCAAAATGGCAATGAAGTCTCCAATTATAATTAAAATACCTCAATAACACTTAAAGTAGAATTCTTGAAAAGTAATCTGACCTCTAAAGTATGATCCCATCCTTGGAGGATATCATGGAATTTCTCAACTCTGTAAATTATTAAATATTTTCTACTCCATTCAGTTCTTCAGCAGAAATACATGAGAATTCACACTTTTAGTAAGTTGCTTAGAAGCTGTGAAACACTAACGTTGAATGACCAGGACTGCCCTCTAAACACGACCTCTATAGGCCAATTCTTATGTAAGAGACCCTGTGGAGATTCAGCCCACCACCACCCTCCATAACCCTCCCCTGCTCCCTGGGACTAAAAGAGCTATGATTTTGGTGTATTCGGTTTCCAGTGTAGCTTTCCCCGGGATTACACCAGATTGATACCCTGAGCCATGTTTGGTTATTCTTGGCACCAAACAACCACGGTCTCTACCAATCGGGTTATGACAACCTACAATGGGAAGTCATAATATATGGAACAGAGCTGAAAACTAAAAAAGAAAAAAAGTTCTAATGCATGAAATACATATAATTCTACAGTAATAAAGAAAGTAGAACAGGCAAGGTATGTATTTTGTCTTAAGAACAGAGCACAATCACTATTCAACACAAACTAGAAAGATAAAGCAGAACAGAATCCCTATATGTTGAAAGCACCTCGAGTTAGAAGCTACAAAAGGCAAAGTTACTTGACATAAATGCCGCTGTTTAGATTTCTTAAAGTTCTGCGTGAACTTATCTTACCTTAGAGACTGAGGAGAAGGAAAAGAAATATCGGCTCATGTATAGCATGTCCCACAGATCACAGTAATGACTCTCTCAGCTGGAAACAGAAATAAAAGTCATATAGATGGTGTTAGTGTTAGATGATGCATGAGTGTTTGTCCAAACTCTATGAGGAGAATTTCAAATGGCTTGGTCCTGATCACCAATTCCTGGCAAGAAACACACTTTCATTCAAACGCAACTAGTCTATTTTTTTTCTTTTTTCTTCAGCATCTCCCCTAAACTTACCAAAAAGAAGGATTTTATTTTGGTTTTGTTCTCTTCTCTTCTTGCTATTTGGAATAATTACAAGTCACATAAATAATGACCCATATTGTCTACTGGGCCCAGGGGAGTTGAAAGGATAAAAAGAAGGGAACGTGTGAACCTAACTCTTGCAAAGAGCACAGCTGAAATGCATGGTTGAGCATCTGACTAGAACCTGAATCTTAGCTCTTCACTTGACTTCTTTACGTCTCAGTATAAGATAAGAATTCTAAAAATCAGTATTTCAGTTTATGGTAGCTAGCTCACTGCCCGACAATTGGCACAGACACATCATTTTGTATTCTATCACATACTTGTTAAGAAATACATTTTTTTCTATTTTGTATGCATATATTTTTATATATTTATACACATATTTGCTGTTATCTACAACAGTTATTATATTTGATCTCCAATTACACATTAAGCAATGAGATAGTACAAATTTGGAAACAAGCAGAAAACATTCAAATAAAGTTCTTCTTTTTCTGTAAGTTGTAATTAGGGAGTGGGGAGTGGGGGCAGGGGAATAATCAATCCAACAAAAAAATTGCAAAGTAGTTGACAAGACAGACCAGATTCCCCTGGGCAGTCCTGATATATGTGTGTTGTCTAAGCATCCTTATTAATAGCTCCCTCTTTCTAAAGAGTGTCCTGACTTGATCAATTAAATGCTCACACACCAAAGGCCACATGTCGTGGGATAAACCTGTTGAGAAGAAAACAAAACATAAGGACACCTGATCCAGGGAAAAGCTTCCCAGGGTTAGGTAAGATCTAAGGTGATGAAGGTACATAGCTGGATAAAGAATGAGGTAGAAGCATAGTATGGACCACCTATTTCAGAAGGATAAAACAGTGAGTGCAGAGAAAAAAGCACAGGCATCTATGCAGAATTGGAGAAAAACGAAACTACAAAAGGATCATGTAGTTCAAAGGAGAAAACTGCAAAGGACCACACTAGATATATCAGTAGTTATCAGCTCATAAGGGTTCGGACAGTTTGGACCTATCTATTTTAAGAGCAACAAAAGGAAGAACGGTGTTCTGTTTACTTGAATGAGAGGATGTGCCATGAATGTGGGGAGTTGTGGGCACAGAAAATAAAGAGCCTGTTTTATTTGGAAGCCCTTGGGGAACTGTTTATTTTACAACAAAGTAGTATCACTTTGTGGCCTCCTTCTTCCCAACGGTCGATGGGACCTGGCTAAGAACCCCAAAGCATGCAGCATCCATTTCGCTGCTGAGTTTATATTTCAGCAGAACAATTCCAGAATGAATCATTGCATGCACAGGTTGTTGGTTATGCCCGGTTTGAAGCCCATTTTCAAAGCTCTTTTCTACTTTGTGTTCAAGGCTAAGTTCGCAGAGATTTATGTGGAGATTTCTTATTCTTCTTAAAAAATATAAAATCTTTCACCAGAGTATTTTTCTCACTCAGTGAGGCAGTGCTGGACCTCTTGTTGTTATTCTCCATAAGACCTTTTCAACTTCTACTCAAATCTCTAGCATTTTTATTTAAGAAAGAAAGAGACCAGTTGAAAACAGAGAAATTAGCCTCTGATATGATCTAAAATGGGACGGGAAGTGAATGCACCCCTTTAAAATCAGTGGAATGTGAGAGAGAAACCAGTAACTTAAGGGGACAAAACTGTGTGCCATCAAATAGGAAACTGGTTTTAGGAGGATTCACTTTCTCCAAATCCTCTACTTCTAAGACCCAGCCTAATGTGAAGCAACAGGGTCTGAGGAATGTAGTTGCCTACAGGGACGACAGCAGCTCAACACTGGAAAATAAACTTGATTAAAGAATGATTTTGATCAAGCATGCATTATATATCCAAGGAGGATATGGCACCAGTTTACTAAGAGTGGGTTTCATGAGCAAAGGAATCTGGGGAATGAGTAAGTGGTAAATTCAAACCAAGCTCTGCCATTCATATGCTATGTGGCCTTGGACAAGTGTCTTAATTCTCTAAGCCTCAGGTTCTTCATCTGTAAAATGGGGATAATAATAGTACCTGCCTTAGAGGATTGCTATTAGGATGAAATGTGTATAAAGTACGTATAGCAATCCCTGACACAGAATAAGTGCTTCTTAACAACACTAATAACAAAAATCTACCAATAATTACTGCTCACCTCTAAATTTATAAAGTTTGTTTCTATGAAATGATTTAGTCTCTGTGTTCCTTCCACCTACTTCAAATCTTTCTAAAACCAAGAAGAATTTTAACACTTACAGAAAAAACTACCAATTCAAAATTTATAAACCAAAGAATTCACACTATGCTTTTGAAATTTCCGAAGATACACCTATACATACACCAATTTCCTTAGTGATGAAGATGGGAAGGCCAAGATATTATGGGGAGCTACACAGGGTCAGAGTTTATCTTTATATCTCTTTGTCTCAGTTTATAGAAAAAGAAAGGTCCCAGTTTCCAGACAGCCATGAAAACAAAATAAACAGGCATGTAAATGAGATGTGTTTTGGATGTGGGTTTGTATATATTGGCAGGAAGAGCAGTGAAACTTTGACTCTACTTTCTTATTCTTTTTTTCTGTCCCTCTCAGTGCCAAAGGAGCTATTTTTAAAAGCATGGGTTTGTGTTTTTGATCATAATGTTATGGCAAAAGGGGAGATGACCTTTACGTTTAGTCAGTAGCTGTTATGCAATCAGCAAGTTCCACATGGTAGCACTTCATGTTTGGTCACCAATAATTTGGGTATTCTATGGTTGTTTCGTTTACCCTCACAATTAAACAAACTTATTAAGACTACACATGGTTAGGTAGTAATTTATTCCTTAATTCATTAAAAAGAATATATATTCCCTCCCAAGTTCTACCCAAATGTCTTGTAAGACCCACTTTGGTATGGAATAATACGTAGAGCTAAGTGAATGTGCTAAATCTTCAATGACACAGGCAGGTGTAAATCCAGCTCTGTGCACCAGGACTGAGACAGAACGCAACAGCTGGAAGCATTTCTATGTAAAACCTACAGGATAAAGAGACAACCTACAGAAGCAGCCACATGAGATACAATTCCACAGAAGACCTGGGCTTCAACTCAACAGATTCACATCAACAAGAACAGATTGGGATGTCATTATTGACATAATGTCCTAATTCTCCAGCATTTCAATTCTTCTTTTCAACCACTCTCTGGGGGTCAAATTCTGGGACAATTTTCCTAGACGGAAGAATGATAATTTCTGGCAAACAACAACAACAACGAATGCTGACTTTGTATGTTTTATGCACTAATGCTTTTTCCTGGGGAAAGAGGGGGGGAAAAAAACCCTAAATCACTTCCTTGGCCTAATATTTTTTTCAGACCTTACCTGAAAAACCAACGAAAGCACTGTCTATATTATTCCAAAGTTTTGACAGAAAACTGAAAAATTCAGTAAGTGTTCCAAATAGTTTTCTTCATACAGAATTGAAAAACATGGAAAAACCTCACTGGGCCACTAACTGAATTTCTTTATTTTCTTTGAATATTTGGTGATGGATAGTCTAAGACTTCCCATTAAAATATACTCACATAAAATATGTAGCAGGGAAAAAGAATACATACTCATGAAGTTTTACCTAATCTTCACTATTAACTTTTTGTTGTAAAACAAACTTAACTTTTCAATTCCCAAATCTCTGCTCCCATGATGGTATTGTATTCTGCAGGGAGAATTGTATCTAACAAAATTGGCATCTAATTAGATTTGATCCATCGGAAGAACCAAATAGTATCTCTTAAGGAGAGGGTTGGGGAGTGGGATCTCATCCCTATACTCCCTACAGAAAGAGTAAAATCCAAATTGTGAAAATGAGTAATGTTTAAAATGTTTCTTTATTTGCATCAACAAAAAGATTCAGTTTTGAGACCTGTGTTCGAATAGTTAATACCAGCCTCTGAAATAAGCAACTTCTGCATATTAGTGGCTTAGCCCAGCAAAGATTTATCTGTCACACACGCAAAGTCCACTGTTGGTGGCCCTGGGCGCTTCTCCCCAAAATGGCTTACAGGTCTGGATACCTCCTGTCCTATGGCCTCGGCATCTTGGAGCCTTTTGCTTCTAGTTGTACAGATGGTAGAGAGAATGAGAGAACATGTGGAACAGTCTTGAAAAAAGCAACAGACATCTGAATTGATTTAAATGACATCTGACTGTCTAGGGATTACGACCTCAGAGCCTCGCTGGCTTTAGTATTTTATCTACAAACAACCTGTTACACAATTCCTGGATCTTCATAAATCACATACACTCCTCTTAAAGGGTAAAGAAGCGGACAAGTGGACAGGCCAACATACAACGGCCACAGCCTGATTTACTGGTGAAGGGCAGTATAAATCACCTGTAGAAAACGCAAGTCACATTTCTCACAAATGATACAGTAATCGTTCCTTGTCTTCTCCCAACTCTTCAAGCACCCAAGATGAATGAATATGCGTGGCTTTTAAATGACCCTTCCCACCTATTAAGAGCCTGGGTCTGCTAAAACAAGACAACAGGCCCAAAATGTAGTTGGTTTTGCTCGCCCAGAACAGGACTCTCGAACCGGTCCCGCGGCTCCCGCCGATGCACTCCTGCCATCCCTGTAACCACGAACCCGCCTTCTGCCTAGCCCACGGCCCTGTTTCCCTGTCTCTTCCGCTTCTAAAAACCTTCACCTCCACACAGCGCCTTTCTGCACTAGCCTGCAAGCTGCCCACTGCCAATCGATTTTTGCTCAAATCAACAAATTTTCACACCCCTCGGTTTATCTGTTAACAGTGCTGGTATCAGAAGAGGGGCCGAAAGAGACCCCCTACACACACACCCCACACCCCCCGGGAGGACCCAGCAGCAAGGCCTAGTTAGTACCTGTGCAACTGTCGAACCCGAGGCTCTGTCGCCGCCTCCCGAGGTGGTGAGTCCTTCTGGGGATCCTGGCTTCGCAGTTTTTGCCTTCACGAGCTTTCATGCTTCACTCGTGCACGTCTCTCCCCAGACTGGGTCTAGAAACTGCTGGAATCCGACTGGGTCCAGGCTAATAAGGACTGCAACAGACCGGACGCTACGACTGACTGCGTCGACGTCAGCTGGGTCCCACCTCAAACAGGGTCCCACGTAAGACGGAGTCCCACGTCAGACTGGGTCCTCCGTCATCCTGGGTCACACTTGAAACGGGTTCCCACATCAGACCGGTTCCCACGTCACACTGAGTCGACGTCAGACTGGGTCCTACCCTACACTGGGTCCCACAAACTGTGTCTTCCGTCAGACTGGGTCCCACCTCAGATTGGTTCCCACCTCAGACTGGGTCCCAGGTCAAATGGTACGCCATCATTCTGGGTCGTAGAAACGGGGCTAGATCTGGGGTCAGACCGTGTCCGACATAGCAAGCGGACTAGATTCAAGGTGCACTGGATCCAGGGTGCCTGGGTGGCTCGCCTTGGGCTCAGGTCGTGATCCGAGAATCCTGGGATGGAACCCCGCATCTGGCTCCCTGCCAGGTCGTAAGCCTGCTTCTCCTTCTCCCACTCCCCCTGCTTGTGTTCCCTCTCTCACTGTGTCTCTCTCTGTCAAATAAAAAAATTAAATCTTAAAAAAAAAAAAAGGGCTGGATCCAGGTCAGACTGGGTCCAACTTAAGCTGGACTGAGTCCAGGGGGAGGCCTCAGGTGAATAAAATTGTGTTTCCAGACTGCGCAAGTAAGTTAACCTAAACGAAGTTAATCTTGAATTACTGTGGCCACAGCGGAGAACTCTGAACCTCTTAGATAAGCTTATCCGTTTATGAAGTGCCCTAGAGAAAAGAGGGTCTCAGCCAAGCACTAACGAGAAAGTGTGAAAGGGAATTGTTTTTCCGCCTCTGCAGTTTCTGGTGACCAGGATGACATCTGCTGGGACATTCCAGTGAGTCCAGAGCCTGCAGCCTGGGATCCTGGGAAAACTGGTTGAAGTCAGCAGAGGGTGACAATTCTTCCCAAAGTCATCTCTCCCAGGTCTCTATGGTGCCTAGTCAAGAGAAGAAGGTACAATTTTGCCTTGTCTCTTCTTTTTTAAGTTCGGAATGGCTGGGAGAAAAAAAAAGAATTTTTTTCTTTTTGAATGTGACTTGTGAATTTGCTTTTACGGAACCCATTGGTTGTGGATCCTTTTTCTCCCAGGGACAGCTCTTGCCTGCCTGTTTGTCTCACATTTGTGTCTTGAGAACTTGGATTGACAACTGTCATGTTGGGGGAGTCCCCCAAAACATGGTCAGACAGAAATGTGGATTGTACTCCAGGTGCAGATAGGGTCCTATTGCTAGGTCTTGGGAGAATTGTCTTTCTTTTGGTTACTTTTGGGAGTGGCTCTGGACTTTGGGAGGGTTGTATCTTCTGGACCCTCTTTGGGGATGGCTCTTGTGTTTATGGGGTTGTTTAATAATGCCAGGAATATTTACTGTTTGTCCTGCTGAAACCGGACAAAATATTTGAAAGAATTTTTTTTTTTAGTTGTTCCATGGCCAGAAGTTGACCCACCTGGAAGCTGATATTCAAAGCCTGGTAGGGATTTTTTTTTTTAGGCCTCCTTCTCTAAGCTAGAATGAAACTATGTAATAGGGGTGAACATAGGAGTGAAGAGGTGTAATAACAAATTCTGAAGCCTTTGCGGAAGAATTTACCAAAACATTCCAAAGACACACGGTTCTAAATATAGAATGTAGGAATCTTTTGATTTCCATCTTCTCCCAGCCTACGTAGTAATGTAGTTTGGGGGCGCCTGGGTGGCTCAGTCCGTTAAGCGTCTGACTCTTGGTTTTGGCTCAGGACATGATCTCAGGGTCAAGGGACTGAGCCTCTAGCAATGGACTCAGTGCTCAGCAGGGAGTCTGCTTGAGCTATTCTCTTTCTCCCTCTCCTTCTGCCCCACCCCCTGCTCACCAGCACGTGCACTCTTTCTTTCATTCTAGCTCTAAAAATAAATAAGCCTTAAAAAAAAAAAAAAAGAATGTAGTTGGAGAAGTGGGTCAGCACCTTACATTGACAATATGTTTGATCTCATCTTTTAGTTGCACGCTATTTTAGCCCCCTTTTTAAATTTTTTATTAGTTTCTCTAACCTCTGCGCCCATTCTCTGCCACCAGTTCACCACACGCAAGCACACACACGAACACTGTGAATTCCAGTCCTCCGGGGAAGGAGACACCAAGATGCTGCTAGAAGAGCAGGAGGTTTATTGAATGAAACGCAAAGGAGAGAGGAAGCAGGGAAGGGTGTTGTCATTTGGCTCTGACCCCTAGAAACGGAGCCTCAGGCTGCCGTGCAGATCTAAGACATCTCAAGCCAGCAGAGCCTGTGGAGAATGAGAACAAAGACCAATGGGCCAAAAAGGTCCAGAGCCCCCTGCTGTGCTCAGTTGCTGGCTTGGTGCAGACCGGGAGGCTGGGCTTCCTGGGAATGCTAGGATAGATCCCAATCACGTACATACACATGTGGCACTTCCCAAATTTTGTTTGACCGAATTTACTTACTTTACCCTTTAAAAGTATTCAATCTGGCTTTTGAACCATTTACACACATATACACGCATACATATGTGTATGCATATTTACTGAGTCCCTACTCTCTTCTTTAGACTATGTTTTTTTCCATCAATTTCGTTTACCTCTAATAGCCCTAGAGTAAATCCAAGTAGTTTTCTCAAAAGTGTACACAGATTGTTCATATTTTCTTTATTTTCACATCTGAGAAAGTCTTTCTGTTGCTTTTGCTCATGAATGACAACGTGGCATATTATGGGATCTTTGAATTTTGCCTTTTACCACTCCAAACTGTAGAATTCCAACATTATCTCTTAATGTTAAGTAATACTAAGGAGAAAGGGCTTACATTCGTTCCTTTGTACATAACCTAAGTTTTCTGCTTGACTATGTAGAGAAATTTTTTTAAGTCCTTGAAATGCAAATATTTTGTCAGTGTACATTTGTGTGTGAGGCCTATTCTTTTTAGTATGTTTTTTCAGATTAATCTTCCCTGGAAATATGAATCATTATTTATAGATTTGGACCTCCATTTTAAAGCAGGAAATATTTCTTTTATATCTCCAATAATCCAATAATCACTTCTGTACTCATTATTTAGTTCTTTTGCCCAGATGCAAAAGCACTGAGGCTATTACATTTTTACCTGAAAATAGACTGAACATAATACCCTTATGCTTCTCAATGTCAGTTTAAAGTCCTAAGAGCTATTTTGCTACTCACCCTACTAAGCCCCACTTTTATAGCATCATCTTGAAATTTGTCACCCCATTCCTTTACTTCTGTCTCTTACCCAGTCTCAAGTACTCCTCTGGGAAACAAAAAGAGGTCTCTTAATCATCTGTATTTTATTAAGTGTCTAATAGACTATAGGAGAAAGCCAATGCTCTGTTTTCCCAGCATTTCAGCTGAGTACCAGAATTTGGGGCCAAATTACAGCAAACCCTTTTCTAATAGGAAAAAGAAGAGGAAAAGAAAAGAAACCTCAGGAATTCTATCATGTCCTAAACAAAGCAAACAAACTTGGGGGTTTAGAGTCTTATCCAAAAGATTTTGTCACTATAAACCAAGTGCAACTCAATGTATCTCAAAAAAAGATGAAGGGGTAAGTCAATGTGGCTGTAATTTGAGCTTTACAGTAATAGGGAGTCTCCCCTTTTCTAACCTGAGATTTAGACCACTAAACTATCTCCCCTAGTGGATTTATTTGCTTCTTTTATTTCTTTGGTTAAAAAATGAGTCACTATAACCCAAACACTGCAAGAATCTACTTTTAAAAGAGCATTAAAACTGCTTGATTGATTTGGTGGGATCTGGGAAACTCTGTTTTGTCCTCTGAAAAATTATGAAGGCCTTTATTCAATTCTAGACAATCAGTGGAGGATGGTACAAAGGCAATCTCATCTTCAACTTCTCATCCTGAAAACCCTCACCCCTGCTCCTCACCCCTTCCTAAATGGCCCCCTCCAGCTGCTCCTAAAAAACACCTAAAAAGACTGAACGACCAAGATTTCATATACAACATATCTAATCAGGGCAGAACACAATGAGACCAGTATTTTGTGTATTGAGGATAGCACTCACTCACTTATTCACTTACACAAGCATTTATTGAGTGCCTAGTGTGTTTATTCACCACTCCAAGGGCTCACAATACAAAGATGAACAAGACCAAGGCCCTGGAGGACAATCTAAAGATTCTATGATCATAATTATAATAAAGAGGAGGAAGTCACTCCCTAATTAAATAGAATTA
Organism: Nasua narica; assembly: GCA_028533885.1. Classification (NCBI taxonomy): domain Eukaryota; kingdom Metazoa; phylum Chordata; class Mammalia; order Carnivora; family Procyonidae; genus Nasua; species Nasua narica. Next base: position 7,145,761 of record CM052804.1, on the reverse strand, counting down.
TCTCCTATAATAAACAGAAGGAGAAGGGGGTAGTGTTATCCCCATTTTAAAAATGACAGAACTGAGGCATGGAGAGGTAAAGGAGCATATCCAAACAAGCAACATTTGTAATTAGCAGGACCAAAATTCTAAGGCTTGAGTTGGGCTTCAGCATACACAATCATAACTTCCGTGTTCTACTAGCTCAATAGGAGACTGAATGAACAGATGAGAAAAGGAATTTATTGTAACCACATTTGCCCCTTGATTCAGCCGGAAGTCACCATCTTGACACCAATCATGTAGTACAAGCCCAGTGCACTAAGTAGGTGACCAGACATCTCGACCACCAGGGAGAGTATCGGGTCATCTCTGCTGTTGTGTAATTACAGTAATGCCAACTTTCACTCTCTGAAATATACCCATTTGGTAGTAAATTATATAGTCACCCTAGCATTAAGAGAGCCACATTCAAAATGTGGTGGAAAGACAATGAGAGAGCAACTAATTTTCCGTGGTGGGGGAGGGTCTGGTGCACTCAATGACTTTGTTTTATGGTTTATAAGAAATCACTGTTTTGCATTTCATCTCTTAACCAGTCATCCTGCATTCACATACTGGCAGGCAAAGAAATAGCCAAAAAAGAAGATACCGGAAAACTTGTCTAGTGCATGAATTGGGCCCTTCTTATTAAACTGAACAATTCTAGAGGTGCCTGGGTGGCTAATAGGTTAAGCGTCTGCCTTCAGCTTCCTCCAGTCATGATCCCAGGGTCCTGGGATAGAGCCCTGCAATGGGCTCCCTTTTCAGCAGAGAACCTGTTTCTCCTTCTCCCACTCTCCCTGCTTGTGCTCTGTCTCTCTCTCTCTGTCAAATAAATAAAGTGAATATTTAGAAAAAAATTAAAAAGTAAATAAACTGAACAATTCCAAAAATACATTTTGGGGGAAAAAAATACATTTTGAACACTTACTACATTCCAGGCACTGCACCAATGGTACATGGATGCGGAGGTCATTGTCTCTTGAACTAGACTGTAAACACCTTACATGCAGGGACCAAAACACACAAAAATATGACCCAGTAAGTAAAAAGATAGAGTATGTACAGAAAGTTAAGTGAGAAGATGTACTTATTCCAAACTGGGCATTCAGAGGGGTCTCCTGGAGGAAACAATTAAAGTGATCCTTAAGGATCAATAAGAATGAAGGCAAATAAATAATAGATTCGTTTTTTAATAATTTAATTAATTAAGTTTAAAAAGTGAAAAGGTCAAAAATTGGAATGGAACTTAAGGCAGAGAGAACAGTCACCCAGACACCATCAGGCACGAATTCTCCTCAGGAGGGAAGTGTGTCCCTCTGCAAACAACAGGATTCCATACAGAGCAGCAAAGATGGAACTAGATGGTAAATCTAGTTAGATGATAAATGTTTAAGCTTAAAGTGAGCTAGGCCTTAGGCACACCCAGATGACTGCAGTGTGAAGCCTGCTCTTAAGGAAAACCATATTATAGTGGAGTCACTCCCTAATTAAATAGAATTTATCTGATGACTTAAACTATCTTCCCCTAACTTGAGAGAATGCCTCTCTTTATTTTCATGCTGTGGTTTCAACTTAATGTGTTTCAATAGAATGTTAAAATATGCCTGATTCCTTGCTTCCTGTGGTCTACCCGACAGCCAACAAAAAATTTGATCCCATTGCTCAGTTGGACGTTGTAAATCCATCTACCAGGTATCTTTCCATATCTGTTTCAACATCTTTTAAGGGCAAGTAACATGTCGCTGATGTTTTATTGAATTTTCGATTTACCCTATCCCCTCATCTACCAACATTAAGTATCATTAATAGCATAAGTGGCTAAGTTTGGTAATGATTAGTTCTTGATAAGGCTATATTGATAACAGCCTTGTTTCAAGATGCTTACAGATCTCCTCATGGGTAGTAAGAGGAGCAATCCTCCACCCCATTTATTTTCTGGCTCATAGTTTCACATCACTGCAGTGTCTTTTCAACTGTTTTACGGCAAGTCCAACATTCTTTGGGAAGCACATCATTGGAATTGGGAAATGAACAGAGCACGATGGGACAGTTGAGAAATTGGGTCTCTGTTGACCTCAGCTTCTGTGAGAACAGCTTCCTTTTATCTGCTTCCTAACACTGGGGTTCTACACAACATTTCACTTTTTAAATTCTGCAGACCAAAAAACACAAATTCAAAACTGTGGTCCTAGTCTAGTCTAGCCTACTTCTCCCCTGTCAACACGCCTGCTTTCTACAGTAGAGCTCCCCTTAATTGGCTTCTTCCTGGTGGTAAAATCACTTTAGGATGCTATTTTAAATATTTAAATTCTATTTATGTTGGTATGTCTGGTTCTTCAGTTTATCTCTGCTGGACATGACTTTTTTCATTCTAACACATTTTATATCCAGTTCTTTACGTTTAATGGTTGCAGAAAAATGCTCAGCTGCATAAAAACAAAGGAATGAATTTAAGGAAGAAAATGTTAAGGTAAAGGAGGGGGAGGGTGTCAGGCTGAGCTCTCTTGTACCCAGGACTTCTTAATGTTTTGGTCGAATTAGATACCATTTTTAAATACGTGGTGGTCCCTCATAATGATCATTATTTTACTCTGGGTAGTTTGCTACACATTTTGTTATTTTATTTAAAAATGGGCTCTGAATAGGGCCACCTGGGTGGCTCAGTGGGTTAAAGCCTCTGCCTTCGGCTCAGGTCATGATCTCAGGGTCCTGGGATCAAGCCCCGCATCGGGCTCTCTGCTCAGCGGGGAGCCTGCTTCCCCCTCTCTCTCTGCCTGCCTCTCTGCCTATTGTGATCTCTCTCTGTGTCAAATAAATAAATAAAATATTTTTTTAAAAAAATAGAGCCCACCTAAGTGGCTCAGTCGGTTGAGCACCTGCCTTTGGCTCAGCTAGTGATCGATCCGGGAGTCCCAGGATCGACCAGTCGATCATGCTCCCTGCTCATCAGGGAGTCTGCTTCTCCCTTTGCTCCTCACCCCACTTGTGCTCTCACTCTCGCTCTCTCTCAAACAAATAAAATCTTCTAAATCAATAAATAAAGCCCACGAATTGCAGCATTTTTACAACTTCTGAACTCAGTTTTGCCGGATTCACCATTAAGAACACCCTTTTTCCTACGCTATTAAGGGAAAAACTCTCAACTATAAAAAAAATCAAGCCGATCTCCAATGGCTCTGATTTTAGGAAGGGTTAAAGATGAGATGTCTTGGGGTTAAAAGGGGTGCCTACTATTGACTCCCCCCCCCCCAGCCTCTTGGTGAAGAGGTTACAAAGACAGATGCAATTCCAAAATCTGATGGGAGGGGGGGGGGGAAAACAAAAAACAAAAACAGGATCTTTTATGTTTCCGAATATCAACAGCAGCAGAAACTATTCAAACAAAATAAAGACAGTGCTAAGAATGAAGTTGCGTTCCCTGCCAGAGTTATAAAATGCGTGGAAAGACCTCCATTGGGATATGCAGTGACTGGATCCCAGGAGCAGGGCAAGGTAGTAACAGTCGCTGAGGTTTGTTTCTTTCCGGAAAACAGGACACCAGTGATCCCGAGATAGGAGACCTTCTGATATTTTATTTTTCAGAACAAGACAGAAGCCAACTGCAGCTCCCTAAGGAGAGCCCTACTTCCCAGCACTGGGCCTGCCTAAGGAGCCCTGGCATTTCCTCTTTCGCAGAGCGTGCAGTCAGCACAACAATCAAGCTGTGATTGGAAGCCGAGCGCAGTAGTTAATTAAGCCTGCATCTTTTATTCTCCGGGGCAATTCAGCGCAGCTTGAATGCACCCCAGAGCCGGTCTGCGGTGGGAATGTCTCCCTAGGCAGTGGGAGAATCCAGTCTCATCAGCATGACAATAGCCCCCAGGATGCACTTGGACTGATGTAATGGCCAGAGCTAGGGAGGGGGGTTGAAAGCCTTGTAGCAGAAGCCTGGAGCGTTTGCAGCTGACTGGGGCTATTTCAGTGCATGAAATTCCTTCCCTCTTTCTTTCTTCCTTTTATAAGAGATGTTTGCTAATTGGTAGAGCTCAGAAAACAATATACCATTAAGAATCCCTTTCCTTCCTCCCACCTCCCCCACTCCCATTTTTAAAAAGTCCCCAAGCTCTTGCTTCACTGGAAATCTCAACTTTTGTTCTGTGGTTTGCATGAAATCTTCATTTTTCTTTCTCTTGAACATGGAACTTATAAACAACGATTTACTGAGAGACCCTGCAACCAATTCTTCTATTAGGGTTTCCCTAACGCGCTCCCCGCCTTGTAGAATCTTGGCTGTGCTCCTGCTACAGCATACGTTTTCCCTGTACCTGATAGATTGATACAAAACATTTTGGAAAAATGAGTCATGGAAAGTTAGTCCGATTTGGGGTTTTTTTTTCTTTTCTTTTCTTTTCTTTTTTTTTTAATCATGAGATCCTATTTAAGCCCTAGCGATTGAATCGCTGAAGTTGACAGAGTAATGGTCAAAATGGAGGCAGTGTGAGGAAGTGCCAGTCGAGTCTGGCTATGGATGTTGTTTGGCTTTGCCACCAACTCAGAAGGGACCCAGGCAAGACATTGTCCTCCTCTCCAGCTTGTGTCTCAGTCTGCTCATCTGTCCAAGGGGAGGGAGGAGCTCAGTGTTTCCTAAGGCCCCTCCTGAGCTGAGCACTTAATGACACGTCTTAACATGGGTCATAAGTTCTGATGTGTCAGGAGATTTGCAGTGGGTTAATTCTCTAGGAGAACAAGATGTTCGTGTTCTATCTAGAGCTTTTCTATTAATGCTCTTCGTCATTCTGCACTGTATTTCCAAAAGAAGCAGACTGCAAAAGATAGCATGTGTGGAATCTAACTCACCTGAGAGGCTGGCAGCTGATAAATGAACAGACATCATTGCTTTAGGAGAATGTTCCTTACTCTCCAGAGCATACAGAATCCTGACAATGGGTCAGCTCAGCAGCCTGGTCTCCATTTTCTATTCTGTTCCCTTTATCTGGCCTTTGTAGGACCACTGGAGGGATTTGAACATGTCTCTTAAGCATTTCCCAAACATGGATAATTTTCTGAAAGTGGTCTGGTGGTCTGGATTTATCACTGGAATCACTGCCTGTCACTCCAGCTTCCTTCTTCATGCTCTTGTCAAATCATGTGAATTGATGTGCATTTGAAAAATGGCACCATCTTTCCCCCAGGGCAAATTTCATCTTTATAGAGACTGTGGTCACCAGGAGGCCTGGAGGACTGGCAGGTGGCTCTTCAAAGAGTCTGTGAGCTCCCTAAAATTGTATACACTTTGAATATGTATATGTGTGCCTATTACTGGGGAGCTTGTCCAAGACTTTCATTCAACTGACAAAGGTGGTAACAGTCATGGTCTTAAGGTAAATGATCTGAAGATTGGAACTTGGAGGAGTTGCATGGATTGTGAAGGTAGAGAGACTCCAGGTCTCTCTGAATGATTATCTCTTCTTTTGGCTATTAAAATAAACACTGTGACATCACTCAAGATATTCCTATAAAATTCCTGCTGATCATCTGTGGAACTGACTTCAGCTCCTCATCTTATTACTTTCTGAGAATTAGCAAAAGAAAAGCAATAATATACTCTCAGAATCTATGAAAATGTACAGTCCCTTAAAGAAAACGTAACGCCCAAGCTGCAAAAAAGCCCGGGCACTGTCACTAAATAATTTCAGTTATGGGGTTATTTCAGGTGAACCAAGACTTTGCCTTTACTATTCCCATCTTTTCCCAAACCAGCAAAATTCCAGTGGATCCCCACTCTCCCTCAGCCAAAATCCTGGTCACTTGTTCGAAAAGTATCCAGTTGAAAAGCCTCTTTGAACTTGGTAGGGGTCCATTTTATTATCATTATTAGAAAACTTTAGAGAAGAATGTGGCTTGCTTGATATTTTTCTCAGGCCCACGTCTGAACTTAAGTAAAGGGATACAATACCAGTGTCTTTTTAAAGGTGCCAGATTTATCATCAGCATTTGTCTTGGCAAGGAAACACACACACACACACACACACACACACACACGGTTACACACGCATACATCCAGACAGCCATAGTGGTCTTCTCAAAAGGGAAAGAGCCTGTCCCTGTAGTTTAGACTATTTGCAGCTGGGAGCATAAAATGGTAAAATGAAGAGCATATCCCCCCTCACCCTCTCATGCAGCCAAAGAAATCTTTGTCCAGCCCAGGTGTTGGCTGTGTCCTCTTCACTGACATCCTGTCTTGAATTATTCAGGCTCATTCATTATGTATCCCACACAGACACAATTAAATCGTTAACTTTCCCCTCAAGAGAGCAGCAGAGCCCCCAGGGACTGGGGGACAGTAGTGCTCCACACACAGAGCCGCCGGGTGGAGCTGATGGGAAGGGGAATGGTTTGCCAAGAGGCTCTGGGCTGGGGGCCTCTCTCCTCTGAAAGTCACGGCCCCACTGCCCTGCCACAAAATCTGACCGCCAGAGCAGCTCCCATAGAGATTTCCAGGGAAGTGGAGCTGAGGAAGTCCCGAGCGATTCGAATTTAGTTTAGGGGACTGCATAAACTCCCGGAGGCGCTTCAAACCCACAGACATTTTATTTTTGTGATGAGCGTGCATTTGGTTCCATTAGGTAGGAAGCTGTGAATGAACTCCAGATCTCCACCAAAGATCCTTGGCTTGGTTGGGGGGGGTGGGGGGGTGGGGGGAGGGGCGCGGAGAGTTGGCAGTCTCAGCCTTGTATCTTCTGGAGACCAACAGTGAGATAATTACTAAGGACTTTTTAACTCAAAAAAGTGTGCTTTTACGCGACTATTCCTTCTCAGGCTCTCAGACAGTAACAAGTGGCTTATACAAAAAGAACGTGGCCAAGATGGTTCAGAGCGTCTCTAGGAAATAAAACGATGAAATTATAGCCCAGCTAGGTGTGTGTTGGGAATGAGAAGGTGAGAGAGGGAATCTTCCTTCCCTTTGTGAATCCCCTTGCCCTGATTCCTTACCACCGGAGGCCTAGAGTGTGCTGAAATTTTGCCCAGCTCGGCGTACCAGCCAAATCAGTTATATGTCACTGTCCACTCCTGCTGGGAACTGACCAAGGGCAGTTGGGTGGCAGTTTATAGATTCTTTCTGATAGGTAATGGTAGGCACCAAGAAGTTCAAGGTGAGAGAGTTCTAATTATTTTCCCCCTAAACTCACCCTAACAAGTTATAATCAAACTAGCTGCCAGATCAAATCTGTCACACACACACACACATACACACATAGAGATATTAATGTACACAATTATTAGCAAGTAGCACAGTAAAAGCTCAGAGGAACTGTTCTTTGAATTTAAGAACATCTCCGTGTTCTATCCTTTAAGAGGATCTGGATCTACATTCTAATAAAGGTTTATTCAAGATAGACATGACAATGGTCCACGGTCAGAACTCAGTTATCCTTACAGTTGGTCCCATGTCCCTGTATCCTCTAAACTAGGTCTTTCTCAACTGAGGCATTTGCCCCCCACCCCCAAGGGCCCTTCATCAATGTCCAAGGATATTCTGGAGTTGACAAAAAAAGAAGGGGGGTGGGGGAACGAAGGATGGTTTCTACTGGCATCTGGTGAGAAGAAAACAGGGATGTTGTTAGACATCTTACAATGCATAGGACAGCCCTCAAAACAAAGAATTACCTGGCCCAGAATGTCAGTAATGCTGAGGTTGGGAACCCCTGCCCAAAGCCAATGGCTGGAGGGCCTTTGGAAAGGTAAGGCTTTTCAGCCATTAGTCTTTGGTTGTCAACCCTGATGTAAAGCTACTGCCTTTGCTGAATTCCTACGCCCTCTAACCACAAAGGTACAGAGGTCTTTAAACTATTTGAGCCAAGTCACATCTCTCAAATGCTCTAAGTCCGTGTGCCTTCCAAATATCCTTTATGCTGGCTAATAAACCACTAATTTACAGACATTAGTAATTACCTAAAGTCTGGCACTGAGCAGAGATTTGGTGACAAACATGCTTGTAGTACCCACATCCAGAGTTTGTTTCTCTGATGGACTCCCAGCAACCACACCATAAGTGTGGATCCCTGATTACAATGATAGTGGTATATAGGATGTAAATGTAGCTGGCACATACACACACACAATATCAAAACCTAGGCTACCATATCCCAGAGTATGATACAGACCTCTCATAGTCGTCTCTCCGTATGTGTGTGCTGAATGACCAGACAATGAATCAGAACCCAAGCTCAGATAATTTTTTTAAGTGGCTTGTTTATAGTTGCACTGCTATTTAGAGGCTAAGCAGAGACAAATTCAGGCCAACCTATGTACCCTAAGCCGAGTCCTGAAGGCATCTCCTTGGATGCAGATAAAACACAGTAAATCCCTGCAAGTAATTTATTGTTAGAATATAAATTTGGATTCACTTTTTGTTTATACTTCAATGATCTTAAAGTCCTTTCCCTGAAAATTATGAGCACCTATCAACTGTTAGGTTCACGTGCACGAATGAAATCTTCAGCTAAAACAAAGGACTCATTTTACATAATAATTTTGATAACATTTCCCTTCAAACTTCTACAAAATTCTAAGTGACTACTATGCATAGAGTTTATGTTCCATGGCCCTCATTCTTTTCTTATCCTTAATCCTGATGTGAACAAATGGTGGCATTTTCAGCAAAGAAACAGAGGAAGAATATAAGTGAAGAACTCTTGAAAATACACAAGCTTTATTATATCAGTGTAGGTATAAGGAAAAGGAAGAGAAAATGTTCTGTTATTTGGGTGGGAAAATGGTGAATCAGAATGATCAAAGGGGCATTTTTTTTTTAATTTTTTTATTAACATATAATGTATTATTTACCCCAGGGTATAGGTCTGTGAATCATCAGGCTTACACATTTCACAGCATTTGCCATAGCACATACCCTCCCCAATGTCCATATCCCTATCCCCCCCGCCACC
>CM052804.1:7098357-7136310 GCA_028533885.1 Nasua narica | reverse complement strand
GATCACTACATTTGTATCTTGAGGGTAAATACCCAGTAGGGCGATTGCTGGGTCGTAGGGTAGCTCTATTTTCAACATTTTGAGGAACCTCCATACAGTTTTCGAGAGTGGCTGTACCAGCTTGCATTCCCACCAACAGTGTAGGAGGGTTCCCCAAAGGGGCATTTTTTTCCAGATGCCTTTCAGGACGAGTTGTAGCTTCATAGATCCAGGGTTGGGCACTTCCAGGAGTGGGCTAAGGTATTCTGAGTATCCTGATGGTGTTGCCTAGGGTTATGATAGCATTTGATCTTATCAGAATCAAATACCTGTGAGAGGGAAAGGATGCTATTTATAACTATGCTGAAATAACAGTAAAACAGGCAAACTGGGACTCTTGGTCACCCAGTAACCCCAATTCTGAATCCACAGTTCTGGAAGGTATGTGAGCGATAGCTCCTTGACAGTAAAGGCAAACCCCCCAAACAAAGAGCAGAGGCTGAATCAGAGAACTGCAGGGAGTCATATGGAGAAGGGGAACAGGACCCGGCACATTGTCATACAGGCTGCTTAGGTTCCACGTTTGCCTTGGACTGGCTTAAATGCGTTAGGGTGAAAGGACAGCACGTCAAGGAAGTGGAGGATGAATACATGATGTGGTTTCACTCTCCATCCCCATCCTTAGCTCCATTCATTTTTAGTAGTTTGCTGTCATTGTTTGCCTCTGATGACTTACAGTAATTCACAAAGAAAGGCCATGCTAGTTGTGAGGACTGACGGAGATGGATCCATTGATAGAAAAACAACTTTTGCAACTGAGGCTTACAAAAGTCACAATAAATTAGATGCCATCGAAGCAGGACTTGACAGAACTTGGGAGGGAGCTGTGTTGGACTCAGGCATGGAGTGAGACAGGGAAGATGTAAATTAATTTTGAGTGGCATCTTGCAATGGTCTTACGCGCCTGGTTCTAATCCCGGCTCTGCCATATCACCAGCTACCTGGCATTAGATAGGGGAATACACACTCCATGAGGTCAAGGGGTTGTGCATATTTTGTTTGTGAAAGTATCCCATGTGCCTAGAACAGTACCTGGCAGAACAATTTCAAAAGCTGTTAGAGGGACAATTAAATAAGTCATCTCTGTGCTTCAGTGTCTGCATCTATATAATAAATTATTCAGAGGAGTAAATGGGTTAGTACATGAAAAGGTCTTAGAATGGTGCCCAAAATGTGCACAGAAATGGTAAGCTGTCATTATTTATTATCAGTGCAGCATATGAGAGGAGGAAAGTTGGAGAAACTCATGTCACTCTCTCTCTCTAGGTGGTGTTCGGAGTTCAGAATATAAGCATTTTTTTTTTCACTAAAAGTGGTCAAATCACAGACACGTCCAGATAAATAATTTTACCAGAAAGCAGAAGCTAGAATAAAGAATTCTTAAGATTTCAAGCACTTGTTAGAGACATGAGAGTTTATTCGCAAGAGTTAGATGAATCCAGATCACAAGATGGGATTTAGAGAAAGGCTGTCTAAATATGTAAGCTGAAAGGATGGTGACTTTCTTGGAGGCCTAGTTTGGGGCCCTGTAGAACCTGCCTGATTTAAAACATTATCTTGACCTCATATTCTTGGCAAAACTCATTTTCAAAGGAAAAATTTCAGTTTACATAGAAACACCCCAAACGAGCTCAGGACACCTGTTAGCTCTGAGCAGAGGCACTTAAAGTAACTGGCATAGATTCTCCCTCTTGGTCCACATTCTGGTCAGGCAAAATCAAACATTGAGCTTTCATTTTTGCATGACGTATCATCCTACACACACCTCTCAACACATGTCCATTAGCCATAAATGGTCCCAAATGTGGGCCTTTCTGAAGTGATAACAGCAGAGCTATTAAAACAGTGACAGATCCTAAAAATATCTGCTACTCCATCCCCTCCTTCCATTGCTCCCTCCCACCCATTTCCTACCATCTTGAATAACTTAACTTCTCTCATTTGCTGGTAAATTAAAACTAACTGATCTTGGTTTATTTACCTTGCTTATCAAAGAAAGAGTAAACATGCTGGTAAACCAAATAGCAACTAGAAAAAAGATAAATGATTAAAGGAATGCCAATCATATTTTATGACTCTTCTTTTCCAAAATAGTGCTTATGGATCAGAACCTAAATTTAAAACTACTACATGCAAGAAAAAAATGCCCAGATCTAGGGACATTCCATGTGCTTGTAGAGTTATAAAATGTTTAACTTGGAGTGGTAATTAGAATACAAAATATTTCAACCACCTTTCATCCGTGTATTCATTCATGTGTTAGTTCATCCAACGCTTGTCGAGTACCTACTGTAGGGCCAGCATGTACCAAGCTTTGGGAGCATAAATCTAAGCACAGCACAAACTTGACTTCAAGGAATGGACTATCTAGAGTAGAAGTCTGCAAACTTCTTCTGTAAAGGCCAGAAAGTAAACATTTTTGGCTCTACAGACCATGGTCTCTGTCATAGCTACTCAATCTTCCATTTTAGTGCAAAAACAGCCGTAGACAATATGTAAACAAACAGGTATGACGGCTTCCAATAAAATTTTATTTATGAACACTGAAATTTGAATTTTATATAATTTTCACATGTCAAAAATAATCATTCTTTTGATTTTTTTCCCCCAACTATTTCAACATGTAACCACTAACCCACAAATTGTACAGAACCAGGCAATAGAAATATTTGGCCTGCAGGCCATAATTCATCAATTGCTGGTCTAGAGGGGAAAAAATATAAGAAATCATAACTTGCTAACTAGTAACCTCAATAGGGTAAAAAAGTATTGTGATTAGATGCCCACGTGGGTCTGTAATTTCTATCAGAAGTGAAAGAATAAAGGAAAGTGAACCTTCGCTTAGCACCGTCGGCTTCCTAAAATCGTATCTATGATATCTCAGGTGCTGCTGTTCCCTCTCCACCTCCATTCCCCATGTCCATCAGCCAGTGAATTTGAGATTATCCAGGTGGCTAGGGACACTTGCCTCAAGATAGAGAAATCTTGAAGAGTTTGGTTAATATCTGATACCATAATGAATTGGGAATATGGAGGATGTAATATGAATGAAAAACTTAATTGGCCTGGGACTCTCAGAATTCTCTTCTTGACCAAGGAACCAAAGACCTTGGGGAAAGATCTCTAGGATAACAGGAAATGTATTCGAATTAGGACTATAAAGAAGTAGAATATCCTCCTCAGGAGGGAGTGCAAGGATTTGGGAATAAATAAAAACTAGCCTTGGTATTTTCAGCAGTGGTAATAGCCTAGTGATTTGTGATAACATCAGATAGTTCAGCCTTTCTGGAGTGAAGTACCTGTGACAGAAAGTGAGAGGAGGAATGGACTAGAGGCAGAGCTTGAAGGGTCTTCAGTAACAAACGACCTGGACCAGAGGAGAGATCCAGGAGGGCTTCAAGCAGGAGAAAGGCATGATCAGATCAGATCTGTGTTAAAATGATTAACTCTGGTCACCAGCTAGAAAATGGCATCAAAGGAGAATCAGAGAGACATGACAACTTGCCTGAGGTCACAGAATTAATTAGAGGAAAAGAAACACACATATACACACCCATGAAAGATTAAAAACAGAAGCTGCTGTTACCTCTTCTAGCACATTCCACTGATAAGATTTGTTCTCTGTTCTCCAGCCGTGATCACAAGGAAAGACCTTCAAGTAAAAGATGTTAGTGCTGATTCACTGTCTATAAAACACCCACTTTGAATAATTTCTCTCAATAGTAAATATATTTGCCAAGAGCCCTGTCTTCTTGTACCCTCCTTCTAGTTGATAACAGCATTTGACTATGAAGTAACTAGGGAAAAAAAACTAAAGGACAGCAATCTGCCCTCAGGTTAGACCTACTCCTGATGCCTTACACATACCAGCAAAAGTTACGGTGAAAAATTAGGGGACTCTAGGAAAAGTTTTTAATGTTAGTCGTTCTTTAATTATTGTCTGCTCCCCTCATAAATGTGTTTCTTTGCCTGCCATCTGAATTGAGGATATACGGTATGAAAGCTAAAGGGAAAGAGCACCGAGTATGCATCTGCCCTATGCCTGTACGTATTTTTGTTACATAAGTTCTTTCTGTAGTTTCTCTCATGGAACCTTTAAAATATTGGTAAAATTGATGATTGAACTCATTCCTTTCTATCCCCCACAGTTTGCCGGGTCAGACTGGCTTGGCAGGTATGGAGGAGAGGGAGCTGGTGACCGGATGGAGGGTTCCTCTCCCTCCATCAAGGGATGACAGGAGGCAGGGGCTACATCAGAGCAGCGGCATGTCAGGATGTCCTTGTGGAAACAGAAATCCAAAGTCTGCAGCAAGAGGAGAAAGAATTCAAACCTCAGGCATTCATCATTAGCCCCCTATCTGCTCCATATAAAAAGAATAAAGGAAGGAAATGTTGCCTGAAGCACAGGTTAGGAAACTTTCTTTCTTTTTTAAAAAAATTTTTTATTTATATTCAATTTAACTAACTTGTAGTGTATTATTAGTTTCAGAGCTAGAATTTAGTGATTCATCAATTGTATATAACACCCAGCATTCATTATATCAAATGCCCTCATTAATGCCCATCACCCAGTTATCCCATCCCCCTACCCACCTCCCCTCCAGCAACCCTCAGTTTGTTTCTTAGTGAAGAGTCTCTTATGGTTTGCCTCCCTTCCCCTATGTTCATCTATTTTGCTTCTTAAATTCCACATATGAGTGAAATTATATGGTATTTATCTTTCTCAGACTGACTGTTTTCACTTAGCATAATACACTCTGGTTACATCCATGATGTTGTAAATGGCAAGACTTCATTCTTTTTGATGGCTGAGTAACATTCCATTATATGTGTTTGGCACATCTTGTTTATTGTTTTATCTTTTGGTGGACATCTGGGCTCTTTCCATATTTTGGCTCTTCTGTACATGACTGCTATAAATATTGGGGTGCATGTGCCCCTTCAGGTCACTATGTTTGCGTCCTTTGGATAAATACCTAATGGTGCAATTGCTGGATTGTAGGATAGCTCTTTTTTTAACTTTCTGAAGAACCTCCATACTGTTTTCCAGAGTGACTGTACCAGCTTGCATCCCTCCCAACAGTGTAAGAGTGTTCCCCTTTCTCTGCATCCTCACCAACATCTATTGCTTCCTGCATTAATTTTAGCCATTCTGACCAGCGTAAGGTGATATCTCATTGTGCATTTGATTTGCATTTCCCTGATACCAAGAGATGTTGAGCATTTTTTCATGTGTCTATTGGCCATTTGTATATCTTCTTTGGAGAAGTATCTGTTCATGTCTTCCGATCACTTCTTGACTGGATTTTTTGTTTTTGAGGTGTTGAGCAGATTAATTCTTCATAGATTTTGGATACTGGCCATTAGGAAAACTTCTTGTATTTTTATAAGAAAGAGAGTGTTCTCACCAACTTTATGGCCAGCCCCTTGGCATTCCACCCCACTAAGCTGTTGCCTAAAAGTCTCTAAAAACTGCCACCATGTTTTTGATAAGAAGCCAAGAGGAGAATCAAAAGGTCAGATGCATCCCGAGGTCTCCAACTACTTAGTCTTAGAAAGGAAGATTTATGGAAAGTCAGTCTGTCTTCCAGCATGTCAGCCTCATTGGAGTCCCACCACTAGAACTTTGAACATAGAAAGACCACCTTGGCTTGAATAACCAGTAACACCACAGATGATGAATATTTTTATTCCCACTTTACAGAATGCCTAGAATCACCAAGCTACTAAGTGCAGAGTTAACATCCCACCCAGGGGGGGTGCCTGGGTGGCTCAGTCATTAAGTGTCTGCCTTCGGCTCAGGTTGTGATCCCAGAATCCTGGAATCAAACCCCACATCAGGCTCCTTGCTTGGTGGGAAGGCTGCTTCTCCCTCTCCCACTCCCCTTGCTTGTGTTCCCTCTCTCACTGTGTCTACCTCTGTCAAATAAATAAATAAATAAATAAATAAACCTGCCATCTGGGTCTGGTTTGTTCCAAATTCTATGCTGTCTTCAGTTGGTCACATTGGGTCCAACTCAACCAAAGTAAAAAGTGACAACTAATTGTGTAAGAAACAGACTTGGGAACCACACATATTCCAGGCAATATACTGAAGACTATCATTATTTTATGTATATAATAGGGTCAGGAATACCCCACCAGAAGCTCAAGAAGTTGTAGCAGTCCATCACTCATGTAGCTCATTGTTCTGCATCTCTGCTTGGAGAAATGGAAGAGTCCCCAAGGGAAGCTCTATCTGGAGGGCCACCAAGGCCAGACAACTTGAACTTTGCTTTCTCCCCCTTCATTCACCTCACAGACACCCAGTCCCTTCCTCAGACCCAATGGAGCCTGAAGGTTTCAAATGAGCCATGGGAGGAAGGCACATTATTAAAAAAATGGAAAACAGAGTGGATTCTGACCAAAAGGCAACTCCTCCAAATGTAGTATGTTCCAAAATAGGAAAAATTGAAAGTCAAAATAAGTGGGGAACCTAGAAGTTTTGAAAAAAGTCTACATTTAAGAGAGGCTTAAGGCGATCAGGAATTTTCTGTCACTGCTCACTTGTGTCTTATCCAGAATCATGGATGGGGCTAAGAATCTAAGACTGTTTTCACTCCCGTCCAGACTTTTGTTTCTTCTAGACTTTACACGTCTTGGAGACATGGGAGCGTGAACTAATCGACATGGAATTAGTTACAATAATAGTTTCCAGAGCGATTACATTACTTTTGGATTCTAAACACAGGTTTTGTTTCTAAAAGAAAACTATATTGTTTGTTTCTAATACTTGCTTTCTTTTTTTTCCTTTCTTTCTTTTTTTTTTAAACACTTGTCTGGAGTTTCTCCATGCAAGGCAGCAGTAGCAATGTTATTTTTCTTTTTTCTTTTTTCTTTTTTAAAGATTATTTATTTATTTATTTATTTATTTATTAGGAAAGAGAGAGAGTGAGAGAGAGCAGGTCAGAGTGAGAAGCGGACTCCCCATGGAGCTGGGAGCCCGATGTGGGACTCGATCCCAGGACTCCGGGATCATGACCTGAGCCGAAGGGAGTCGCTCAACCAACTGCGCCACCCAGGGGCCCCAGCAATGTTATTTTTCTTAAATAAAAAGCATCCAAAGGGCCATTTGGCAACTTACTGTGCATCAGTGTAGCCACATTAATAAATATATAAGTCCCTACATCGCAGTGGGAAAAACAGAACATATTAGCTTGTACATAATGATGTGGTTTTCTTCTGTTGTCTTTTACAGGGATTACTGGCTATCTTCTAACATTCCAATAATATATATATACATATATGTACATATATATATAATTATCCAAGTCATATAAGTACTGCTAAGAAATTAATTTATTTTTTCCTTTTCTCTCTCTCTCTCTCTCAATAGAAATACAGGTAACTACATAGATCAAGATATACAGATAGACACACATCATACATATACATAAGATTTTTATGTATTATTTTTACTTAAATGGTCATGAATTTCATTCTTATTTGGATGACTGAACTATAATCAGTTGTATAATCTCACATAATGAGCAATGTGACCATACTTGCTGTCGGCCTCTTAAACACTTAAAGATACTAATACCTATTGCCGAAGTACACTGTTTACACTTTTAAGTGCTTTATAAGATAACAGTCCTCACAGCAGCCTTGACAGCATTTTTACCTATTCTTTCAAAATCTTTTATTTTCAAAGGAGGTGAATATTTTAGTCTGTGTTTCGGTACCAGAATTCTTCCCTACTTTCATTCACAATTTTCATCTAGGGTAAGTCCTCATACTTCAGTCAATCAGACTGGATTTCATGTGACATTGACTGACTACATTGACATTGGCTCCCTGGGATGTTTTCTTTTCCTCAGATCTGATTGTCTATTTGGTGAGTCCTTGCAGAGACCAAGGCTGAGCTCCCAATTTTTGTTCTCTAAACACCCCAAAGGGCAGAAAAGTACCATGAGGAAAAGGCATCATTATGCCCATGTGGGACAACCAACTTCCTTCTGTTCTGTGGCCTTAAATAGCCATTTTACCCCTCATCATCTCTTCTGCTGGTAGGAGCCCTAGGAGGCTGGATAGGAGGGCCTGCAGATTGTTCCGTCACTCATTCATTTTATTTGCAATCTCAAATGCCACACCCATGTGCAGAAGGGACTTGGTACATATTTATCTAGTGACTGAATCATCATGACTCTTTCCCCCCATTTGATAAGTGCAGGGTCTGGTAGTAGAAACATATATATAAACTAGTCATGCCATGTGAGAAGCGCTATCAGAGATTTGGTGCATATCAGAGAAGGCTGTGTGGCTCACACATTGAAGCTCGTGCATAACGGATAATATAATAATCCAGTGACATGAGATGGGGATTGGCTAAAGGGGCTTTCAGGTGGAAAACTCAGGATGTACAGAGATCACGGTGTTTCAAAAGCTCTGTACTGTTTGGGGTGAACAGAATATAAGCCTAAGGGTGAGAGAGTAAATAAAAAATAAGACCGGAAGTAAGCAGGAAGAGAAGACAATGAAGAGCCTTACAGCTCACACTAAGGAATCTGGATTTCTCCCGAAGATGACTGGAAGCCCCTGATAGATTTGAGCAGCAGGACTGAAGTTTACTCTGGCATCAGCCCACAGAGGGGTAAGAGGGAAAAGCAGTTGGAACCTGAGGGTCAGATAGACCTGCGTGCCAGGTAAAGGTAGATCTATTAACAGACAACACGCCAAATAATGGATAAAAAGAGGCAGCTTATAGTAGAATAGGGTAGGTAGACATGGCTTAGGAGAGAGGTAGACAGGCTGAGCAGGTTTAGACCTTTCAGTTATCTATCTGCGAGTTAAAGGGAAGGACAGCCTGACCTACCAACGTCCAATGAAGCCAGACCAATCCATCCAAGCCAATATGCATAATGATCGCTAATAATGAGAAATGTCTGCGTTGCCTACATGTTCATAGTGCTCAGAGCCGGATAATGAGATTTCAGGGATTTTTAATTATTTTCTTTTTATTTTTATATGTATTTTACTCTATATTATAAACAATATGAATATTATTTTATGTGTGTTTTTAATAGTTCTGCAATGATGTCTATATATGAACCAAAAATGTCAGTTTTGTGTAACTAAAAGTAAAGAGGAAAATAATTATGGCTACCATTTGTAGTATCTATCCATAGGTTTTACACGATATCCAGGGTTTTACATGTGTTTCTAATCCCCATGACAATCCTGTGAGGTACTTGCTACCCTCAGAAAAAGGAAAGAACTAGTCTAAGTGCACAGACTAGTGTGGTAGGTTACAAAACCCAATTCTCTACCCCTCCCTATATCCACAGCCTCGGCAACGTGACTTTTAAGCTCCTCGCACTAGGAAGTCGAGTCTGTTTCCGCATCTCTTGAAAGTCAGCGAGTCTTCTAACGTTCTCTGGCTGAGAGAATATGGAAAGTGTGACGTGGTCACAGTTCAGAGCTTGGGCTCTGACCCCTGTACTCCCTCTACCTCCACCCCGCCGGTCAGGCCAGGCTAGAATACTGGGCAGTGAGACTGGGTCCCAGCCACATCCAGCCTCCCGGCCAACAGCCAACCAACTGTTCGACATCAGACACGAGAGCAAGGCTATCCTAGACCGGTGTGACGCTGGGTGGCCTGCGAGCGGACCGGAAGACTCCCGAGTAAGCCCAGCCCCGATCGGGTGAACTGGCCCACATCCGCAGAACCGCCCAGCTGACCCGGATGTGATGGTTGTTGCTTTGAGACACTTAGGTTGGGGTGATTTGTTACACATCACTGCTACAATAGAAAGTGGAGGAGCTGAGATTTGAACCCAGGTCCGGGCTTCCCCATGTGTCTCCGAGGCATCCTCTGTCTCCCTGTGGAGCTAGTGATCTCTCTGAGGCTTTCTGCCTAATTCTCTCTCCCTGCCTCTCCTCCACAAGTACTTTCAACAGGAAAGCACTCATTCTGTCTCCATCCAAGACCTGGTTTGGGTCACTGTATTTAAATGTGTAGACTCCTCCAGGACTGACTAGTGCATTTTGTTTTGTTTTGAAAGATTTGTCGATATGATTAAGTTGCTGGAATGGAGAGTCTCTATGTCTTGATTCACTCATAAAATTAGAATGAACTTAAGAATACATTTCAAGAATATATGCCACCTTCACATATTTTATCTATATTTTTATTACTGCAAGGTTAAAAAAAGTATCGTTATACTAATTTTACAGGTAAAACAAACAAAACAAACACAAATCAAGACTGGGGTAGATACCCAGTACTCGTCTGGGACCGAGCCGTGAATCAGACACCCTGTCTGAAAGCTCAGCCCGACCTTACCACCAGACCATGAAATCTAGATTCTGACCCAGAATTATTTAATCCAGCTGTGAGACTTAGGAGGCCATTTAACATGCTGGCTTTCTAGTTAAAAATAACAATCCATTTCCTATTGGATTTCAAATACTGCTGGTTAAACCAGCACTCTTCATTGTCCCCAGAAACGTAAGGGAAATAACCAGTCCTCAAAGAGTATAACCTCCAGGAGGGCAGGCCGTTGTCTGAATGATTGCCACTGGGACCCCAGTACACAGAAAAGGCACACAACAAGGGATAAATAAGTGAGGGTATTAAGCATATAGGTACTAAGTTCTTAAAAGAATCACTGAATCCTCCCACAGTCTTATTTCTTGCAAACTTCCTCACTTTACAGATGAAGCAGTAAAAATCAGGGTTTTCTCTCCTTTTTCTGGAGTAACTCAGAGAATGAGTGGCAGAGTCAAATTTTGAACCAAGGATTGCTAAAGTCAAAATGCATGCATTTTTTTTTTCTAACCACCCTTCCTTCTTCCCCAAGTAACAGATAACCTGACAGATAATCCCTAAGCTTAGATTTCTATATAAGTGGCCTCAACCAGCTAGTTCTATCAGTGATTAAAAAATGAGGAAACAGGCTTCAGGTAAAGCAGAATAAACATAGTAGACATTAATTTAAAAGGGACTTTCAGATTGTTAAATTTTTGAGCCAGCAGAGTATGCTGCACATTAAAATGGGATTTTATGATTTATGGCGAGATTCCACAGGGAAACAATTTTGGAGGTACCGTTGCCTACGTGGTTACACCGGGGAATTTGTGATCATTTCACAAAGTGCCAGAGCATGACTGTAAGGGCCAGATCATTCCCATTTTGCCTCTTGATTTGCTCTTCATCCAGGCCTTTCCTAACATAGCGTGAACACAAAGGTCAATTTCCTGCAGTCAATTTGAAAAAGGCCAACTCTCAATTAACTTTGCAAAAGGGGTCAGAGGTGACATGGAGAAATAAAACCCACAAGTAATGTAAAACACCCATTTTAGCTCTGAGCGCAAATAGCCACTTCTAACCAAATGCTGACCAGAGCCGCTAACCAGCAGTAACACAGATAAATTCGCAATCCGTTGCTCAAATCTCATCATTTCTGCAACCCACCTTGGGTGGAGAGATCAATAAGAGAAAAGTTGTAAGACTAGCAACTGCAGAGAGCAGGCAAAACCAGAGAAAGGGATACCAGCATAATATGCAGGCTAAATATTATTATTAAAGTAATTTTGAATTTATTAGATTCTTTCCTCCAACCTCAAATAGACATGGAAGTTTTTCCACTCATCTTTAATTGCTCTCCCACCCCCACTGATGAGCCAACATTTCTTGTGCCAAGCAGAGGACTCTAAACCGTTGAGAGGCTATCCTACCGTCTCACACTGTGGAGTTGCCTCCTAAATCCAAACCAGACAGTGGAGAGACTCACGTGGCCTACCAAAATTCAACCCCAAATGCTTATTAAGCCCCTGACTATTGACATGGGACAATCCCAGGGACTCCTCGGTATGTCGTGCTCTCTAGGGAATGGCTTATTCAGCCTTCTCCAGTAAGGGACACAAAGCCAGGGGGGATGGGGCGTCAGGAAAAGGCACCATTCCACCTTTGATTCAAATCCCTATAATCAAAACCATATTCGGCCAGCTCAGTCCTACCTCCAAACTCCCTCTAAGACGCTATAAACATTGGCAGACAATGCGTATAATTAAGGTGGAATACGTTCTCATAAATGTTTGTTTCTGTCTAATTATTTTAGCGAGTATTAGATGATGGCCTGTGGTCTGTCCGGAGCACAGCCGCAGGGATCCCCGAATCCCCTCTGAAAAGCCGCTCAGGAGCGTGGCGCCGTGACAGTGCTGGGCCGTGCAGCCGCAGCTTTGGGAAGTGTAGAAAGATGGAGGTTAGGATGTGTTTTCCAGCCTTAATTGTCCGAGCGTGGGCTCGGCGTAACGGTGACATGATCAAGCTTCCCCCTCTTGCTATAAAGAAACACTGAGAGACTGTGTGCATTGTTGTCTTTCAATACCGAGGGGGGAAGTGGGCGAAAGAAAGTAAGAGTATTCTGGCACCAGAATAATTTCTCCATTACCTCAATTAGTTCCAATGATGTGGAAAAGTTCTGTCTGGAGAAATCAAACTGAACGTAAAATCACTGAAGTGCTGGGGGTGGCGGCAGTAGGTGTTGATACAGGCATTAGTCAGCAATACTGATGGCAGTGAAGTCACTCACATAGCCCTGTCGCCGGAACCCGGGCAGAGAAGCAAACTCATTAGATCACCCCCGTTAGTGAAGCATGCGGTTTTCAATGTGGCACCGACGCAGCCTGGCACCCACCACAAGATTTAGCTGTCTGCCCTTGGAAGGCACAATTTACTGAGGTGTCTGGTAAAGAAATCTGGATAAGTTATTATTATTTTCTACAGAAACATAAATAAGTCCTCTCTCTTAAGAGCCACATTAGCCCTTAGTTATGAGGGGTGGGATTTTCTTTAAGGAGGTAACGGGTTCTTGAGCACAAAATGGAGGGCTATTGAGCACAAAATGGAGCCAACTAAAAGGCAGAGACTATAGGAGATTTGGGCGTAGCGCAGGGAAGAATTCATAATGCTTGACGCTCGGCCTATGGTTCTCGTGTGTGATCCACATGAAGCTCCCCATTGGGTGGTCAGTGAAGGCTCGGTCACAACCTGCCAGGGCTAATACAGGGAGAAGTCTTGCAACTGAATGGGTCATTGAATGATTTAAAAATTTCTCCAGTTAAGATCCAGCTAGCAGAAAGAGACGAGAGACTAAAAGCCCATTAAAAAAACAAAAAAAAAACCCTCTAGACTCTCAAAAGATATTCTGTCATATCCAGAGTTATATTAAAACCATACATTTTCCTTACTGTTTGGAAGAATTGATAAAAATGGAGATGCTCTATGATGGGTTGAACAACTTTATCAGTAGTGAAGTTTTCCCTCCCGGTTTAACTACAACCTGCTTCCAGCACTTCTTCTGATAAAAGGCTGATGAACACAGCATGCAGTTGGTTGGATGGCTAGGTTGATGATAGATGATAGATAGATAGATAGATAGATAGATAGAATATATTGTCTACTTCCTTGTGTGGTCGGTGACTTTATTATATCCACTACAGAAAAGGATACTTGGGTAGTATTACCAGTTTATATAACTGAGGAAAGTGAGTCTCAAAGAAATGGAATAACTTGCCCCAAATCGCATAGCTAGAAAGTGATGGAAACAGGATTAAGACAAAGAATGGAGTCAGTCTCAGCTACCTCCACCCTCTCAGACTGCTCTGCAAACCCGAGTCAGGGCATGGCTTATCTTGCTTTGAATGACTTGAATGTTAAGACCAACATCAAGGAGGGGTAGAGGCCCCTATTTCTTTATATATCATCGTGTAGAGATGGTAACTAATAAGTGGTTGATTGATAGGAGAGTTTAAAATGTCTCCTCAAAATGATTTTCCCTTTTTCAAGGTGACAGGGTACATACCAATCTAACTACTGACAAAGCTGGAATTTCACACCCCACTAGGAAGCCAGAGCCACTTGGCTTCAGCCCAGTCCCTGAAAACTAGAAGAGTGGTTAACAAGGGCATGAGCCCCCAGGGCGTATTGTTCAGGGAGCCAAGTTCAGAATTATTCATGACTCTGTTGGAACCTCAATGACTAGAAGCAACCTCTTCTCCCTACAAGTCTAAAATTTTATAAGATAGATGAGAGTGATGAAAATATTACTCCTCCACATGGGGATTTCAGCAACATGGAGGTGTTTTTGAAAATGCCATTTGAATTTTCTGGTTCCTAAAAAGAGACTGGCTTTTACGGCTTGACATAAACTAGGGCCCTGTGCAGGAATCCAAGTTAGAAAAAGTCTCTCATCTGTGGTTTTTCCTCTGATTCCAAACTTTGTATTCATATATGTTTATTCATCCAACCCGTCTTCATGATGCTATCTTTCAAATTACAAGAGGCAAGTCTTTATGAGTGAGAACAATAGTTAAGGAACCTCTACTGTACATCCCTGCATAGAAAATTCCATATAGCCCATCAAGAAAGGGCTATTTTAATTAGTGTTTAGACTGAAAACTTGATTATCTACATCAGTGTTGGAACAGGGATTGCAAAAATAAACAAAAGCTGCAGACAAACTGGAAATGTCACACCAGGCTTTGATGTCCATATCCTCGAGGGCTTACCAGCTCTTTCCCTCCAGTCATCAGGGAGGGCATCGCACCAAGTTTCATTATAGACACTACAATATCTCAAGCTGTTTTTACAGTGGTCTCATCACCCCTGAAAGTTGTACACAAGAAACACATCATGATGAAGTGCGTGGACTCACTCCATGAAAGAAGAGCCTAAAATCAGTCCATGATTCCGCCTCTGTGTGATCTGGGGCAAGTGATTTAACCTCTTGGAGTGTCTACAGTGAGGATTATAACCATGCACCTTTCATTAGGTTGTGGAGAGTAATAAACGGGATACTTACTAAAAAGCACCCAGCACAGTACCTGGCACAGAGTAAAGGCTGGTATAAATGTGTGCTATTAACATGGTTATAGTCTCTTCTGCAAATAGTTTTGTGTTGAACACTCAGTAGAAGCTCAATCTAAATGTGATCATTTGTAGCATGAGGGAGAGACCATAATCACACACTGGACTACACTAACTACACTGGAGAGTAATTCTGGGAGTTTTAAATGATTTTATTTTTTAAAAAGTATCTCCCTTCTTACATAATCCTTTCCCTGCCTTTCTTGTTTCCCTATTTTATACTTTGCCCAAAGAATCATTTAGTGTTCCAAAATATTAGACTCTTATAGGTATTCAGAAGCCCCAGGAGAAATGGAATACATTTACAGACCCATAAACATCTAAATTAGTGCTATAAATGGGAAATATAGTCTATAGTTGGAGAGTGCCCAATACATAATATGTTGTGGCATAGAAGAGACTTCCTTTTTGGTGGCTGGAAAATCTATTTGCTCTAAGTATTCAATTTTAAAATGGATAATAAAAATAAATAATAGGCATGCTTCTGCTTAAATTGCACCTTTCATGGGAGATCTCAAAGAGTTTTTCAACTGTTAATTTATGACCCCTGGGGAAAGGTAGGTGGCAAGTAATATCTTTTTTCCTCAAATGGAGAAACAGACATAAAGAGGCCCAAGTGACTTGTCCAAGGACACAAGGCAAGCCCAGGCTTTAAGCAAACCATCCCAAAGAAAACACCATGCAGAGATACTCTCTTTAAATGATTAAAACCTGTATTATTTGTCTATAAAACCTGAGCTGAATGCTAACATGGGTTGTGCAGTCATCATACAATCCGCACTATTTTCATTACTATACAGCTGTCTCTTCCTGCAAACTACCACAAAACCTTAATAGTGTAAATTGGTAAATATTTATTCTTGCTCATGCATCTGCAGGTTGGCTGGGAGTTGAGTCTGTAGGCCAGGCTCAAGGCTGAGCTCAACTGGACAGCCCAAGATGAGGGTTAAGTCTGGATCTTCTCCCTGTGTCTATGAGGAGCAGACATCTAGCCAGGGCAAAATCATCTCATGGCAATGGCAAAGGTACAAGAGAAGAAACCACGACAATGTAATTAACCATGCCATTTCTATTAATCCTCACATGGCATAGATTTCTGTTCATCTACACAAGTCAATGACTGAGCTCAGATGGAAAGGTGGAGAAGTACACTCTCCCTTGAAAGGACACCTGGCGGTATCCCATGTGAATTTCCTTGAAAGTATACTACCCCTGCAATGCAAGGGAGAGAAGACAGTGACTACTCTCAAGCAATAATATAATCTACTATAATCAACATTTGTGATTGCTAACATTTCAGACATTTTGTGTGGGCTAATCTTTGAAACTCTGGCTATTCCACATCCTTATGTGACTTCTACTGGACCACTAATGATCCTGGCTTGGAAGTGTGAAATTTTTTTTAAAGATTTTATTTATTTATTTGACAGAGAGAGAGAGAGATCACAAGTAGGCAGAGAGGCAGGCAGAGGGAGAAGGGGAAGCAGGCTCCCCGCTGAGCAGAGAGCCCAATGCAGGACTCGATCCCAGGACCTCGAGGTCATGATCTGAGCCAAAGGCAGAGGCTTTAACCCACTGAGCCACCCAGGCGCCCGGAAGCATGAAATTTAAATAAGACAACAAATACTTCTTGACACTTACTAGTATCTCCTTGGTCCCTAATTAAGAACACCAATCAGATTTAAAAGGAAGTTGCCTAATAAGGAAATAATCCTGATTTATTTAGATGAAATCATATATGGTGGATCAAATTAAATAATTTGAGCTGATTTGAACTTATTTATTGAGTCTATTCGCAGACACTGTGAATAGTCCCTGAGATTTCCAAGGCATCAAGAATGTTTGACATCTATAAAAGGTGCAGTGAAATATCTTTAGTATATTGATGCTTAATGCAGGTGAGATCCTGCTAACTAACAGTTCTACCTTCACAAAGCCTCAAAACTCAAATACTCCAGGAAGCCACATGAGGTTTCTTCCTGGTTTGCAGTGCCCTGGTATAAATCTGAATTCCCCTAAGGTCATTTTATGCTACCACTCTATTCCTCCAATACTCAAGTTGTTTCTCAACCTAGACCAAAATTTCCAACTTGAGTATTCATTGAGGGCGAAACACCCTTTCTTACTCCTCATGCTATGCAGAGCTCAAGGAAATTAAAGGATTAGGGTCCAGACTACTTTGAACATTCTACACAGAGATGAGATTTAAGGAACTGTCATCATTTTAGACAATGAGTAATATGAAAAAGAGTTCAATGCATGGCAAGGCCCATTGGGGTAGCCTGGCTATGGAGGGAAAACAGAAAAACGAGTTGTCCCTTTGACACTACATCCCTTTGGAAGAACAGCTTTCTCTCCAAGGTAGCCAAGTCCTCTCCATGTCACTGCCAACCCCTGCCTCCAGGCTCTATCTGAATCACTTTCCTTTCTGGTTAAATCTGTAGATTCCTGCGGGGAGAAGAGTGGCTCCCGCTGGCTCAGGACTATTTCTCCAGGTTATATATGTCACAATTTTCCATGCCTTTAACAAGACTCAATTAAAAATTAATCGGTCCAGCATGGCAATTTGAGAGGTAATTGTTTCTTTTCCTGACTCCATGGCCATAGGCAAAAAGCACACCCAGAACCTAAATTAATCATCTAATTGGGATTTTTCCATACTCTAGCCACTCAGCCTTCCAGGGGTCCCAGCAATGTGCTGCCTGACCTCAGTAATTAGATTGCTCCAGTGTCCACTCTATGGACTTTCTGCCTTACTTTCCATTCCAAGTCCCTTGAGTAAAATGGAAAATAGCCATATGGGTTGTTTACCTGGGCCCTCTTCAATGACCAACAGCCTTTATCTTCAGAAGAGAAAATACTGGAAACAGGGAGCAGGTTAATGTATTCAACATGGTTTATAATAGCAAAAGCCGGTTTCAACCAAGAGCAGTCCTGGATTGGTAAAATATAAAGTATAGTCTATTCGTATAACATGTAACAATGCAGCTAAAAAAGCAGAAAGGAAATGCTATGATTTCATAGGTCTTTAGGTCAAACCATACACATTCTCACTGAACGTGTACAGCAATGCTATAAGTTGTAAATGTAATTATCTCTCCTTTTCTTTTCTTTTTCTTTAAAAACAGATGACTATATTGAGCATGAAAAGAAATTAGATTACTACGAGAGGTATTTGTATTGGTTCATGGTAGCTAACACACACATTACCTTTATATTTAGTTTGGATAGAAGATATACATTTTGTTGACTCTTCCACAATTTAAGATTAATAGAACTTTTTTCATTTCTCTAGGAAAAGAAGGCAAAGGCCTATATTTTATTATTTCATTTTTTAAAGCTTGGCATGAGTTTTGTATTTCCCTAAACAGACGGTATGGAGGAGTCTAAGTATCTTTTTTCTTTTTTCTTAAGTTTCTACCTGCAAAAAATTAACTGAAATGTTTCACCATATCCCTCCCATAGATTTATCCATCATACACTAATGACCATAAATTTAAAAAAAAAAAGATTTGGAACTATATTTGTTTCAGTGGAAGATAATTCCTTCCATAATGGGTATTCAGAAGACCAGCCAATGTTTGAGTCTCTTAAAACAAGACTTAATTTGTCTCTCCTCCATGACCATAAACATTCATCTTCATCATGTGGTGTTCTGAGTATATTCAAACTATAAGTTTATATATTCTTGCAAACTTTTGCTATTTATTTATGAAGACTTTGGATCACCAAAGACATACTTGTTACCTGGTAGGTAATTAAGAAGTTAATTTTAATTGAATCAACCTGACCGTTTCCTTCAGTTTCACACCAATATCTTTAGTTGTTGCCAGTGACATATATGTTTTGTGAACTATATAATAGCATACAAATATTAACATTTGTATGTTGTATAAATATTGTTAATAATTATGGAAATGATGTATTTGTATTGGTAGTTAGTAGTATAAAAGAGTTATTCTTAACATAGCCGTCAGAATTTCATCTGCCAATGCAGCCAGTCTCTTCACAACAGTAAATGTAGCATCAATGACACCTTTTTCTTATAGCTTCATAGTTTTGTTTTTGTTTTTGTTTTTGTTTATAGCTTCATAGTTTTATGAAGTCGTGGCTCAGTCGGTTAAGCACCTGCCTTGGCTCAGGTCATGATCCCAGGTTTTCTGGGATTGAGTTCTGTGTCGGGCTCCCTGCTCAGCAGGGATTCTGCTTCTCCCTCTCTCTTTGCCCCTCTCCCCTGCTCATGTTCTGTCTCTCAAACAAATAAATAAAATCATAAAAAATATAGTTGTATGAAGTTGATGAAGGCCACCGTTTTAATTTCTCTGGGATTACTTATAGCTGTATAAAGAGTAGTACCAATACTCTTTCAAAAGATCTTTGGTGTATACACCAAAGAAGTAAATAAATAAGAAAGTAGGTAAATTTTTTCTGATACTTGAATCTACTTTGGAACTATCAGTCCAACACCCTAGTTCCATTACTAAAGGATACTGGCTCTAGCACAAAACAGTTAAAGCCAATCTTCTTCATCCCACTGGACGTATTTTTCAAACAATTAATTCTGCTTTTACCAACTTCCTCTCAATCTTGAATAAGACACTCACTTAATACATATACTGACAAAGAGCAGTAATACTGCACATCTAATCATGATAGTCAAACGGTGCTTAGAAGTTTCGACAACATTCGCTTTACACGGATGTGGAAGGCAAAGACAAACCCAGTTTTCAATTTATCTTATTTAATGTGTTCTATAGAAATTTAATTTCACATCTCATCAGTTCACAGACCCTATCTGAACATAATAAAATTACTTACACAGCTGCTGATGGCATATTCGAGGCAGCATTGTTATGATTCTCCCAACTACCTGTGAATCGTAACAGTCCCAGAGCTTTATTAGCTATCTCCAGGCTAAGCATCTCCCCAGAGAGAAGAATTTGCAGCAAGCAGGAAGCTCTCACTTCTTCACATGAGTATCAAGAAAACTCAACAGAGCTCCCAAAGACCTCTGACCTCTTCTCCATGGCTGGCGTTGCCTTGGGGGCTCTTTCTCATGGAGAAAGACCCACCAGCTTACTTTCCCCTCTCTTCTTTCTCCCTCCCTGGCCAGCCTCACCTGTGATCACCCAGGGTCGGAAGAGACGAAAGCCCTCCCCTGGCTCTGATAACAGGGTGGCCTGACTGTAATTACAGGCTCCGGCGTCCCAGCTATCCAAATGACAGTCACAATCGAGCCTGAAACTCCTCAGTCAGATGGAATCAATTACTGAGCAAAATTGGGAGGTCAATTTTCCCCAGAATGAGATATGCCTTTTAGCTTTGCCATCTCTTTCACTCCAGCTGGTGGCTTATTTGGATGCATTGTTCTCTGGCCACATGAACAAAGTTCCATTAGAAAGGATTTCCAAAAGAGTTGATTTGAAAAGGAAACTCCATCAGCCCCCAAACTCAATACATGCTGAATGGAAGAACTGTTATTAACTAAGCCGCATGGATGGCTGGTCACGAGAATTTACATTTGATGGACATGGGGTTAATCCAATAAGAAGAAATAGAATCTTCCACTGTGCTACCACTCTCTTCTTGAAGTTCCCCTGACTCTACTACAGCATGACCCAGCATTGAAAGAGTCTTCTCTTCTGGAAACTGCCATGAAAATAAACCATTTCCCTCATTTGAATAATTTTCTAAGTATGACAAGGCATCTCTTTAAAAACAAATAGAACAGAACAACCAGTATTCATCTTCTCCAAATGGAATTGCCTCTTCTGAATGGCTTAGTAAAAGTTTTATAATAGCTTCCATTTAGTCAGTGATAAGTCCAACAATAATAATGATAATATCAGTGATGCAAATTTATTTAGTCTATACTGTACTTCAGGAAATGCTCAATATTTCTGTATTAACACAGTCCCCTCAGCCCTGCCCTAAGCCGAGGCCCTGAGAGGTTGGATAACTTGCTCACATTTACCTGAACGAAGCCAGAATATAAACCCAGGTGACCTGCTTCCAGAGCCTACAATTGAAAATCATGCTACTACATGAACGTAGTCACTCCAGATGTTCATGAATTCCAAAAGGGAGTATTCCCATCACTTTGTAGGCGGGGAATTTGAAGCATGAAGATATTAACTAAGTTTAGCTGTTTCATAAATTGATGAAGCTGCTATTCCACATCATGTATTTCAGACTCAAAAGCCTTCACATCCATCACATTAAAACCCCACAGAGGCTTTGCAAACAGCCATTTTTGTATGGCCTTAGTTGATAGTTAACTAAAATCATTGGTGGTGATTATCAATTCGAGTATCTTATGTTCTTCCACTAGTCCTCTTTAGGAGTATGGCTAGGTTGTATTAGTGGATTTATAGGATTCCTGTCATCATATCGTATACATTGCATTCCAAATCCTATTAGCTATTTCCCTTGTAGCATCTTTAAAAACTGTCACCCCATGAGGTACACATTTCATCGGGAAACAGACTGTGAGAGTCTGAATATTTGTAATAAGATATTCAAAATTAAAATTTGGTACCATTACTCCTACTGAAACTCGACATCCCTGTGATGTGTGACCGATTTAAAGGCAGGTGCTTCACTCTTCAGTCTCTGAGTCAGAAAAGCGAGCTGGACTCTGCTAATTGTATGACATTTGTTAGAAGGAGAGCTTAGTGAGTTAATTCAGTCGTTCGGCAAACGGTCCCAGTTCCTCCTGCATCCCAGCACGGTAGCACGGTCGGAACCTTGACTAGAGTCTCAGAATAGGACCGACAGTGTCCCTGTTCTCATGGACCTCATATTGTACTGATAATCGTGGCAAACACATTTGCACATTGCCTTTACACCTAACACATGCCTGACACATTATGTAACATGGGGGGGGATCAATAGCAAATGAGTGGTGATTTCTGGTTAGAAGTAAAATAAGCTTTTTCTTTCCCTAAGGGGTATACAATGCTAATATAGACTTTTATAAATATACAAATGTAACCAAGGGGAAAATCATCCAAATTGAAATGAAAAAGAGAGATAATTTTACTTTCCTTTTGGAGAGTGCGAAGTGGGGGAGTGATATTTACATTACAGCAGGACTCTTTTACAGTTCACATACACATTGGTATATGTGGATCTTTAACTTCATGAAGATAGGTTACTGCAAAGAAATGTCAGGAATACAGATGGACGAGTACTGCTAATTTAAAACCAATTTTAAATAAATGGAGTTTAAAAACTTCTGAAGTTCAAAAAAGAAAAGAGTCATAAACTTATAATTACATATACTATAATTTATATGTACATTATATATATGAGCATATACATAATTATAGAATTCACTGTAAGAATTGGATTCATCAGGGGCGCCTGGGTGCCTCAGTGGGTTAAAGCCTCTGCCTTCGGCTCGGGTCATGGTCTCAGGGTCCTGGGATCGAGCCCCGCATCGGGTTCTCTACTGGGCGGGGAGCCTACTTCCCCCTCTCTATGCCTGCCTCTCTGCCTACTTGTGATCTCTCTCTCTCTCTCTCTGTCAAAAAAAAAAAAAAAAGAATTGGATTCATCAGCATAATGTTCTAGGTCCCAGATTTTATAAAGTGAGGCTCACCTTTATTTAAAATGGCCGGGCTGAGGGGTGCCTGGGTGGCTTAGTTGGTTAAGCGTCTGCCTTCGGCTGAGGTCATGATCCTAGGGTCCTGGGATCAAGTCCCTCATTGGGCTCCCTGCTCGGCAGGGAGTCTGCTTCTGCCTCTGCCTGCTGCTTCCCTTGCTTGTGCTCACTCTCTTGCTCTCTCTCTCTGACAAATAAATAAAATCTTAAAAATAAATAAATACATACATACATACATATATAAATAAAATGTCTGGGGTGACACCATATTGAATAAGTTAGGAGGACATTCAGTTCTCAGTAGACACTAAGAAATAATGTTTCGTGTAAGCCAAAAGAAACACACACCCACACACTTTTTGTACCCCATAATTTTTTTCAGATCACCAGAACATGATTTCTGGATTCCAAAGGGATAAGAGGCCATATGGCGCTGGATCTCTGCTAAGTGGTCTCCATCCCATTTTTTTCTTTTCTCTTAACCCTGGCTTTTCTTCTCATAGACTCTGCTTCCTTCCTTATAAAAGGCAGTCCCTGATTGGGGCACAGGCACACCTGCGTGAATACTAGCCTCCCCCAATTACAGCATCTTTAGTGTAGGTGTAGGAGCCGACCTTGTAAAAAGGGGCTTTCTCATTATTATTATTTTGTGGTCAAAAGGTTGCATATACTATTTTTTTTTCTGCTGCTAAAGCTTAGAAAGGGTGGAAAGCAAAATATTTTGATAATTATTCAGGCCATCAGGTTACATAAGAGGTTCCATAGCTTTCTGCATCAAACTTGAACAGTTGAAACCACAAATTCTGTTTTTGCAGCCATAAAACATTCGAGGCAAAAAAAAAAAAAAAAGAGAGAGAGAGAGAAAATAATAAAATCCATTTTCCATTCGCTTGAAACATAAAATTTAATGTGGTGAAAAATGACAGTTTACTCCCAGTAGGAAACTGCTCAGAGCCACGTTTCATAGGCATGGTGTGGAGACTTCAGTACACACGTGCAGTCCCTAAATGCTGCAAGAAGTTGCATGCTGAAAGAGGATGTCGCAAGGTAAAACATGTGACATAGAGCAGTGGATGTCCTCACACCGAGACTGAAGACATTTGGCTTTCAGCAGTGGGTGAATGTGATTATCAGCATGGGAGACATGGAATGATTTTTCAGAAAGATAGAGTGGCACTAGCTATGGATGCCACAAAAATGTAATATTCACACAATATTTGTCTTCCTTATGAATATCTCCGAGCAGAATCTAGGCATCCGATGTTAAGTAGCAAAAACACTAAGCTCCAGCTCTGTCCATAAAGGAGAAGCTACTAGAGACTCATTCTTTAACTCAACTGGCCTTGATTTCTTTCCTATAAAGTTAACCGCTGGACTAAGTGACTTCTAAGCCCCATTTTAACTAATATTCTATATGACTTTTAGAAAAAGGTAATTACCTGGTTATCCAAACCAATGGAGCATGGACCTAAGTACCAACTGAAAACGAGAACTGCCTTGACCATATATATCTGAGTGAAGTTGAATATTGTATGTGGCTTGTACATTTTCTGAGTCTTACACAGACTTCTGTCATGCCTTTAATGTTTATACCAGTTGTCTATTGCCACAATGCTGTCTAATCACTCCAAACCTCACTGACTTAAAACAGTAAGCATCTATTATTGCTTAAAGGTCTGCAGACCAGTGGGGAAGTTCCGATCTGGTCCAGGTTTGGCTGCTCTCAGCTGGATTTACTTATGGATCTGCAATCAGCTGGTGGACGAGATGGGAGATGGCTGGTCTAGGATGGCCCCCCATACATGTCTCATGAATCATTACCTGGTGACTGGCTGATGCTCAGCCAAAAGTCTCTCTCTGGGAGAATGGCACAAACTCATTGTCATGGCAGATGGGGAGGGTTGCAAAAGAGAGAAGAGACACAAAGAAGGCCAGTGGAAACATATGTGGAAAACTGGCATATGATCACTTTCACCACATTCTCGTGGTGAAAACAAGTTGCAAGACAAGTCCAGGTTCAAGGGATGGGAATAAGGATATCATCCTTAGAAGCTGCAAAGTCACATTGCAGTGGACTTAGGGAGGTGTGGAGAATTAGGAACATTTTGATAATCTGCCACACCATACTTAGACACTGCTATGGCTGAAAAAATGATCTCTATTTTCTAGTGTACCATAATGTGTTTCTTTACTTACTTTGTAGGATTCTATAATTTCCTATAGACACCATCTTCCGTTGTTTTCTTTTTCCACCTATGTAAGCCACTCTACTTACAGTACTTACTTCAGTACTTATAATACTTACTTCAGTATTATATTCGGCCAGACCATAATTTGGGGCTAATTAACCCCAACTTGATTATTGTAGCATTTACTATATATTTACTCTTGAATTAATGGTATGGAGGCTGGCATCCTAATTATAAATATTATTCCAAAATTGGTCCTAATGTAGTTATTATATAGAAAAAGATAGATGTGATCTATCTTTTTTTAAAGATAGATCTAAAGATCTATCTATCTTTAGAACCTGGGTTCTAAAATATTAGTGTCACAGTTGAATTCTGGAGATTTGGGAAATTTGAGATGATATATTCTGCTTGCTGTTAGGCTTTCTAGATCATTTAACTTTCTGAATGTCAGCTTTTCTACAAAAAATAAAACTTACTTATCTAAATTGTCTTTTTTTTAAAAAAAATTATTTATTTGAGAGAGAGTGAGAGAGAGCGAGCGAGAGCATGAGAGGGGAGAAAGTCAGAGGGAAAAGCAGACTCCTCATGGAGCTGGGAGCCCGATGTGGGATTCTGGGATCATGACTTGAGCCAAAGGCAGTTGCTTAACCAATTGAGCCACCCAGGTGCCCTCTAACTTGTCTTCTAACATTGAGTTCTATGTATCAGTCATTTTAAGTGAACTTAAAATGCCAACATTCCTGAGTATGCCAACATTCCTGAGTCATGCTAGACCCCTGTAACTTATTGAAGCCTTAGAATATATATGCTTTTAAATATTTTGAGTATTCTTAATGTTTAAATAAGTAAAAATGTCCAAGTTACCCAGCATAGATGGACATCAGCAAGTGGCTTTGACAGAGTTTAGTCAGGGACAAATCTTTAGCCACATCAAATAAAGATAGATTCATTCTTTAAAAACCTCATCAGTGTTTTTTTCCAATATGCTTGTGAAAACACTGAGAATGTTTTTCCATACAAATGTTTTCTAATAACTCTGCAATTACTCTACAAATCTTCCCTTGTTATAAATAGTTTCTCTAAATTCAGGTCAATCAGTATGATTAAAAGGAGAGAAATATTTGAGATCAAACACAGTATTACAACATAGTAAATCTTGTCTCGTTTTCTGTGTTATCTGAAAAAAAAAAACTGGTAAGTAAAAAATAAGATAAAATGTTTACTATAGTTCATATATACTGTGCCCCAGAAAAATATTCCCCTTCTTATTAGAATGTGGCACATTTGACCATCAAATACAATTAAAAATACTTTGAAGAATATAATTTGACAGTTTCTATTTGAGAAGAAGAAAAAATTTAATGCTTGAAATACTGGCTAATGAGAAAATGCAAAACTGAAAAGCCAATATAAGATGTGGCACTCTGGAATAAGCAATATCTTTAGCATTTTAAAAGCTGATCAGTCCCAAAGCCACTGTTTTTTGTTGCTGTGCATGTATCCTAAGAGTTTTTCCAACTGGCAAAGCAGTGACAAGGTGCATATGCTTTTTCATACTTTTTGATATTTGTACAAAGCTATTTTGGTTGACTCCACACAAATATAGGGAAATAGAAGCTTGAGGCCACCACTGGAATTATTTAAAAAACACAAAGAAAACCCATGTGTTTCATTCATACAGCAATTTGGGGTGAATGTGGTTTTTGGCCAACATTTTCCAAAAAACCACTTAATCCTCCAACTTTCTTCTAAGTCTAGATACACAACCAGAATCCCAGCTGAACGGATTCACTCCGTCTAGAGATCCCAACTGGTCCAGGATATGCAGTCAACATCTTTCTGAACTCTTGGAGGATTGAAGAAATTTACGGGTTATATAGAAGTAGAAACCACTCAATGCCTTTCAAATTCTAGTAGAGCAAGAAATCATAGGCTGAATACTTTCAGTTACCCAGGACTGTTTCTCCTGGCCCTTGTTTTACACTAACACACCTGTATAAGGCTCTGGAACCAGGCTCCCTGGGTTCACATTTAGACTATAGTATTCACTGATTGTGGGATCCAGTCACTTAAACACTGTCCGGCTCTGTTTCCTCCCAAACAACATGAGGATATATATATATATATATATATATATATATATATATATATATAGTGTTCTTGTTAGCATAAGATTATATATATAAAGCTTCTTGCCACGGTGCCCGGCACATGTTAAACCCTCAATAAATGTCAGCTTTGATATTGTTACTGTATCGTATCACCATCACCATCACCATCGTCACCATCATCATCACCATCATCACCGTCATCAGTTTTATGCAACCAAATACATACAAGAAAGTCTGACTATAACTGACATCAACCTTACATATCACATAAAATGCTTATTACTAAAAGTGGAATTCGTACAGAATTCCTAATTGAAGAATTCCTAATGTGGGGAACTGCCTTCATAAATCTAGGCTCTAATGCTCATCCGTGGCAAATCATTAAAGGGGTTTCAGAAGCCCATCTTTCAGGCTCATCTTAACCTCTGAAAGCCCTATTCATCCCTGGACTCATCAATCAGTATTTATGGAGCACCACCTCAGACAGTGATGGAATTAAAGGAGGAGAATGTCCCCTGCTCCAGACAGACTCATCACCCAGGGAGGAGACAGCCATATTCACGAATAATTACCGTGCATTAATGCATTGCATTTGCTCTTGGGAAGCAGCAGGCCAACAAAGAAGATACTTACATTATGCCTGAGGGGGTTGGAGAAGGCTTGACACCGGAAGGGACATGGGGTCCCAGTCTTGGAAAATGAGAAGAAGCCACCAAATAGAGAAAAGGGGGAAAAGGACTCCACATACAGAGTAGCAGGGACCAAGGGGTTATGGAAGTTCTTGTAATGAGGATGTAGTTAGATGCGGTTGAAGCAAGAGATATATTCCAGAGATCAAACAAGTAAGCTTGGAGAGGAAATTAGGAGAATATACACCCTACCACATTCTGCAGAAAATAAAAATGAATTAAAACATAGATATTTTAGTGATGCCCCGACAAACCCCATCTGAAAAAAATGACTCCCCCCAAAATATGGCAAAAAAAGAGAATGCCTGCTTAGACGACAGTACATTTTACTTGCTCTTGGAAAAACCTCCCTGTGGGTGCCTTCTTTCCTTCTTTTCTTTTTTTAATGGACCAAAAGGAAACGAAATAGTATTTATTGTGTCTCTTGCATTTGCTCCTTGGGAAAATGGCATTAGCCTCATATGGAAACACTTTGACAGGCCCCTGAAAATAATTCCTTAACCACAAACATGTCTTCTGCTTGTCTGATCTCAAATTGTTCCAAGTGAGTATCACAATTTCAGGTCAGGTTTAAGGATATGACAGGCACTATCAGTCCATTAAATATGAATGATATATGAGTTAGAGGGCGGAGGTGTTGGCCCAGCAGGAAAGACTGCCAGTGGGAGCCCCATTCCAGGTTCTGTAGAGTGTCTGCCTCCCTAGGAACCTTCCAGTACCACCTGAAGACACTTAGCAGCAGCTCCTCGGCACAGACGAAGGGAGGAACAATGGAACTTCTCTGTTCATCACCCAGATACCATCTCAGTACCTCAGTGGAGCATGATTATTGGGAGCAAAATAACACAGATAGGATTTCACATCCAAGCTTTGGAAATGGGAATAACAAAGATGCAAGGACACAAACAACCCCTCTCACTGCACTCCCCCCCCCGCACCCCCTGCCTCCACCTCCCTGTTGCTCTTTTGCCTCCAACTTCTAATTGGCAGACACTTGATCCACACAGCCATTTATTTCATTTTCAGAGCACACAAGGCCACTTGAGACCCACTGATACGTGTGGGAAAGTGGTGGCCATGCTACTTGCACCTGTCGCGGGGAGCTGCCCATTGCCCCTCCCTCCCTGCTGTGCCCATTGTGTGCCACCTTATTCTGTTTCAGTAGCGGCAGAAGTCAAAGTAGCCGGCATTCAACATGACCACATAGAAAAAGGAAGCCAGAAAGCTTCCTTGTACCTCTTTCCCTCCCTGCCCGGTGGCCTATTTCAATAGTAAGTGTAGCAAACCTATCCCTTTTCAGAGCTACAGCGTGTAAGAATCAACAATCAGTAAAAGGCAACAGCGTAAGCATTTATTTGGATGGCCCAATGAGCACTACTGGTTTGAATCAGCTACACACACACACACACACACACACCCTAATTCAAAACTCTTCATATTTGGTATCCCCAAGTAGACCATATCTATTACTTTTGTGCAAGTTAAGTAGATTTGAGATCCAAGGCTCCAAGGACTTTTAACTTCCAAGAGAATAGGCTGCAATACCAATAAACTTTCACAGCAATCTCCTTGGAATGCAGACTGAAATCGGGTAACTCTATATACAGATCTTAATGACACCAGTGAAGAGCACACACTCAAAGGAGAGGGGGAAAGAAGCCCAGCAGCTACCGTTTTGAACAACTGTGCAGCCATGAAACAAGACCAAATTTCGAAGTTGGATGGCCAAATTGTTTAGTTGGTGTGTGTTACCATGTGGAGACTATAACTGCTCGATGGTGGTAATAATACATCATAAGACCTGGAAATGGAAAAGACCCATTAAATCATCAAGTAATGCCTTTGCCAGCACAGGATGCAGTTCCCAGAGAATATTCCTTAAAGTGCCCCTTGGGATGAGCTCCAAAGACCATGTCATTTTATCCATCTCCAAAGAGTGCAATCCAGCTATCTATAGTATCCGATTGCTGTTATGAAATTAAACTTTGGCCTTAAAAGCATTGTTCCATACCGAACTAGTCCTTGGTACCAGGTTTTCATTAAGGACCAGTCATAGCCCTTGGAGGAGGCAGGAAAGGTCATTTTATCCATTCCCCTACCTCCGGGCAGGTCTTCTGTGAAATGACACCAGCCTGGCTCTTATTAGAAAATTCCCAGAGCAGGAAGTTCTGTAGCCCCTGTTGTAATGTGCTTTCCCATGACACATAACCCTCATGTAGAGAGTGTTTTCTACAGTCTAGACAAAAGCTCTCCCACCACAGCCTAAAAACACGTTCCCACAGAGGCAGAGAATGATCTGTCGCCCGAGATGCGCTGTATTCACCTGAGGAGAAGAGGGCGGTTTCTTAGCACTTGCTCTGTGTGAGTCTTGATTTCAGCTAGCGTTTTCGTATCTGAGTTTACCAAAAACAAAAGGTGAGAGGAGCTTTTGGAAGGCAAGGCCTGTTCTTTTCCTCTTTGCTACTTTCTGGATTTTAATTAGTTATAAAAATAAAGTAGCACTGTGCTGACTAAAACCGTTAATTCAGATTTTGATGCGTGCAATGCAAACCCATTTAATGCTTCATTTCGTATTTCATTTTCATTACATTGAAAAGATTACAGGTTTACTAATCAATTACCTATGTAAAATCCAGAATCTAAAACCTTGAAAGATTACGGTATTCACTATATAATATGCTAATTATGCATCATTATTGTTTTTCTCTTACTTAAAGTTGATATGATTGGACAGGACCCTTATTGGCAATCTCTTATTCTGCTTTTTAAGTTACTGTAAGTGATTGAAAGTCATGAAATAAATAGCATGTCTGTGCACCTTTACACAAATAGCAATTATTTTTTTTTTATTACCTTTAACTGCTCTTCTCAAAATTTGTCCAGAGTAATGAATCCTCAGCCATCTTTCAGGAAGAAACCTGGAAATACATTACCTGGGTTTATGCTTCTGACAACTTCCTTATCTGACTTCTGATCATCTGGTGAGTCTCTGGTTACCCACAAAATACTTTGAGGAAAAAAATCCGAATTGATTATTGTCATGATATTCTTTTGTTCTCGTTTTTGAAAAAACAAAGTTTACAAGAATAATTTTATACTAAAGTGTATTAGTTTTCATATCAACCCAAAATTTTCTAAAACGTATTGTGTTGATAAAATGAAACCATGTAAAAGGAAAATGTACAATGTAGTCATTTGTATATCATGTTTGTTTCAGATTTTTGACAAAATTTGAAAGCCTTAAATTCTAGAGTGTGAAAGAGTGAACTGGTGCCTTTTACAGCACGTACATCGTCTTTCCCTTACTCTGTCTTGTGTTAAAGAGCGAGAGGGAGAAGGGACATTTTCTTGATGTTAACAAGAAGTATTCCAATGAACATTCCAATGTGAATTTTCTAATATACTTGTCAAACCAGAATTTCTTCACAACATGTCATAAGAAAGTTTAACCTTACGAAATTTCTTTTTTTTTTTTTTTTAAAGATTTTATTCATTCATTTAACAGAGAGAACACAAGCAGGCAGAGAGGCAGGCAGAGGCAGAGAGAGGAGCAGGCTCCCCGCGGAGCAAGGAGCCCGACGCGGGACTCGATCCCAAGATGCCGGGACCATGACCCGAGTCAAAGGCAGTTGCTCAACCAACTGAGCCACCCAGGCGTCCCACTTACGAAATTTCTTAAGAAATGCGTACCTTAACGCAAAGTGGGTCATAATCTGAACAAGTATTTTATTTTACATCCAAGAGTGCAGGGCTTCTGTAAGCCCATAATGCCCATATACAAGACAGTGGTATAAGTACCATGCTTTCACCTCACCTAACATTGTAGGAGATCTTCCTTTTCAAGTCTCTGCCTCCGAAGACAGACTTTTTGTGGATTTCTAAACTCAGCCAATATTGTTGGGAAAATACTCACTTCTGTACACCAACAATAACAGTTAACGTTTTATTGAGTGCTTACCATGTGCTAAACACTCCACCGGCATCATATTATTTGATTTTCATAATCACCCTGTGAAGTAGGCACTATCGTGGTTTCCATTTTGCAGGTGAAGTTCACCAAGGTTAAGTATCTTGCCCAAGGTCACACAGCTGGTAAGTAGCAGGGCCAGGATTTAAACCTGACAGTTCATCTACAGAGCCTCAGAGTGTATTCTAACCAGGCTTTGCACATGAATCTCTTGAAGGATCACTTTTGTGTCACTCCACTTTCTTATGCCCAACAGATTCAACAGCTTGGAATCATTAGAAAAGTAAAAGCACACAGAAAAGTAAATCAAATAAATCCGAAATAAAAACAGTATTTTAAAATACCTCTTTCAATCTCATGATCAATAAGAATGGGAATAAAATTAACTCCTCATTTAGATGTGTGTTTTTTTGTTTAAAAACGGGAAGGCACCCTAACTGCCTTACTAATTCTGACCTCATCAACGTTATGTAACATTGGGTCACATAGAAAAACGAGTGAAATGAGACAGGCCTCCTCCCTCTCTACTAGAAACAATAGCGGCGTTTAAATATGCCATGGCCACTTCTAGGAAAGTTTCTAAACCCCCTATCCCTCCAAAAGAGTGAATTTAAGTACAAAAAGAAAGAAAATAAAACAATCAGAAAATAATTATAGGCATACCATTTTCAGTAAAAGCATTTTTTAAAATTTATTTAAAGATCTTGTCATTTTTGTTCAATCACGAATCATTTAATGTAAACCATCAACCGAAACGATTCCATAAAAATGAATTGTTCCATTTTTAGGATTCAGCTGAATATTGAAATGTAGAGCTTCTGCATCTACTGTAGAGGATTTTTAAAAAGCACAAAACTGTTACTAGATATGATTAGGTATTTCGTGACACAGGAAGTAATTGCTTGACACAACTGGCGGTTTTAGCTGACTTTAGAAAGCTTACCTTTCTCGGTGGCCAGGCGCTCATTGCTAAGAGCAAACGGATGGGCTTCAAAGCATCGGTTTGGACCATTGGAAACAGATAATCAACAGATGACGGAGAGAAACGTGCCCCTCTTTGGGGTTTTTTTTTCCCTTCCAGTTCTCCTTGTCAAAGGATGATTGATACGTGGGGAGCAGCCCTTCAAATGCCAGCCACTGCCTGAGGCACTTCCTATAATCAAAGCACACGCCCACCCAGAGCTAATTAGACATTAGATTAGTGTCAACTGATTGATTTAAAGCAGCCGGCCCTTCTTCCCCCCCCCTCCCCCTCCCAGCACAGTGGTGGATGGGGCTGGTCCCCAAAATGGCTCTCTCACTAGACAGGCGAATTATTCACGGAAGCTTCAGGAAGGAAGCCTAGAGATAATACAATGTGGCTAAAACACAACCAGAAGAACTTTTCTAGAAGGAAAAGTGAGAGGGAGGAGAGAGAGAAGGAGAAACAGACAGAGAAAAAGAGAATGAATCATGTTTCCAAGAGCAATGAAACCCCTCGGTCCAATTTGTTGAGTTAAGTTAGAGAGAGTGTTTGCGATGTTTGAAAGACAATTATTTGCAATTTAACCTAGGGGAGTTCTGAGTACATTTGGCTACAATTTAGATACCATTTTTCAAAGTCTTTTCCCTTCATTTTTTTTTCCCTCCTTTATAAATACATGAGCCGGGAACATTCGAAGTTGTCTTAATGGATTAAGCAGAGACAAGGCTGCAAGGAGCAAATTAAAAACGAAATAGTTACAGCTGTCGGACCTGGCATTGGGCAGAGAGAGGTGGAAAAGATTTCTCTTCTCACGGGATAAGGGAGAATTCCGAAAACAGCAAGCCCTTGCAGAGTTCAGATGCACGTGCCTACAAAAAACAGCCAGGGATCCCTCGGCCTCTCAGTAACTGCGGCTCCCTCTCTAGAGAAGCCCAAATAGCTGTACTGTAGTCCAGCTAAAAAGTGAGCCCATTCCCAGAAGAGACCACCAGAGCAGGGGGGCAGCCAGGGGCCAGTTTTAGACTTTTCATTTGCAGATTAAAGGCCTTTTCCACTTGTCGCGTCCTGCTACTATTGCACTCTGGGGTCAGGA
Organism: Nasua narica; assembly: GCA_028533885.1. Classification (NCBI taxonomy): domain Eukaryota; kingdom Metazoa; phylum Chordata; class Mammalia; order Carnivora; family Procyonidae; genus Nasua; species Nasua narica. The sequence goes on along the minus strand of CM052804.1, from coordinate 7,102,738 downwards.
CTGATCCAACACAAACACACCGCTGGAATTATTTCTGTGAATACGGGGTCCTGAGGAGTGCTGTAACGGCAGCAGAAATGTGTAAGACAGATAGTACTCGTTAGTGGAACTCCAGAGGTCTTCACAGAAGGACACCTTCTCCTGTCATGGATGGGAGAGGGCCAGAGGAAAGGAAGCGAGGACAGTTACTTATCTGGGGGAAGACAGGTAGAAAGAAGGTGAGAAGAACAGCAGTGGCCAAAGAAGTGAAATGATGTTCCAGTTAGCCATGACGTTCGATACTTTTAAAGTCTGTATAGCTTTCGAGGCTGTGTATATTATTTCACTGATTTTCTGAAAAAAGGCCTGGAAAATAGATAGGCCAGGTGTCATTATGAATTTACAGATTGGATATCTGTATCCAATATCACCTTCACAGATGAAACGCTTAAGGTAAGTAAGCTTTCCCTCACGTTAGTAGGAAAAGTCAGTGAACTGGTACAAGAGAAGTCTTACCAACGTGTCGTAATCCTTCCAACCTCCTGTCTTAATGGCATTTCACATACACATATAGTTCTTACTGTTTTAATATTTAGGTACCCAGTCCATTTGCATGCATTGCAAGACTTGAAGACTACCCCTCTTAGCTCGAGAAATGAACCAGACCATAAGCCAGAAACCTAGGAGGTCCTTAGGGAGGATGTACAGAATCCAGAAGAGGAAATGCTGAATCCTGGATTAAGTACAGGAGCAATAACTCAGATTTTTATTCTGCGAGAGGACTAAAGACCTAAGCCAGCTTCCGACCGGTTCCCACCTAACAGTAAAGAGGCAGGAAAGTGGGCACTGAAAATTTAACACTGCATTCTAAAATATGTCGTGAAAATGCACGGAAGTTTCTGGAGTCCAAAATGCAATCAGGCACCAGAGCAGAATGGAATTATTGTTTTATATTTCTTGTGTATGGGTCTTAGCATCATAATGACAGCTTTCAAGGACTACTTTACGTTGAAATACGAAGCCTCTAAGGCCAAGAGTCGGTGAAGTCTGGATAGTTCCATCCACGTCACTGTTTTCCCCTGGCGCTCTTGTCTCCCTGTGGAGACAGGAATTCAGAGAACACAATCGGAGAGCCAAAAGGGGTGAGGCGTACAGGAGAGTCCTCCAAATGCCGATTCGGCGAATTTTAACTTTTGCAGCTATAAACCTTTCAATACCTCAAAATAAATCCTTCAGTTTTATATGAGACTTTGGTTTCTGCAGCTGTAGATTTATGCAGTGTGTAAGGCCAGGCCAAGAGGAGTGAACACAGGCGATGTGACAGAGAGCGTAAGGATGTTATTCAGCTTCTCACTACAGCATTGCTCACTTAGGAACTTTCCAAATGTCATGCATAGCCCCCCATTAATTAGCTGCTAAAGCAGCTGATCTTCTGCCACGGATGTGTGTCTCCAGCTGCTCGCCCTCGGCTTGCGAGACACAGGAAGCAATGCGCTTCCTCGCCCCTGGCCTGGATCTGAGTCTGTCAGACAGGCAAACCGCCGCAGGGATCACTGGAGCACATTAATCTGTTCACTGCTGCTCTACTGTCTTTGTGCGCCAACTTATGTGCCTTGGTTGCTAGTGAGCGACGGATTACTAAAACATAATGTGCTTCAGCAGCCAACTGTATTCCCTAGGAAAAATTTTAAGACATACCAACCACATAAATAGCACAAGACATGCCCAAGACAACAGACTTATTACTATATTGCCTTTATGGATATTCTTAAAAATAAATTAATATTTTATGAAAATTATTATGAATCAGGCTCTGTTCTAGTTTTCTTATAAATATCTTAGTTAATCCTCATAATGACTGCAAGATGGATAATATTGACTTCATGCCACAGAAGAAACTAAGGATAGGAGAGGTTAGAGGCCTTACATGAAAACCATACAGGTAGATGCTGAGGAACGCTGTCTCCTTCCTCCTTTACATCAGAGAGAATGGTAATTCCTTCAAAAATAGCAACATGTAAAAAAGAAAATGGAGACTGTCCTCTACCTAAAACTATTGGGAGAGACCCACATTGTTGCTCTTCCACGAAAACCATGGAGCATCACCTGTATGTGAGAAAACTGGGATTTGTTAGCAATGACCGAGACCATGATTTTTTATGTGATTTTAATTTTACCAGAGTTTCACCTGTGTGAGTTCCACTTCTGGCCAAGATGGAGTAAAACGGTCCATACCCTCCCATCTGAAACACGTTCTCGAAAGCGGCACAAAAATGCATGAGACAAAGGTTTTGAAGATACTGGTCATCAGTCAATGAAGGACAGTGAACCCCAAGAGAAGGGGAACAACAAGGTAAGTCCTGTGATTTGCTCAACTAACTGACCAAGTGCCATGTGGGGATGGGTAGCCAGGTGGAGGAGTCAGAGGTGGTTGTCAAGGCAGCTAGAGCTTACAGAGCAGAGCCCTTAAGAGAATAGCAATGTATAGACAGAGAGCTCCCGGGATTAAGTCTTTCCCTGATCATTGTATATACTGGGGAAAACTACCTGAGACTGAGAAAAGAAACACCTACGAGGGTTAGAAGGAACAATTTCAAGAGCTCACCTGGGGCCAAGAATAGTTCCTTCTCCCACCAGCTGGAAGGAAAACCTCACCTTTCACAAATCCTCAGGTAGAGGAAGTAGGGCAGGATCCACCCCAAACCACATGCCGTTTTGTTCTTGCCTAACAAAACCTGAAAGCATGACCCTAAAGGACTTAACTGTTCCAAATGACTGTCCCGGAATATTTTCTTGTATTAGCTCTCTGATAATTTCTTCTCCTCAACATATCTTTGGATAATTGAGCAGCTTTGTGAGAATAAATCTGCTGCCAGGATTTATTTGCAGAGAACTTGTCCCCACAGCAGAAGTCCAGAAACTTCTCTTGTCCCATGTTTTTCATCTACAGCATAAGCATTATTCTTGACTCCCAGTTCCCTTTAGTATTCTCCAGAAAGTAACCCCCCTGCTGCCTATTGGGATTGGGGTAGAAATGTGGCGAGAGAAGTTTCAGAGCCAGAATTTAGTTTTTTACACTCTCCTTCACTCTCCTGCCTTGCTGAAGGCACCCCTTGGTGCCAAGTAGCTAGAATTTACTGTGTTTTATTAGCACAAATCAGCTCATTTTTTATTAATACCTTCATTTACAGGCGTATGGTTTTCAGCTCCCTATTCTCTGTTATGTCATTTACCAAACTGGTTACCCGCTTTCTATCAACCTAACTTTTAAAGAAATTTCTAGTTCATTCTGTTTGCCTTTCTTACCTTTTTATCTGGAACGTCCTTCGAAATTATTTTACTCCCATGTGAGCAGGACTTTAAAAGAAACACATGTATGTTGTATTTATTACACGTATTCAAATTCATGTTCAGGCAGTATTTAGCCAGAAGTCCCAGAGAATTCTTCCTACAAAAGCAGTCCACAGTGAGATCTGATGAACCAGGCTCCCCTCTTGCTTTTCTGTTCACTATCTCATTCTACCCATAAGAAAGCTCAGGTGTAAAATGATTCCACAAGATGTTCAAGGTCACAAAATTCATACTTCTATCTCAGAGTTTTTATGAGAATTAAATGAGGTAACTCACTTAGCATGGTTATAGTCTTACCATCGAGTAGAAAAAGTTGTTTTTTCATGATTAAACATCTGATCCTTGTTGACACTCCAGCTTCTGAATACAGTATAGGTAGGTCTATAGGAGAACGGAAAAGAGAGAAAGGCACATGAAGGGGTAGAAAGCAATATGCTCAACCAGGGAATGATCGCATTCCAGGGGAAGTGACAAAATGATTATTTTAGTAGCTCAGTTGTAGGGCTTACATTTGTTTGGTGTTTGGATTTGTTTTTTAACTTTGTAAGCAGCTATGAAACCAAAATATGTTGGTAGTACAATGACAAACTAGTAATTCTTTCAATAGAGTGGACTGAATCATTCCTTGTAGTGTGAGAAAAATAAGGTATAAAATTTTCAGTAATCTCTTGGTCAAGTATCTTAACATACTAATACTACATTCAATTGCATTTTCTGAAATCCCTTAATCTGTTACTTTTCTATTTAATTTTCTTGTGTTTCAAAGTAACTTCTTAAAGTTCCTGCCTCCAGCTATGAAGGCAGATATAACTAGTACTAGTACTAGATATAACTAGTACTTAGAAGGTGGACAAAGTATGTAAAACAGCAGCCTTTAGACACTGGGCAGTAAGTATTATAAGACCCTGATCCCTGCAAGAAGGGAAACAAATAATGCGAGTTTGTGATCACCCTGGCTTTCTGCCTGGAGGCTATTTTGGAATCCTGGCCTAAGAAGGAAGGAAAAGCAGGAGCCAGGGGTCTCCTTGAGCCAAAAAGACAAAGATCAGAG
>CM052804.1:6993388-7097857 GCA_028533885.1 Nasua narica | reverse complement strand
TCCCCTCCAGCAACCCTCAGTTTGTTCTCTATAGTTAAGAGCCTATTTTCTGGTTTGCCTTTCCCTCCTTTTCCCCTTATTATCATCTGTTTTGTTTCTCACACTCCACATAGGAGTGAAAAAATATAGTATTTGTCTTTCTCTGAATGATTTAATTTGCTTAGTGTAATACTCTCTAGCTCCAGCCACATCACTGCAAATGGCAAGATTTCATTCTTTTTTGATGGATGAGTAATATTCCATTATATATATAATGCTGCTATAAACATTGGGGTGCATATGTGCATTCGAATCAGTATTTTTATATCCTTTGGATAAATACCTAGTAGTGTAATTGCTATATTTTTTGGCCATTGTGAATAATGCTTTTTTAAACATTCTTGTACAAGTCTCTGTGTGGACGTGTATTTCCATTTCTCCTGGGTAAATATCCAAAAGCTGAATTATTATCTCATATGGTAAATTTATATTTAAGAAACTGCCAACCTATTTTCCAAAATGGCCACACCATTTTACATTCCCATCTGCAATGTAAGAGTCTTCCCGTCTCTCCATGTCCTCACCAACGCTTGTTATTATCTGTATTTATTATATTAGCAAGAGTATTGAAACTCAGCTAATCTTTGGTTCCACAAAGACTGACATCTGGATATTCTTCATGTAATGAAGTACACAGCAAAAAAAAAAAAAGTTATTGATAAATTATCGTGTGACTTAAAGATTTAAAGATCCGAGATTTAACAAACATTTCTTCTATTATATTAGAAGTCCCCAAATTACAACCTGTCATTTGCTTTACTATCTGAAAATAATCTATTGTTCATCTCTAACCCTCTTCAATATTGGATCACCTCCAGGGTAGCCTCGTATGAAAGTTTCCACTGTAGCCAAGAAAAAATATAACCCAAAAGTGGTGGAAGAAAAAATGACAAACCAGAGTTTTTCAGCAGACACAAAAAAAATTATGCAGCCTGATGTTTCTAAAGAGGAAATGGAAATAGTTCAAGACCATAGCAGCAAAATCTAGGCTGTTGAGCTTTGGCTTCTCATTTCACCAGTTACCAGTGGCTCTGCTGAAATAAAAAGGTTAGTCATTACTCAGTGGAAAATTTTGTTGAAGGGAAAAAAAATATACTAATGGAATCTCTTGTCCAGACCACAAATTACTTTACAAGTGACAATTAATTAGGACTCACAACACATGCATAAAGCAGTTCTGCCTTACAACGTAGCAAAGACTTGGTGAACCTAGTTATTTCTTGGGGTATAACACTTGGGAGAGACTACTAGGACACAGATGGGGATTTCATCAGGATTTTATAACAGATAAAGGCCACTTATCACTTTGTGGGCAGAGCCCTTCTTTTGCTTAAACCACTTAATGAAAGAGCAGGATAAATCAAGCAGATTTGCCATGTGTTCTCAAAAGTTCATCCTCTCTGGGGACATGGATTAAGTGGGACTTTTCCCACTTATTTTTAGGACATTTAATGGTATTTTTTTTCTCTCCTAATACCCAACCTTGACCAACACAGAGTGGCAATAGTGGCACACTCTTCAGTTTGCAGTGCATCCAACAAACATTTATTGAACACCAACTGTATGTCAGTCATTGTATTTCCTGTAATCGTCAGTTAGGTATTTTTTAGAGTAGTGGTACGGCACTAGAGTAGCCAGCAGTGGGTGGTGACAGAGCTGGGTGCGGGAAGGAGAAGAACCACAAGATGAAACAAGAAATTAAATCATGGAAGCTTTGTAAAATAGGAGAAGCAGCCGAACAGGGAAACGCTAACTCCCATTCCCTAGGATTGTGACATCATTAGTCAATCCGTTCAATACCTTGTTGATGTTGGGGTGTTCTCTTCCCCTCCAAATCCAGAACTTTTCCAAGTTTGGTCAATGCCTGAGCCATCAAGCCAAGTGCTATTTTCAGCTCCACTGGCTCCCTTGTTTTGCGAGTTCAGCCCAGACAGGAAACCACCCAGCCTGGGAGGATTCAGTTAGATCCCCAAAAAGCACACACACTCAGGTGCAAGACCTTCAAGGCAGCAAAGGGATGTTCCAGTTAATCACCACACGCTGCTTAAGAAGTGAACAAGCAGTCACTGTCTCTCCAGAGGATGAGCACTGTTTCTTATATGTATATATGCATATGTATGTATATGTATGCAAATACATGAGGGGCGGATCTAAACGGTATTTTACAAATCCTGCTCCTCTTCTCTATGTAGATCCCCCCAACCAGGATTTCCACAGGGAACTGTGGAGAACTCAGAAATAGTTTTATTTTAGGAAGATGTTTTATTTTGATTCAAGTGCCACTGGTTAAAAACATTGCATGAGAGAAGTAATATGTACCAGATTTTGTAGACATTGGGGAAAAAACACCTGTCACATACAAAGTTTTGGTCTAGAAGTTGGAGAACTTCTTTAAGGTGTTCTTGGCTTAATCATTATCCCCTGTCATGAGAAACGGAGCTAATCTGAGGCTCCAGTAGGTAATTCCATCTGGTGTGCCTGGTCCGACCAGGGACCATATGGCTGCAGAGATAAAAGAGGTCAGGAGGACTCATTAGATCACCCGAAAGGATATGCAAGATCTGGGATATATTATGCTAAAAGACTACTCATTGTTCATCTGAAAGTCAAATTTCATGGTTTCTTGAATTTCGTTTGACAACCCTATCACTGATACCCATCATTAATTCAACTTTATGCCATGATTTCTTCATGGACACTCTTCGCCTTTTTTTATCTTTATTTCCCCATGCGCTAGGAACAGAGTAGATAATCTGCTAATATTCACTGGATGAAGGGATAGATGAACTTCTAATATAGCCCAAATCATTAATTCTTATAAGACCCATTATCTTAAAATGTTCAAACCGAGGTTAATTGAGAAAGCAAGTGTCAAGCAGATCTTTCGGTTGAATGAGTTCAGGCAAGACTGACTATCTATCTATTTATTTATTTTTGGAGAGAAAGAAGCAAATGCCAGCAGGGCAGAGGGAGTAGGAAAGAGAATCTTAAGCAGGCTCCACACCCAGGGCAGAGCCCAATGCAGGGCTTGATCTCAGGACCTTGAGATCATGACCTGAGCCAAAACCAAGAATTGGATACTTAACCAACTGAGTCACCCAGGTACCCCCCGACCAGACTATTTAATACAGTGGTTCCTTCCTATGGTCGTAAGTTCATATCCAAGTTGAGGTGAATTACTTCCCTGTAGTGGGAAACAAGAAGTTCCATCCAACCATGAGTAGCTAACATTTATTGGATGCTCACTATGGACCAACATATATTTATGTTAACATTGAGTTCTCCTAAAACCCTACAACATAGGAGTTTAAAACCTTCTTTCATAGTTGAAGAAGTGAAGCACAGGGAACTTAAGTAATTCTCCCAAGATCACACAGCTGTTAGGTACTACTGGAATTTGAACCCAGGCAGTCTGGCTCCAAAGCTGGTCTGATAACTATTCAGCTACATGGCGTCTCAAATAGAATGATACTACATATTCAACTATGTTAACTCCAAAGCTTTTGCCAAAAGAATGAGGTAAATTCTTCCTTATTGTTCATGTCTCAGCCCTCTTCATCTACGAGCCAATACCATTCTTGAACAGTCCCTGTCAGGGTCCTTTCTTTCTACAAAACTCTCCCTTCCACACACTCCCACCGGCCCCAGGTAACTCTTAGCCAACAATGTAAATGATTTTCCAAATGGCGGCAGCAACATACAAGAGGAAACTTCCAGTGGAGTTATGTTCCAAATTTAAGACTTTATCAATTAAATCCTCCTTCTATCCCAGCCCCAGAAAAGAAGACTGGTTGAAAAAAATAGGAGCAATTAATACAGTATGAGAAGACTTCTTTTTGGAAACTTTTGCTTGTTGGGTGGGGAGGGAAGGGACTGGGGTACAGATTTCTCACACTGGAGATTTATGTCCAACAGATAAACAAAGACCCAGAAAACTGGACATGATTTACTTTATTAAGGATGACGGAGGTGATCGCTAGTGATTCATCTGTGTTTTGGGGGAGAATATTTTTGGAAAGTTCCCTTAAGTCATTTCATAGAGAAGATTATAAAAATATTAGGCTATTTTATCTGCATTTGATAGAGATGTAATGTATCTTTATTATCCAATTTAAAACTAATATTTTAGGTGATGACAAGTTGAGAAGACTGGACTCACAGAACTGGAACTGGAAATTATCAACTGGGAAAATCTAATCCAGCTTGACTAATGGCTGGAAAGAACAGGGGTAAGGTTGAATTAACATTTTGGAAGGCCAATTCATCAGCTGTAATAAGCCAATTTCAATGGGAAAAAAATAACGTGTTAAAGCACGAGATCCTTCAATTAGAAAGAAGAAAAAATGCTACAAAAGGCCAAATAGCAGGAGACATTTCCAGAAAAGGTGGTTCAAAGTATTTCCCAAGATATTTTTAGAACTGCTTTTAAAGAAAATTAAATAGTGGTTCCCCTATAATGACTGGGGTAAAATTCTCAGTAGGGAGATAGGCAGAATGATGCTCTATTTCCTATGATTCTTTGAATTTCATATCAAAGTACTTTCAGTTCAATACCAAGGGCTTCACAGTGAATATATTCATTTCTGCACCATTATCCGCTCACAGCAGCCCACTAGACTTTGGTGTCCTGGGGATTGGGAGACATAGCTCAAGGATCTACCACTTTAGAGACCTTGAAAACCACTGTCACTACCTTTGAATATCAAGGCCTGACATTCCTCAGTCAAAGTACCAGAGGCCTCCAACCCCTGACATCCTAACTACTGTAAGGAACATGTGACATACCTGCTTTCTTTCACCGCCACCACTCAGGCCAGGCCCATTGGACGTAAGCAAACCCAACGTGTGGCTACAGAGGGATACGTAGGCCAGGGGTGTATATGTCTGGGCACTAGCCAGGTGTGGTGGTCCATTACATCTCATCTGGATGCAAAACCTCATTTTACTCAAACCTATGCTCTCATCGTGACTCCTGGGTAGAGGGGAGGCATAGCTCACAGATCAAGCCCCAATAACGAGAAGGTAGAATCTCTGTGCCTAACTTACCCTTTTTGAGGTAGGGAACCCCATCAGGAACCTTATCAAGGTGGATTTCACCAGGGAATGCCATTGTTTATACTTTGGATCTGATAGACACTCAAGTAGAAAAGATCACCTTATGGGGAAAGATCAAGAGAATTTCACCCAGAAAACAGTGACAGAGCAGTAGGGGGACAGGGATGGAAGACGGAACAGGAAATGAAAAAGAAGAGAAGAAAGAGAATAGAAATAAGACTAGGGGTGGGATTAGGGAGGGAAGAAGGTAGCACAGAGTTAACTGAAGGCTTGTGGATGAAGACTGACCATACTGCCGGTCCACAAGGGACTTGCTGGTTTGTGTGTGCGTAGGTGTGCGTGTGCATGTGTGTGCGTGTGTCTGCATTTGTGTGTGTGTGTTTCATTGAGACCAGGAGTTGGGCAAGTCTCCCTGCTGATCACTGGGCCAATATGTTTCTCCATTATTGCTACCATTGAAAAGGAAAGAAAAAAACATTTGGCATCACCGCTTAAACAAATTTACATTTCATTGTGGAAGAGTCGTGTTTGTTCAACTTTTCACAGTTCCAATCTGTTCCAGCTAAATAACACTCTTATCCTTCTTCCTCATTTTTGTAGCGGCAGAAAGGAAAAGAGAAGAAAGAGACAGAGAGACAGACAGAGATAAAGGGAGAGGGAGAGAGACTGAGGCAGAGAAACAGAGAGGCAGGAACAAAAGCTCTTATGGTCTATTGAATTCTGCCCAACCCCCTTTGAAAGTGAGTTATTTCCTACATTTGTTAAAAAGAATTTGAATTAAACTGGTTTGGGGTTTTTTTTAGATTTATTTATTTATTTTTGTGAGAGAGAGTGAGTGTGGTGGGGGGGCGAGGAAGAGGAAGAGAGAATCTCCGGCAGACTCCACACTCAGTGCAGAGCCTGATACGGGGCTCGATCTCACAACCCTGAGATCATAACCTGAGCTAAGACCAAGAATCTGACGCATAATCAACTGCACCCCTCAAATGCCCCAGATTAAACTGTTTATTGATTCACCCACGGTTTCAAATATTGAAAGAAAATAAGAACCCAATATGGCTTAGGGTTTTGTTTTGCTTTTTTTTTTTTTCAAGATGAAAAACCTAAGGAGGCGGAATTCATCACAAGCAGAACTATCTTGGTTCCTCTCCAGAAAATAAAGCCTTATTTAGAAAATGTCAAAAGAACTTCATTTAAGGGCAGTTGTAGCCACCAGACTGTTCAATGTCGTAAACCTTGAAAAGAGCGCTCACAGAACACTGCTTACTAGACCAATAAGAGACAGGACCTCTGAGGTGCCTGAAAATCCCGTGGTCAAATGGTCTGGGGTCAGCCCCATTTGCACTTACCCATGTATTTTCCCGCGGGACAAAACAGCCCCCCCCCCCCTTCGGGCTGACTCTCCCCTGTCGATCTGCAAACCACAGAAAGAGAAAGACAGCAAACCTGGAAAATATAAATCTCATCTTGGAAGTTGGCATTTAGTATGTAACCAAAAAAATCTAAATGAATCAAGTGGGGCTGCAGGATTTCGGTGGAAACCAGAACCAAGTGCCCAAGTGCCTTATCAGGTATGATCCCAGCCCGGAAAGATGGAGGTAGAGTGAGCGAAGCGAGCGAGCTATAAAATCAGATCCTTGGAGCACGCAAACCCGCCCTTCTCAGGTTCTTATGCTTTTGGAAAAGGTCTGCTGCGTTTGGAATTAAGTGACTTTAAAAAAGTTGGTAACTAGTGACTGCATTTTTCTTAGAAGGATAGATGGATATATAAATGTGTAGAGCTGTATGAGTACACATTCCAAATAAATTAGGAAATGATATAATTAGTTTAGCATGGTGGTTAGTTGAACAACAACAACAACAACAAAAAAAAAAAATAGGAAAAAGAAAGATCTAAATGCCTGTTGCCTGTTTCTGGATACTTAACAAGGAATTGAAAGGACTCCACATAGGTATGCCCTGGTAATGCCTTGGACTTTTGAAAATTGAACCTCTTCCAACCTGATCAAAAATGACCCAGATTGATTTGGCCAAGTCTCTAAATGGTACAACATTCCAGAATACTTTTGGATATGCTCTACTGTTTGGCCCAGAACAGCCAGAAAATGGCAATGCAGACGGAAGAAGGGAAGGAAAGGATATGAAAGATAAATTAAAAAAGAAAAAAAAAAGCTCCATTAAGATACAAGAGAGAAGTGATGTATTTCCACCAATTCCTGCCAAGAAATTCTCATCCCGATCCCTTCACTAACCATAGTACAATGTGTGTGTGGCTTAAGTCCAGCCCCCTGTGCTGTTTACCTAATGAATGATTCTACCCCAGATCAAGACCAAGCTGCGTGCAGCACAGGAGCTAAACTTAAGGGGGATGGAAGACTCCACCGTGCACTCTCTTCTACTTGATTAAAACTGAACCCCAAATCTTTTTCATTTTCTTAGGAATTTCTGAAGGACTGAATTGTAAGTAACACACTAAACCTGCTCCGTGGTGAGAGAATATAAAGGTTAGGCATTGGATTTTTTTTTTCGATGAATTTGATTGCACAAGAGTTAAAAACTTCTTCATCCGTATTCACATTAGCAAAAAAAGAAAAAAAATTGCAAAACGAGAATTCCAAAAGAATCGGCACTGAATTGATATAAGTAAGTCAACGAGAGAAGTGGGAAGTCTTCCTTTAAACAGAACTCTCGGGAGATCAGTCACCCACACCACCCGCACTTGAACCAACACTGCTTTATGCTGAACTGAAACACGAACCAGGAGCGCCTGGGTGGCTCAGTGGGTTAAAGCCTCTGCCTTCAGCTCAGGTCATGGTCTCATGGTCTCAGGGTCGTGGGATCGAGCCCCGCATCGGGCTCTCTGCTCAAAAGGGAGCCTGCTTCCCTCCCCCTCACCCCCCCGCCTGCTTCTCTGCCTGCTTGTGATCTCTCTCTCTGTCAAATAAATAAATAAAATCTTTAAAAAAAAAAAAAAGAAACACAAACCAAAGTGCCTGAACTAGGAGTTTCCTAGATGTGTGCTATTCCGACCATCGTGTAGGCTGCTGGGGAAAAAGCTGGTAAACAAGACAGACGCACTCACTGGTTTGATGGATTTTTACATCTGGAAGTGGAGAGGGCCAATTAGCAAATACTCACCCAAATTTTGTCAAGTATTACAAAAGGAAGATAACTGGGTTTCATGAGCAGGTAGAGCAGGTGGGCCTAATTTAGAGAAGGTGGGAGGTTCATGACGTTATCCGCAAAGGTCTGCGTACGTTGCTGTAAACATTTAAATTTTAATCGCAGACTCAAAATCGCACAGATAGGGCACACGAGACCATGGGAGTGGGCAGGGGAGTCAGGTGTTGATGGATTCAGTGGATTTTTCGTTTTTGTCTTGTTGAGAAAGAACATTTTTTTCTCTAGGCAGACGGGATGCGGGACTCTTTGGAAAACATCATCAACAGCAAAAGAGGACGGACGGAGACATCTTGAGCTGGAAATCAAAATTAGGCATTTATGATAAAGTCATGGAATAACTACCTGTGAATCCCCGCCTTTGGGTGGGAAGAATTCTCCCTGTTTGTGTCGTGGTGAAGGGACATTGGGTGACAGAGGCAGAACTTCACCCGGAAACCCCAGTGCCGAGGCAAATGCTTTCTGTCTTTATTACAATTCTCAGGAGCCCACATCCTGTTTCCTCCCAGGCTCTGAACTCATCTGCATAGCCGGACCAAGCCAGTGTGTTCCTTCCAGCTCTGGGTCTCTGTGCGAGGCCGGGAACTATTTCAGGAGCTCCATGGTGCCTCTGCGAGAAAGGCATGCTGCAAGAGAAGGCTCAGCTCCAGGCATCCATTGAACTCCAGTGACTGACAGAAGCTACTTTGGACTTTGAAATTCCATATGCAGAAACAAATGCGAAGCCCTCTTCCCATCTTATCAATAGGAGAACAAAGGCTAGAGCTCAGACTTCCTGATATCTTGCCCAGAATCCTTCTCCGAGTCTTTATTTTTAGATCTGCAGGCAGCGGAGGGTGGGGGGCGTGGGGAGTGGAAATGCACTTTCTCTTTTCCAAATTTGAGGTTAGTAAAACATTATGTGCTCTCCTTTACATTGCAGTGTCGCTTTCTACAATATATTTGTATTATTAAAAGTCGACCAAGTTAAATGACTGGTAAAATAGGAGGTATGGCAGCAAACAATTGCTGCAATTTAAATGCATTTTGAATACCCCCCACACATACCCATCACAGAGTCCCCCCACAAGAGTCAGGAAAAGGGTACAGTTATATTTATCATTGTAAGAGTCATCTCAGACGTATGCAAAATGCATTTAACCTTAATAAGGTTTAGGTAGAAAACCAGACAGGCTAAAGCTTTCATTTAACTGCCCTTAGTAAGGGCTCTGAGAACAAAGAATATAGAATCACGAATTGCAGACCTGGACACATATCAAGGAGTTAAACACCTCTAGTGACACAGGGATTTCACTATCTAGAAACAGAGGTCTCGCTCGACCTCCTCGACAGCCCATTAAACAGCTTTAAATGTTAAAGGTTGCAATCCAGAAGAGCACGAAGGAAGAAAAAGTATCTCCAACCCACCTTCAACATAAATGACAGACAAGTTACCAAGAGAATAATATACCATCTTACCCGGATAGTCAATGAAATCTTCTGTTAACTAAAGCATTGCCTTAAAGAGCAGAGCCAGAATAGATCTAATATACCAAGTCATTAGCTTAAAAAAAATTTTATTGAGAACATATTATATATCTAGCACTGATCTAGGCATTGGAGATAAAGAAATGAGCGAAACTGTCTATGTTCTGGCAACTTAGAATAGAGTAGCTTGTACAGGATAGCTTGTAGAAGTAACCATGATATTAAGCACTTCTATCACGCTGTGTGCTAGGTTTTGCTCTGAACATTTTGCGTACATCAATCTATTTGATCCTCAGAGTGACCCTACGTAGAAGGTACTTTTATTGCCCCTGTTGAACTCCTATGTACGCGAAGACTGACACCTTTTCTTCAAAGTCCCACAGCTAGCTAGCGCACGATGGAGTCTGGCTTCAGAGCCATCGTGCTTGCTTATCTTTTTTAAAAAAGTAGATGTGTTTAGGGGGCAGGGAGGGGATTGCTTGTTTCATCTGAGGGGAAACACTGATACTATGGGGTGCATGCCACACTTAATTTTAGGAGAAGGATCTGTGAATGCTTCCTGGAGGAAGTGACCCAAACATGAGTCCTTACAGTCGAATAGATGAAGTTTGCTGCAGGTGGAGGGAACAGAGAAAAGTGATTCCACCAAAGGGGAAGCAGGTACGCAGACCCAGGGAAGAAAGACTGCGTGACGTACGGGGAACAGAAGGATCCTTGATGAACAGGCAGAAGCTCGACAGGGACACAGTTGAAATGAACTCATTTTTTGTCATTGCTGTTGTCACCTGAATCACTCCTTCATTTCTGAGTTTGTTAATTTGTTCCATGATTATTTATTTACAGTGACATGTTAGTCACCCCACGGGAGCTCGATCGACAGTGTCCCTGCCTCTTGTTCTGGATGACGTGAGAAGAGAGAGGACCAAGCCGTGTTCAAATAAGCAACATACGTGCTCTGCAGATGGACGATGGTATCGTAAATGTGTCGTTTCTTTCTAAATTAATCTATAAATATATATGATTAATGCTCGCCCAATATTTTTCATTTTGATGAAAAATAGTTCTAAAGTTTAGCTGGGGGGAAAAGTATGCAAAAAACCCCCATAAATCTCTGGAAACAAACACAAGCAATATGGATTAAAGAACTACCAGATAATAAAAATGTATCATTAAACCATAATAATTTTAAAAAGGGGTGTTGGTGGAAGAGACAGCTGGCCCTCTCCTTGCTGTCACCCTGCACTTACGGTGAAAGTTTAAAAATCATCTGAAATCTCCAATCATGGGTGAAAATAGAGTGCGATGTTATTTTTTTCTTTCTTTAATTGCTATTAAGATTGGACATTTTTCATATATGTGTTGGCCGTTTGTATTTCCCTTTTGTGAATTGTCTGTTCATTCCCTTCGTCCATATTTCTATTATTGGGGGTTTTATTCATGGATTTAAGATATTAATGTATCAAGAACACTGAATTTGGATAGCATTTTTTGGTTGTTGCAAGAGAACCATCACATTCATTTGAATTTGTTGACACACCTGTGGATGCTTTACTGCAGCTTCCTACAGCCTTATGCACACGCATGTGCACACACTTGCTTGTCTACACTATCATCCTTTCTCTCTCCGAGGATAGCAAACACAATAAGGCAGCTGGTATTGGCAAAACATCATCATGGCATACTTCTTGGGACCCTACATTAACCAAGTCACCCGTTTCAGGCGTGATATCTACACACCCATAGCTTTCTTTGGATGAGAAACTCCATACTGCCTGAAAAAGACTTCAGAACCAAAACATTTGGGGGGAAAAAAATGTGTTCATACGAAGAACATTTTTAAGACACAAAAATGTTTGGAATTGTAATTCACCCTTTTCCCACATCTATCCTTGACTATTTAAAAAGAATGCTAATTTCTCTCCAAAGGTGATTCCCGTATACATTCAGTGATATCTTAGAGTGGACATGTGACTAAGTGAGTAGGGCGACTCTCCACTTGTGTAATATCTGAGTAAATAAACAAAGACATCTCCCGGCAACGTGCTCTCTTACAACACTAAGTCCAGGGTCTCTAACTCTCCCTCCCTTGGACTTGATTGACTTCCATCCTCAGAGCTTCTCCCGGGCCTGGGTGCCCAGCAGAATCCTGACTTACACCACGTAGTATATTGGTCTAATGAAATATGAGCTGTGGGTACAATGAGCAGTGCCTTGCCGCAGACGCCCCATCCGTCTGCTGAAAATAATCAATCTTGGAAAATAAAAGTCTTGGGAAAAGTTAAAATTGGGTACATGCCGAGGATTAACAAGGGGTTCAAAGGCAGAACTGCGCTCATTTCAGGGACTTGGACTCAGTGCTTGGGGTGGAGATTTGGTCATCTACCCTTGGTCTGACACATTCATTTGTCATGTAAAGGCCGGGGCGGGCCGCTGTCTGCACCACAGTGAGCCAGGCAGCTCAGAGTTGCCTCTTGAATGGGAAATCACAAGACCATCGTGGTGCCTGATTATCCCATTTCTGGACACACTGATGCTCCCAAGTAGGTCAGCTTAGTGAGAGAACCTTCATGCCATCCCGTGGTCCCACACATACCCTCCCACTTTGGCTGAAAATCATATTAAAAACAACCATAATAATAATGCTAGTAACACATGACATCATTCACGGAGTACGTATGATATGCCAGGAGCTTTCTTTCTTTCTTTCTTTTTTAAGATTTTATTTGTTTGGGCGCCTGGGTGGCTCAATGGGCTAAAGCCTCTGCCTTCGGCTCAGGTCATGATTTCAGGGTCCTGGGATCGAGCCCCGCATCGGGCTCTCTGCTCAACAGGGAGCCTGCTTCCCCCCCTCTCTCTGCCTACTTGTGATCTCTCTCTCTCTCTCTCTGTCAAATAAATAAATAAAATCTTTGAAAAAAAAGATTTTATTTGTTTATTTGTCAGAAAGAGAGAGAGCACAAGCAGGGGGAGCAGCAGGCAGAGAGAGAGGGAAAAGCAGGCTGCCCACTGAGCAGGGAGCCCGATGTGGAGCTCGATCCGAGGACTCCGAGAGATCACAACCAGAGCCAAAGGCAGACGCTTAACCGACTGAGCCACCCAGGTGCCCCTGCCAGAAGCTTTCATAGAGATATCTCAAATTAAAAAAAAAAAAAAAATCTCATTTAGACCTCCTAAGCATCCCCTGAAGTAATTCTTATTGCTTCTGGCTTATGGATCTGTGCATAAACCAAGGTTCAGAGCAGATGGGATTTCCAACCAAGATTTAAATAAACACTGTGCCTGGAAACCCAGCCACTCTTACGGCAGCACTGCCCTGCTAGAAAGTCAGGAAAGACTGGGTGTTTGCCCCAGTGCGGCCCATTTCTTTTGCTGGAAAAACAAGGGTCATCCCATGGCTCTAAGAATGCCAATATCGAATTGATAGAACAGTAGCTACCCAGGAGGGGGAGAGTGTTTCCGATGGCAAAGTCTAGGGTGGGAAAGAATAAAATTTGAAGGTGGCTTTCCAAACATTACGAAGCTCAGGAGGAAAGCACAGAGCACATCCGTCTCCCCTTTGGGCAAGGCTGGCGGCAGGCATTTGCCTTTGTACCCTTGCTTATGGGAAGAACTGCCTCCCAATACTTCCTAATTTCGCTCTACACATTTATGCTCAAAGAAAAGAATCAGGCTCAGGTGGAAAAGTAATTAAAAAGGGGGGAAAAATGAGGAGAACTCGAAACAAAAAGTGAGAAGTAACGTTGCAATGGACTCCCTAAAGTCCAGGCTCGTTAAGAATGTGAACTCTGGAGCCAGCTAGACTTAAGTGTGAATCCAGAGTCTGTCGTTTGGACAGAGTGACTTTTCCTTGTCCCCACAGTATTTGGTTAAGAACAGATCCCATTGCATAGGGTTGTTGTCTGAATTTAACAAGATAAAGCTTGTGAAAGAGCTTGGCACATAAAAAGAACACAATTCAGGACAGTTGTCTTCATTGTCGTCACCATCGTCACCATCGTCCAGTCCCCCTTCTAACAGCCGTGATGCCTCCTGTCGACTTCCTTCTTCACCTGCTTCCCCATCAAGTCTCACAGCCTCTTCTTTATGCGGAGTTGAAAGGCTTATGATAAGCAGGAGAGACTGGGCTCTCCTGTTCGTTGTCAGATATGCCCAATAACCAGTGGACGTTTTCACCACTTCCTTGCCTGGAAGGAATCCTGAAGATCCAGCTACTCCCAGCTCCAATTTTATTTTCCTAATAAAAATAACGAACAGCTCCCAACTTGGCAGGTTAGCCACCCGTGTTCAGCTCTTCGATATTTACACAGAGGTACCGACTCTTATGGGGCCGCTTTTCTCTCTATAAAATGTCAGGTTGCCATCTTCCACATGCTCCTACTGTTTTCATGTACTTTTCCTTAAAACTGATAGGCCACATTGTTGAGGAATGCTTGGGGTGGCATGTAGCCTGGCACAAGGCAGTGCCCGAGAGCTGGATGGCAAGACATTTAGCTTGAAGCAACAGGGAAGGACTGATGCAGAAGCAGGAGGGGCAGTGGGTGGGGACCAGCCTACAGAGGCAGAGCTAAGAGAAAGGACCGAATTCCCTGGAAGCTGGACTGAGTTTCTGGACGTTAACCCATCCTCTTCCGGGAAGGCACTCTTCTTTGCTATGGAACTTAATCACTCTTTTATTAATCCATAAGCATAGCCTTCTGATCACGTTTGCGCAGAGTGGAGAATCACCCCCCCTAAAGCTTTCAGATACCACAACACGTCTTTCAAAATGGGGTTCTCAAAGATCCACCACATAAACCGGCACAAATAAAAAATTCAGTTCGGCAGCGACATCATGGAAACACGGTCCAAATAAAATAAACCCAGGGGTTTTCCTCCACTGACCTTGAATTACAAATTATGTTTCTCATCCCACACAGAGAGACTCTTCCCTGCAACATCCCAGAGATGAAGCCGATGTGTCAGCTTCAATATTAGAAGTTAATTCTACATTTCCTTCCGCGGATCGCTAATGCCAAGGTTCGGCGTGCCTGAATGTTCTGTGGTTGAGTAGATTTTAGTGGTCTTTAAGAGATTACCTCAAACGCAAAAGCCTCGCAGTCCAAGACCAGAAAGATTTCAAAAGAAAAGAAAAAACACATCCAACTGCTGTATAATGTAGCTTTCAAGAATTTAAAATTAGCAAAAACCACATTTTCGTATCTAAATGATGCCAGGTTTCAGGCATGGGAGATGTCCTAGTCTTGTTCGGCAGACAATGTGTCATCAACCAAGTATTTATGGAGCACGTGAGTCACGCCAAGCGAGGTGCCAAGGCAGCTGGAGAACACAAAGAGGAGGAGCGACTCTCTGCCCTCAGGGGACTTACAGTTTAATTGGGAGCCCATTGTTGTGCGTATTGTTGTTATGATATTTTAGCTCCTCACAGACGAGCAGTCCTTTGACCTACAATCAAATAACAAGAGAGTGTCTTGTTTCAACTCATTCCGTTTTGGAGAAAGACTCCCATCACGGGCTCTGGGGCTTCCTGTCTGCATAACAAATTTTGATCTGAAATTGGCGACGTGGGTTAATTTCAGAAGGCAGAGGGCCAGGGAAGCCTTTGTAGACCGGGACCTGAGTGAAGCCCAAATCAGGGAGCCAGAGGTAAGGAGGGCAGGAGCAAATCAGGTCTGAGAGGAGGCGATGGGCAGGCCGGGACGTGGAGAAGGAGGCCTCAAGTTAGGATGAACCAGGTGTGCCCCGTGGCCGGCCGGGGAGCCGTGGCATGGTGGCGTGGGGGATGGTGGCTCTCTTTGCTTTGGCCGAGACACGGTCGTGTGGAGTCGCATTCGAACTGAACTCTGAAGCGTAGGAAACAGAAAGTGTTTTGTCCCCTTCGGAGAGTGTCCCATTTTCCACTCGGGCCCAATTTGCGTGCCACAGTCCTGACTCGGCGATCCTCCTTTCAATGGGCACTTATGTTCTCGCCAGGAAGGGCAGCCCTGGCTAAATGTTATGGTTTGGAATGATCCTTCACAAGGATGGAAAACCGAGTTAATTCAATTAAGGCCCGGGGTCCTGGGCTTTGAACCAGCCACAGTCTAAATTTTATGAGAGGATGAAAAGTTAATTATTTGCCGAGTTTGAGTGAAGTCTACTTTGAAAACCCCTTTCCAAAAGACTAATTTCCACTTCAGCTTCCCCGTGGAAAATCAAGGCAGGTTGAACCAGGGTCATAAGTAGAAGCTTTGGAGCTGGGTGTTCAGACGGGGGTCCCCAGGCACCCCCGCCCCCAGCAACCGCACATTCAGAGGGCTGGACAGTATCTAGAAGGGAACCACAGCCTATGTTTACCACCACAGGTTACTTTGCAAAATAGAAAAAAAATATAAGCTG
The DNA here is from genome assembly GCA_028533885.1 of Nasua narica. Taxonomy (NCBI): domain Eukaryota; kingdom Metazoa; phylum Chordata; class Mammalia; order Carnivora; family Procyonidae; genus Nasua; species Nasua narica. The sequence goes on along the minus strand of CM052804.1, from coordinate 7,081,741 downwards.
GATTCAGGAATTCAAGTTTTTAGGGTGCCTTTTTTAGAGGAAGGTCTTAATTCATTTGGTAGGGTTTTCCCTTTCTAACTGGTGGCTTCGTTGCTGCTTTTCATGTTATTATTTTATTTACCTTTAAAATATTAACTTTAAAGAGTTATATGTAGGTATGCATGTATCTATAGTAACTGGGAACTAGTTCCCATGACGTAGTAAATATAAAGAAAGTGAGAATCATCCATAAACCCACTGCCCAGATAAGAGGGGAATGGTTTTGGCATACATAGTTCCAAAAACTTTGAAGCTTGTATACAGATAACGTACATGCACACACCTAATTAAGCACATAGTTAAGCACACCCAAAAAATAGTATGTACCAGCTTTGTTCTGTTTTTCACAATGGCATGTGGCAGACATTTCCACATAAGTTGGGAGAGCAAAAGGATGAAGTGCGTGGGTTCCAGGGTAAAAAACTTTAGAGTGAAACGAGAAGCTACTCAAACTTTTGAAGCCCCAGGAAAAATAGGACCCATCTATGGTGTGGTTCTCGGGCATAAATGAAATATTCCACGTAAGGCTTTTAGTATCTAAACTTCATAAATGCTCGGTAAGTATTAACTATGGTCTTAGCATCAATGATTTGTGTCTTCCTCTGTCATGCCAGCAAAATGTCCCATCATGTTTATGAATGCACCCCAATGTGTTTTAGAATGGTCCTTCCTGATGGATATTTTAGATTGTCTCGGACTGCTCTCTCTCCCTCTCGCAGATGGATCTGTGCAAATTTTGCAGCTTTGGTGTTGTTGCAGGAAACTGGAAAGAAAGATTTTCTGAAAATGAGAAACATTAGCCCCCGTCCACCCAATACCGCACACACGCGCATGCGCGCGCGCACACACACACACACACACACACACACACACACACACATGAACACATTACTTCAACCTTACTAATGAGTTTACTTAAGTAATCCCAAGGAACATGCTAGAAATGCTACCACAGAACTTAAACCAAAGTAAAGGAACATTTTCCTATCGTTGTACTCTGGGCAATGAGAGCGGACGTGCACTTAAAGAGAGTCTGTTTCAGATTCTGAGTTTATTATCAGCCCCAAACACATGCTGACTCTCTGGGCCTCAGTTTTTCTCTTTAGCAGAAAAGAAGAGGTTGAATGAAATGAACCTGCAGTTCCTTTCCACATGGCTAGAGAATTTAGACTCTCTACGGATTGTTTGCAGGATGTCTTACTGTGGAAGTTAAGAGAAAACCTAAGTCCAGAAGTATAGTGGGCTAAGCCTCAAGGACATCCTGATACTTCACATCTTTGGGTTCAGCTCTACTGCAGTCAGATGAAGTGAAATGCAAAATGTAACTCTTCCCCGCTGGCCCCCTGCTAACACCGGGCAATGGATACTAACAACATGACTGGACACATCAGTAATAGCAGCCCACAACAAGCAAAAGAGCAACAAATCACTCAATCCTGTCAAGTATAAACAGAACTTCAAAGAGCTACGGAGGACCTGTGGAACCAAAGATGTGATTTCTGCCTTAGCATGGCTGCCACGTGATGGGAGACAAAGGGCATGCTCGTAAATATCTCTCCGAAAATACCAAGCTTGATGCATATATATATGGATGCACATATATATGGATTGGTGTGCTTCTTTGTTTCAAAAAGAGTTCTTGGCGGGGCGCCTGGGTGGCTCAGTGGGTTAAAGCCTCTGCCTTCAGCTCAGGTCATGATCTCAAGGTTCTGGGATCAAGCCCCGCATCCGGCTCTCTGCTCAGCAGGGAGCCTGCTTCCCCCTCTCTCTCTGCCTGCCTCTCTGCCTCGTTGTGATCTCTCTCTCTGTCAAAGAAATAAATAAAATCTTAAAAAAAAAAAAGGAGGGGTTCGTGGAAGCTTAAAAAATTGCATATAGGACACAAAGATGCATTAAAATAATTTAGAGAAACGGTGCTAACAGAAGACAAATATGGGTGCGGGATTAGGGTAGAGATGGTGTTACCCAATTCACTCAAAAAAAAAAAAAAAGTGCTGTATGCCACATCTTTAAGTAAGCACCTGACAGCTAGCACAAGGACAGGGTCGTAATAATAATAGTTAAGGCTGATACAGGGTTTACAATGTCACGGGGCAGGCAACGTTCTAAGAATTTTACGCATAGATCGACTCATTTCACCTCATGATAAAGGATGAAGTGATTCTGGTATTATCTCCAACCTACCACTGGAGAAACCTGCCCAGAGCAGTCAAGTTAATGACCCAGGGTCACTCAGCATGGAAGTCCTCCCCAGAGCTAGCTTTCAATTCCCAAGTGCCTAGACTGACTACACCCCCTCTCATTCTCCCTCTGGGCTCTGAAACAAAGGGCAAGTGTTTTAAGTTTTCTGTTTTGTTTTTCGTTCCTGAGACTTCCCTGAGTGCTCCTGTTTCTCTGGAAACTTAACTGTTAAGTATGTCTCTATAATTAATTAACACTTTTACAGAAATAAATGAAGCAAGATAAATTTAAGGCCCACTCAGTGAACTCACCACAAGGAAGGTTTACCTGTTGTGGAAGGACAGACAGAAAGGTTTCATGGGGAAACAAATAATAATAACATCATAAAATAAATTTAAAAAATTTTTAAATAGAGGGCACGGATTGCATGGAGCCCTGGGTGTGGTACATGAACAATGAATCTTGTAACACTGAAAAAATTAAAGTATTGGGGGAAAAAAAATAAATAGGGAAAATAAAGAAAGGCTTCATGGGAGAGGGAAACCTTGAAGGACAGGCAGGATCGGGAAAAAGAATTTGGGGAGCATCTCAGGAAACAGGAATCGTGGCAGGCAAGCGTATTTTTCAAGGCCCATTGAATCATCGAGCTCCTGGGCGACGGTTGCCTGGAAATTCAGCTGGATTTCCGCGAAGACGTTGACCTTCCTGTATTGACAGATCAAAGAGAGAAAAGTAAGAGCCACGTGTTCTCCTTGCGTGTATTTTCATACGCCCAGAAAGGCTCCAAATTCCTTTCGGGAAGAAGGTGACATTGTGGCCTCTGCGCTGTCTTCTTTCTCTCCTGTTTTTCTTCTCACTCATGCATTCCTAAAGTCACAGACCCACAGATTCAGATGAGAATGGCATAGCAGGGAAAGGAAGGAAGCCCAGAGTGAGAGAGAGAAACAGATGTAAAGGCAACTGGCCTTTGGATCCTCCTCCTGGGTAATTCCTGCCGTGAGACCCTATTGCCAAGACGCAAAATCCCACCCTCATTAGCAGCCTGATGACAGATATGAGAAAGGTCACCCATCTGAAGCCACTGGAGCTTCCTTGTCTCTGAGAGACCCAGGCGAACAAAACCCTGCTAGCAGATATTTTCAGAACATTCATTTACTTCAAAATCAGATCAGTGAAGGGTTGAGAATATTCTCTGGGAAATCTGGTCAGCCTTTAAGGAGAGGTTCTAAATGCAGTCATTGATGCAGTCATTGATGCAGTGATTACGGGGAATAATTATCTCTTCCTTTTATTCTGCCACAGAGAATTGCTAGAGGCCAAGAACCGATTAGTGCTGGCTAACAAATCCTGTCCTACTCCCCACCCCCACCTCCCAGCCTCACTGACTCCCAAATGCAAAGGGCCAGATATTTTTCAGCTGAACTAATTCACGAAGCTATAAAACCAGCGGCCTTGCTCACCATCCACCGTTTGGGATTTAAAAACTCAAAAAAAAAAAAAAAAAAAAGATTAGACAGATTGGCTTTATATACTATTACTACAATTAAATAAACAGCCCCCTGTGTGAATTAATTGCCTCGATTCGGCCTAAAATAGAATAAGAACCTAGGCAAGATTTTGAAAAATGTTGAGACTGATTTGAATCAACTAGGAATTGCTAATGGTTTTTATAGCTAATGCTTTCAACTCTTTCCCCCAAAAGCAAACACACACACACACACACACACACACACACACACACACGCACCCCTAGTACTCAAGTTGTATCTCCCTTGGTTAGCCTTAATTTTGCAAAATGAAGATTCATGTTACTCTCGCACTGCTTCTCCTCTGAACTTCTCAACATGGCTCGGGAGAGGTGAAGGCGAGAATGCAGGTGTTGATTCCGTGGTGAGATCTTGCTTGGGCCAGAGCCCCCAAGGATTTGTCCAGTCATCCTTGAAAGAAGACATCAGTGCGACAAAAGTGGCTAAACTTTACATTAGCATAGTCAGAGAATCCTATTTCCTAGAAAAACTCTAAACATTTCAAGACTCCGCCAAAGAAAGAGGAGAGACAGAATTTAAGAATTGCAATGCTTGTGTGTCTGTGTGGGGGCAGGGGGAGGGTGTAGGAACGGCCATTTGGGTTAATTTATTTCAACTAAAAATAGGAGGAGAAGAAATGATACCACATCATTAAGGGGGAAAAGTACATCACGTCAGCGGAAGTGACCTTCTGATCACAGCGGTGGGACTAGTACTTTGAAGTCAAGTAGCTTAATGTTGTTAAGGAAGGGGTGGGAAAGCGTAGACCACGAACAGGGCATGTGATAGTTCTAGGGATTGTGGAGGGCAAAGAAAGGAAAGAAGAGCAAGTTAAACAAGGACTGTGATATATCCTGGGTAATGAAGGGGGGTCGCCCTTGAAGAAAGCCCCAAACACAGCAACAGGTGGATAAGATGTTGACTTTATTGAGCATTAATTGCAGGAAAAGGTCTATAAAATGTGGTCAAAAATTATTAAACCCCCAATGTTATGCCAACGTTATGCCATCTCCTGTTCCAAGGCAGGTGTATTATTCCTGGTCCCTAGGATTAAAGTAAATCATTGCTTTTCCACATAGTCTGAATATTGCATTTCATTATTTTTTACTGCCCTGTTTCTCGAGGTTTTGTGGCTTAATAGGCACCGTTTCGTCTAAAGTCATCATGGGTTCTGTGTTGGAGAGGGAATGCCCAGAAAAGAATATCCTTTCAATATTCCCTTTCCATCCTTAAATTCCTAGATGCGCTTTCTCTACATATATTTCCAGAAACTTCTCTTGGGTCAAACACATTTCCAGCGATGGCCACACCAAATCTCTCATGCCGCTGACATTGAAATACTCACTTAGGTTTAAGAGACTTACCTCAAGCCACTCACTCATTCGTCTGGAGAAGCTCAGATTTGCTTCCCCGAAGCCCCAAACTTTGTTCTAGAAGGCACAAAACGATGCTAATAATTTCAAGCAAAAGAGAAAAAAATGGGTTGGGTTCACCCACAAATCCAAAATGAATCAAAGCAAACTTATTAAATCTCCTCTTGGAATTAAAATATCCAAGTAGCACTTTGCAGGAGGCTCTCACTACTTCCCAGTAAACACTCACGAAGACCCAGAAAAAGATCATTGAGACAAACAACTTCCTGTCAAGAGTCCAGAAAATACTGTCATCAACTATCAGGTCTCGGGGGTGGGTTGAGAAACATAACAAACAAAAGCATCCCCACGATTGACGAGTGACCTCACGAGATCGGTGCGCCCGCTGACCGCCCAGCTGTTGGCCACCACCACACATGTCAGCTGGGGAACTGAGCATCCTCCCCTTTCTCAACGTGTCCCGATTTGGGAGGTGGCCAACACACTGTCCCTTCGCATTCTTGCTCACTTCCACTCTCAACTTCCTGTGTCTCGTCTTTCATTTGCAGAAAATAAAAGAAGAGGCAGTGGAAGAAGGTCCGACAGCTGCCTCCCTGCTTCCCAGCATGCAAAGCGGTGAGCGGAGAAAACCCCGGAGAACTCAGGGTTAGAGCAGGTTAGAGACTAGTGAGCCTGCTGGGCACCTGTTCCAAACATCAGGCGCCACACAGAGGATGGAGGCAGAGAATTGCAATCCTGCTACTTCAGTGTTTCCCAGCCTCACGCCTGCGCCCCCTCCCGCCTCCCACCATTACCACCCCTTCCCAAGATAACTTTTTAGACATTTTCCCTAATTGCTTTTAGTGTCCCAGATGCACTGTATATCCATTTATATGTTGTATCTGCATCCGTTCTTTATACATGAAAAGAGAATGAGGTCTTTTTTCCGCTTGTCCAGAAAGAATCACCGTTCACCCAGTAAGGATACGGCTTCCGCTGAGAATGCATATGGGGCCGGTACCAGCTCCTTAGACCCCGGGAGTGAGGTTGTGTATTCACTGCCAATGGCTTTTTTTTTTTCCCCTACAGGCAGGGTTTCTCAGCCTCCAAACTGTTTCTATTTGGACCAAATGATTCTTTGCTATGGGGCAGCCCTGTACATCGTGAGTCGTTAGCATCATTCCTGCCCTCTAGATGCGGGGAGCACCTTTACCCCCCATCTCCAGTTGAAACGACCAAAAATGTCACCAGATGTTGCCAAATGCCAAATTCCTAGCTGAGAATCACTGCTAGAGGGGGAGGGACACAGCCGTGAAGAAGGCAAGCGGAGCCCCTGCTCATTTTGCTACTAAACAATTAATTAATCTTCACAGATCTCCTTTGCTTTACCTCGCAAAGAGAAAACTAAACTATCTCCGAGGCCCACTCCAACTTCATTATCCTATGGCAAATGACTTCTTTGTGTTTTTAATTTAACAAACCTGGGTTATGTAGAATAGCTCTTTCTCCCCTCAGTGAGCCCAAATCACATACACAATTAGTTGCGTTTTAAAACAAAACTCAAAAGCATTATTGATCCTCTTCCAAAATCAGCTTGTGCATGATCTTATACAGGGACAGTTATACAAATATCATCTTTTGTGTACAGTTCTGAGCAAGCCACATTGGATCTGGTAGAAAGCAAAACAGCAACGGACAGAATCCAGCATGTAGACGTGTAGACAGTAGATGTCAGGCTTTTCGAGTACAAAGCCATCAAAGAGTGTAATAAGGTCACACTGAGCCTCGTTAAAGATTTTTGTTGACATTTTTTTTTTATAAAAGGCATCACTTTCTCCCTCCCTCAATCTCTCTCTCTCTCTCTCTCTCTGATGTTTTTCAGTTCAAAACCCAGAGCTGAATCATATGATTGTAATGGTGACAAAAATGACAACTTCCATTAGCCTGCCACCTAATAGCAAATAAATAAATAATCACTGAATTCTCATGCACACAAATAAGGTCTTATGACATCAATAGTGGGGAAGATGCTGGTCCAGGTAAGGATGGAGTATAGGGGAGAGAGACTTAGACACAGGAAGTGATGGGAATGGAATTCCCACAGGTCTTGCAGGCAGGTTCTCCAGGAGTTCTTTGGATGATATTGACGGTTTCCTAGCCGTTCTTGCTACTGCCAAGTCCTGTTTGCCCAAAGTCACTGAAACATTATATTCCTGGACTCAGGAATAAAAATCAGAGTGTCTCTGAATGAGAAGAGGGTTAAGATCAGTTTTCATACCACTTATGTCTCTTCAAGCTAGGAGATTATGTGATATCCTAATAAACAAGGGCTCCGAGTCAAATGGATTTCTTTATTTATGACCTTAAGCAGAATATTGCATCCAACTGTGGAACTGACTTAATGAGAGGGCCCCAAACTGTAGCCCATTTGCATTTTGGAGTTCTCCATGCGTGCCTTAGCTTGTTGCTTCCCACTGCAAAACCATTATCTAAGGGTATTCTTGACTCATCTGCTTCGGAATCCCTAAAATGATGGGAGAAGTATGTTGAAGATTGGGATGAATCCCTCATCTTTTAAACTAATGACCTGGGTCCCTCAGATCACTGGCAGTCCTAGAGTAAACCAAAGATCTACCCATGAAGGGTTCATGGCATTTTTTTTTGAAAATGTAGACAGATACAGGAGGTTGGCTCTTCTTCCTTCAATTTTGATGACCAAATCATCTTGAAAGGAGAGGGGTTTTAAGTCCCTTGAACTCACAACACCATTTCCCATGCTGAAGCCGTCTCACCATTCAAGAAACTTGTAAATATTATCTGATGACTTGCTCCTAAACAGAGCTTTTGGTGCCGGAACTCCCTGAAGCAATCAAGGGACCCCCTTCAGTGTCATATTCCCAGAGCCATCCAACCTTATCCTTCTATCCAAGGGGACCCACATGTAGATATCCCATTTTGGCAAATTCCTCCAGTCGCTGTGGGTTAGCTAAGAGTCTGCTCTGGTCACCATCTGGAGAACATGGCCAGAAAGCCTCAATGGCTATTATCTCACCTCGGAATCTTCTCGCTCGTTGGCCAAAAGCTAAAATAACTAGCCAAAAAACCAGGAACTTCTCCTAAGGAGGCATCCAAAGGGAAAGCCAAATAGCTCATAAAATCTTTCCCCAGTCTGTAAAACAGTGAAAGAGACACTTAGCATAGAGTGCTGTTTCCTTGGTTCTCGTTATTTTATGAGGTCTCAATAAGTTTCCTGGGGCTGCTGTAAAAAAAGATTTCTTTTTAGTGGTTTACTAGGCTAGATCTCCACCCACTCTCATGCACCCCCCACCTCCTGCCTCCTTGCCACACCTCCCCTCCCTTTGTTTTTACAAACGTTTTCCATGTCCTGTGCTCGTTCTGTCAATTGACTTTTTTTTTTCCTTACTCAAAATGTTGCTTTCTCTCAGAAGCAATGTTTGCCCCTGATGGGGCTTGTCACAGTTCAAATTATAGGCTTGTCCTGACTCTTAGATTTAGACCTTTGTCGAAAAATGAAATACGCCAGGAATGCCTCATAATCATCAGAAGTGGACACGGCGGTGTGCTGCCCAGACCTCCCAATTTCTCCGGGTGCTGGGTGTGTTAATATGGACCTTGACACTCAGCCTCCTTTATTTTATTTATTTTTTGATTTATTTGAGAGAGAGAGAGACAGACAGACAGCATGCACGCACGCATGTGAGTGGACAGGGGCAGAGGGAGAGAATCTCAAGCAGGCTCAATGTCACCACCTTGAGATCATGACCTGAGCCAAAATCCAGAGTCAAACGCTTAACCAACCGAGCCACCTGGGCACCTCTTGTCAGCCTCCTTTAAGAACCACCTCCACTGGAGAAAGACGCTTCGCTGAAGCCTGTGCCTATTTCCAGGGCAACTCACATCCAGGGACTGATCGCGGTGAGGTATAAAAGCCCAACCCGCTCACCCTGCCTCCGGACAACTCTAGAAGGCAATTCCAGCTCCTGGGCTTCTTGTGGCCCGGACTCTGCTTTACTGCTCAGCTTCTCCTTCCACCAGATCCTCTTCCTCGCCCTCTCCATCACGAGACGCTACTCCCAGGCGCTCTCCATAGCTCTCCAAGCTCTCCGACCTTGGACTGGGCTTCCTAGATGCAGCCTGTGATAGCGGGTGCCAGCAATGGCCTGACAAAGCAGTCACTAAGACAGGAGTTAGGACTGTGATCCCCTGTCACCCAGCTGGTCCCGAGGACCCCTCCACTCACACCACTTGAAGCCCCATGAAGCAGTGTGATTGTTAAACTTCCATCAGTGGTGGACAGGGGCAGTGGGAAGGGGGTACCTGGTAGGTAATACACCAGCTGGTGCAATGGGTTAGGTCTTTAAAAATATAGAAGAAATTGGGGCTCTTGGGTGGCTCAGTTAAGTGGCTGCCTTAGGCTCGGATCATGATTCCAGGGTCCTAGGATCGAGTCCTGTGTCAGGCTCCCTGCTGAGCAGGGAGCCTGCTTCTCTCTCTCTCTCTCTGTGCCTGCCGCTCTGCTTACTTGTGCTCTCTCTGTGTCAAATAAATAAATAAAATCTTTAAAAATAAAAAAAATAAAAATATAGAAGAAAAAAGAAGTATCAGGACAGTGGAGTGTGTTGGCAAATGCTAAGCTTGACAGACACTCTAGAAGAAAAGCTGAGAGTGATGAGTCAGCAATTAACAGCTAAGTGGGAAAACCAGAGGGCTTCTTTGGTAGCATAGATAAAGGCGCATCTTGTCTCCAACAGAAGGAAAACAAAGCAGAGGACAAGACCAGAGAAGATTAATTCCCAACCAAATCAGGGTGGCTGTGCCAAGTCCAACGCCCTGGTTGGAAAGAATGGGGTCTTGACTCATGGGATGGAGACACGTAGGATGACAATACCCATAGCTCTTGGATCCCCAGATTTTCCTGAATTCTTTGAGTCTGCAGAAGTCATCCCCAATCCTAATGGGCTACTGCTTGCCCCTGGCTTATAACAATTCCAAGGCCTCTTTTCTACAAGATAATGGGCCTCACCTTTAAGATCTGTGCTCACCTCTTGTCTCAGTCACTGGGCTCAACTAGGGATATGGCACAACACAGCACAACTAGAGAGATGCTGGGCCTTCTTCTATCCCCCTCACGAGCTAGGGACCCTTGTTGGCATGTCCTGGCAGAGGCTGGGACAGCACTCATAGAACCAGATTATGGGGGTCCTAGACTAGGGGAGCAGAACATGAATTTGAGTGCAAGAGAGTTTCATTGAGATGTATGCAGTCTCCCAGAAAATAGCATTGAACTACCCTGCCAAGGACTTTGGGAGATGGCATGAATGCACTGTTAGGATGGCCCCCCAATGCACGGGGGAGTGGTGGCCCCCTACTAATTTAGGTAGAAGTGCCCAAACTCCCAAGGCAGACACTGAGGAAGAGATAAATGGCCAGAGAAGGGGACAGCTTCAAGTGGCTACAAAAACTCACCTGGGAACAATGCTCATGGGATAGCCCAGAAGAACCACCACTTTCCAAAACAATAAGAAGTACCCTTCGGAGGGGGCACCAGCCTCTCTTAGAAGTTCAGGGAAAGCCCTGTTCCATAGGATGGGCTCAACAGGAGAAGATGCTCATACAAAACTGAGCTCAGTGATAGCAGTTAAAAGGTGAGACCTCAAAACAATAGAGGCCAGATCATAATGCTTAAGTGTTGCAACCGGTGGGTACAAATGTCATAATGAGCTACAAGGAGGGAGGGCAACCGAGAAGCTCTGGTGGGCAGAGTCAAGGACATGCAAAATAAATGAGAAGCTAGCAAAGGCTCACTCAACCTTCACAATCACAATAAATTAAAAACATGGGCGATTAGGTGAAGCGAGTCATCCCAATAAAATGTCACAATGCCTTGCATTGTGTTTAGACTTGAGCTCATTTTTGGCCCTGAAACCTATAGAACAAGGAAGAAGCAGATCCCCAGGAAGAAGAGCCTTGGGACACCTCTACACCGTGATGAGTCCCCTGGTCCTTCCTCAAAGGAGACTATTGCCATTTCCTCAGATAAGTACCCACAGGGAAAAAGGGAATGCTCAAACATTTTGATGATTGTGGGACATTGAGTCTGAGTTCACATAAATAACCCACATTCCCGAGGATAATCACGGCCCCTCTGTTAGAATAGGAGCCTAGGCAGACCAAGTAATCAATGGATTCCTGGCTTACCTTCAGCTGACAGAGGCTCCACTGTGTCTTCAGCATCCCTCGATGGTCTTCAGCATCCCTGAATGATCTGTGAATGTGTAAATGGAATAGATACACTGGATATTTGGCCTACTCCTCATAATGGATCCTTGGTCTATGGGGCAGAGGAGGACCAAAAAACTCTGAAACTCTCTCGTCTTCTGGACAAGATAGTGAAGTGATATCAATATTCCAACTTGAAAAGGAAGGCACAAATTAATGCCACCTTTAAAGATTTAGAGGATTAGGGGCACCTGGGTGGCTCAGTTGTTAAGCGTCTGCCTTCAGCTCGGGTCACGATCCCAGGGTTCTGGGATCGAGCCCCGTGTTGGGCTCCTTGCTCAGCAGGGAGCCTGTTTCTCCCTCTCCCACTCCCCCTGCTTATGTTCCCTCTCTCAATGTGTGTGTTTCTCTCTGTCAAATAAATCAATAAAATATTTTTTAAAAAAAGATTTAGAGGATTAAATCATATCAGATCACCCTGGCTTATGAGCTAAGAATAGTTTTATGTTTTTTTAAATGAGTACACTTTCAATGGTTGTAGAGGTACCTAGGTAATAGTCTCAACTTTTCCACTCGACAGACAAAGCCTAAAATATTGGCTAGCTAGCCAAAGAAAAACTTTGCCAACATCTATGTTAAAAATAGTCTCCATCACATCTCCATTTATTCAGGAATCTAGCTCTTGCAAGAAAAGGGACAGATTCTGGAAGCTCACAGTGGGACACTGCAAACTGAACTCAGTGTTAGCCCCAGTTGCAGATACTAGGCCAAATGTTGTAGTTGGGAGATACGAGGCTGGCATGAGCCTTATATATGGTATGTGCCATTATTCTGGGGAATGTATTCTGTTCCTGCCTTAGCAGAAAAGAAAAGAGAGATATAAAACAGTTTGCTTGTCTTGGGAGAAACAGCACAGTACATTTAAAATTTTGCTCCAGGGCTAACTTAACTCTCTTATCCTTTGTCACAATATAGTCTAAGGAGATCTGAACCATCTAGGCATTCCACAGGAAAACACATTAGTCCACTATTCTGATGACCTTGGATTTATCAGACTGGAAAAGCAAGAAATGCCTAGCATATTGGAGGCCTTGGTAAGATACACATGCTCCAAAACATGGGTGATATATCCTACAAAGATACAGGGGCAATGTTAGTAAGAGTTTTGGGGTTCCAGCAGGGAGAAGCATTTTAGCAGAGAGGTCCAGAGAACAGTCCTTGGCTGTTCTCTGCCAACCTGAGAGTAGGGGCTCAGAAATTGGAAATTAAATGTGATAATGGTACTAATGATAATTACAACTGTTGGAGTTTGGAAGACGTGACCCCAAAACTGTTGTTAACCTGCCTATGTCTTTAAGTCATTAACTTGGCAATGCCATGTGGCAATATGACACCTTGGGTTTGGAATATTGGAGCTTGATCAGAATGTTGGCTCAACGCTCTGGGTGGTTGTGAAACCCTGAGCATGTTATTTCATATCTCTCTGAAATATGTGTCTTATCCCCCATAATGATCCTTTTGGATTAGATAATATCTAAAATGTCTTCCACCTTGAAGTAACTGTGTGCAGACCATGATGGTGGCTGCTAGCTACACGTGGCTATTTAAACTTACAGCTGGACTAAGAGGACATTACATTAAATATTCACTTCCTCTACTTTTCACTAGCTAGTGTTTGACAGTGGCAGCTAGCCAGTGGCTACCATGTTGGGCAGCGTGCATAAGGAACATTTCCACCATCAAAGAAAGTTCTACTGGCAGCACCATTTTCTAATGCCAAGTACTAATAGTAAAATACAGTCTTTTTTAGCTCTGATATACACACACGTACATAAAATAGACATAAAATAAGAGCTGACAGAGTACTAGATCAACCATTCACATGGGTTCAGTACTAGGAGATGTGTATATATTATCTCAATTTCATCACACAACACCCCTATGAAATTGTTATTATGATTATACCATTTACAGATAAGGAAACTGAGTTTCTTAAAGCAATTAAGACCCTTGCCCCAGTCATACTGCTGGGAAGTGGTGGAGGGAGAATCCAACTCTACCCTCTAGCACCACATACTACTTTCTCTTAATGAGCTTCAGTCTTGATGGCTTTTCCAATGTGACTATCTCCTGAATTCCAATATGAGAGCTTCTCTTTAAAAAAAAAAATTATTTATTTATTTATTTGAGAAAGAGAGAGAGCACGAGCAGAGAGGAGATGGAGAAGCAGACTCCCTGCTGATCAGGGAACCCGACGTAGGACTTGATCCCAGGACCCTGGGATCATGACCTGAACTGAAGGCAGATGCTTAACTGACTGAGCCACCCAGGCACCCTCCCCTTCCCCCCAATATGACAGAATCTTAAGGGCTAGACCTCGACCAGCTGGTAACTGGCTTGCAGGCCCTTGGAGGCAGAGATTTGCCTAGTTTCTCAGATCTCAAGGCAACATGTTGGAAATAAAGGGAGCATTGCCCGGAAATGCTTCCTTCCCTCTGGCTTTCAAGTTAATTATTTTCTGCCTCAAGCTGACATTTAGACCACTTTGTGCATCTCTCTCCCCTAATCTTCACACATATCCTCCTTTGTTAATACTCCACCCCCCGCCATACTGCAGTCTGAAAATAGCACCGATGTCTGAATGCTGGGTTATTCCATTACTTTAATAATAGTATAGATGTCTGGATGCTGTGTTATTTCTGAAAATAGCATAGCATAAATGCTAGCCTGAAAGTAGCGCAGATGTGTGGATGCTATGTTATTCTATTAATTTAATAATAGTTCTAATAGCATTCGGCTTTCATCCAATGCTGTTGTTAAAGTATGCATGCGTTTCTGTGAAAGAAAACGGACTTACTTTTAGGATTGGAGCTTCAGAATTCCTTGACATGGACAAGTTGAGAACTGAATATTATGTTTTGGAAGGAAAAGGGGAAATCCCAGGTGACAGTTGTGAAATCTCACAGATTGAAGTTCAACTGGCTTTAAATATTTTTTTGAGATGAAATGGTACTGCATATTTTGAGGGACAATAATGTTGCTTAAAGGCAAACTGGCTTGGAATCAGAAGACCTTGGTTTTGGTACTAACTCTGCCGTTCACAGCTGTGGGACTTTTGGTGGGCAACTAAACTACTGAGTCTCATTCTTCTCTGAAAACGGTAACCATGGTAATACTGGTCTTACTTAACTAGACTGGATGCTGTCATGCATGGTTCAGATTCCTCCTGTGAGACCGGGGAAATTATTTCCCCAGGTGTAGGAAGTCTTGCCTGCTGACAGCTCACAGACCAATCCGTCTTCAGGAATTCCCTTCAGCCTAAAAGAGTCATCTCGCACAAGGTTCTACATCCTTCCCAAGAGCAGTGCACATCCAATGACTGGCATTTGCGGTGTGCAAAGATTCAATATGCTGATCTTCATTTAGTCATCTCTGATTGGCCATTCCAGCTCCAGAGCTCCCTTTGGGATCAACTGGTGCCTCTGGGGAACTACATTTCAGTTTAATTTCTCTCTCTGCCCAATCCTGCTTTCCTTACTCCCTTATAGATGGCGTCTCCAGAACCCTTCCCAACTAACCACATGTAAGCAAATCGCCTAGATCATTGCTACAAGAAAGAGTTTTGTTTCTTCAGTCCCATCCCACAGACAACAAATCAAACATACTACTAAAATATTTGTGTGTGTTTTTATACTGGAGCATTTTGTTATGAAATATACAAACTAGGAGAAAATTTTGAAAGATTTGTCTCCTTATAGGCCAATGAAATAACTGTAATCTGGACACAACCATTGGAATATTTACTATCTTGGCCTTTTTAGTAGAATCTAAGGTCTGAGTTAATATAACATGACCCACTTTAGAGTTTTAAAACAATATCATCTAAAAAAATTTTCATCGATATTACCCAAGATACTTCACGCTACTTGCTCTCCACTTCAAGATATCTTCCCCAGTACCCACAATCAAAGCAGATCATTCTTTCTTGGCTTTTGTGTTATTTTTTAAAAAATGATTTTATTTATTTATTAAAAAGAGAGTGTGTGTGCGCCATGTACAAGCAGGAGGAGGGGCAGAGGGAAAGGGAGAAGCAGACTCCCCACTGAGCAGGGAGCCTGATGTGGGACTTGATCCCGGGACCCTGGGATCATCCTCTGCACTGAAGGCAGATGCTCAACCAACTGAACCACCCAGGTGCCCCTTCTCTGTCATTTTGTAAAAGTTGGGCACACTTATTTGTATATATACTTTTCTTTCCCAATTGGTTATGATGTTCCTGTAGGCAGGAACTATATTTTATTCATATATTATTCCCCAGAAACAAGTACATTACCTTTCACTTAGTAAGTTGTCCACAGACACTGTTTGAATGTCAATTTGGGTAGTTAAATTGTTGTAGTTTATATATATTTATAGGGCAAAGTTTCCTCCATTTTCTGTAAAGACTACAGAAAAGAGAAAATGTCTTTAAACTCAAACCTGAGAGACTTAGGTGTGATGTAATTTTTTTAATATCATTGTGAGTTTTGTTATATATTAAAAATAGCTCTTAACACTCATACATTTATGGTCAATTGATTCTTGTCAAAGGTGCCAAAACCATTCAATGAGGGGAAAAAAATCTTTCAACAAAGGGGCTGGGACACCTGGATATCCACATGAAAAAAAATGAAGTTGGATCCCTACCTCATACTATATATAAAATTTAACTCAAAATAGATTAGCGACCTAAATTTAAGAGCTAAAACCATAAAACTTTAAGAAGAAAATATAGGGTTAAGTCTTTATGACCTTGGGTTTGGCAATGAATTCTTAGTAAGACACTTAAAGCAAGAGCAACAAAAGAAAAACTGGATAAACCAGATTTCACCACATGGAAAACTTTCATACATCAAAGGACATCATCAAGAAAGTGAAAAGACAACCTACAAAATGGGAGAAAATATTTGCAAATCATATATCTGATAAGGTTCAAGAATTCAGAATACATAAACAATCCTTACAATTCAACAACAAAAAGACAACCCTATTTAAAAACGGGCAAGAGGGGTGCCTGGGTGGCGCAGTGGGTTAAAGCCTCTGCCTTCAGCTCAGGTCATGATTTTAGGGTCCTGGGATCGAGCCCTGCATTGGGCTCTCTGCTCATCAGGGAGTCTGCTTCTCCCTCTCTCTGCCTGCTTGTGATCTCTCTCTCTCTGTCAAATAAATAAATAATATTTAAAAAAACAGGCAAGAAATTTCAACAATTTTTTCAAAAGACACATAAGTGGTCCACAGGCAAATGAAAATATACTCTATATCACTTGTCATCCAGGTAACGCAAATCAGAATCACAAGGAGATACTACTTCACGTCTACTAGGATGGCTATAATTAAGAAGTAATAACAAGGGTTGGCAAGGATATGGGAAACTGAAACCCTCATACACCGCTGGTGGGAATGTAAAATGGCACGGCCACTGGGGAAACAATTTGTGGTGGTTCCTAAAAAGTCAAACATAGAATTACCGTGACCTCACAATTCCTCTCCCAAGTAGATATCCTAAAGAGCTGAAAACAGGAATTCCAACAAGTCCATGTGCACACGTGTTCAGAGAAGAACTATTCACAGCAGCCCAAAGTCAGAAATGAATGAATGGGCAAACAGACTGGAGTACACACATGAGATGCAATATGATTCAGTCACTAAAAAGGATGATGCACCGGTGAATGCTACAACGTGGACGAACCTCTAAGACATGCTAAGCAATGGAAGCCAGGTGCAAAGGGTCACGTATTGTATGGTTCTAGGCACATAACACGTCCAGCATGGATAAATCCACAGGGACAGAACACACACTGATGGTTTGCTTCCAGAGACTGAGGGGAGGGAATAACTGCTTGATGGATTTTATTTTGGGGTCATGGATCTATTTCGGAGCTGGAGAGATAGTGCTTGTACGACATAGCAAATGTAATGAGTGCCACTTAACAGTGGTAATTGTATGTCATGTGAACTTAACCACAATAAATTATTTTTTAAGATGTTTTCAATGGCAACTAAGGAAGGTTTTTAAACATCTCATGTGTTAGCCCTCTGGAATTTACAGGATTTTCTAAACATTTTGTTGATCTTAAGTCACGGTAACATGTTATTTGACCGTCTGGGTCACTTCTAAGTTGGCAGACAGCAGACCTAGGTATTATTTGCCAAAGCTTTCATCTCTTCTATTTTGGAAAATACGAAGGGAGACACTTGCCTGGTGCCTCCTGGAATGAAGGTAGAGGCCACGTGACCAGTTCTGGCCTGGAAACTGTGAGCAGAAGCTCCTTGTGTGATTTGAGTAGGGAGAGAATCTGTATGTTCTCTTCCTCCACCAGGATCGTGGGGAAAACAAAGCACGGGTTGACGTTTCCCAACATTGAAACCATCTGGAATGCTGGGCTCCTGGCGGGGGATACCAGTCCTGGAGCTGGACCTGCGGAAAACTTTCAAAATGCAAGACATGGACTTTCACTGTGTCGAACCACTAAAACGTGAACGGTGCTTTGTTACTCCACGGAAGCTAACCTGGCCTTGTTTACACAAAGAGGCTCATGGGAAGAGAAAGTTTGTATTCTTTAAGATTGCTCAAGTTAGGTCTATGACTCCCATGAACAGGCTGGCTACAAATATATAAAACAGGGGCACCTGGGTGGCTCCATTAAGCGTCAGACTCTTGGTTTCAGCTGAGATCACGATGTCAGGGTCCTGGGATCGAGCCCCGTGGTGGGCTCCCTGCTCAGCGGGGAGTCTGCTTGAGACTCTCCCTCCGCCCCTCCTTCTGTGCCCTCTCTTTCTCTCTCTCTGTACAACAAATCTTAAAATAAATAAAATAAAAATACATAACACATCCCGGTACACAGTTAGTATTCAGTAAACGTTAAACTTTAGAGGTATCATTTGTAATGCTTGAGACCAAAAACAAACAGGAGATCATAACAGGGGGAGAGAAAGCCTGCAGAGATTCTTCCATAGAACAATTTGTTAATGTCGATGCCACTCAGGGAAATGCTCGGCGAAGTTAGAGCACACAGGTTCTCTCTCCTTTGCCTTCTCGAATGGGTTGTTCCTCCTCAGGGCATCTCTCTCAGAAATGGCCTGGTTGCACAAATTCAGGAAGCAATACCTAAGTGAAGTGAATATCACCTTTTTAAATTTTTTTTAAAGATTTTATTTATTTATCTGACAGAGAGAGAGAAATCACAAGTAGGCAGAGAGGCAGGCAGAGAGAGAGGAGGAAGCAGGCTCCCTGCTGAGCAGAGAGCCCAATGTGGGGCTCGATCCCAGGACCCTGAGATCATGACCTGAGCCAAAGGCAGAGGCTTTAACCCACTGAGCCACTCAGGCACCCCAAATTTTTTTTTAAGAGAGAAAGTGTGCAGGGCAGGTGGGGCGGCGGTAAGGGGCAGAGGGAGAGGGAGAGGGAGAGAATCTTAAGCAGACTCCAGGCCCGGCACAGAGCCTGACATGGGGCTCAATCTCACAACCCTGAGATCATGACCTGAGCAGAAATCAAGAGTCAGATGCTTAACCAACTGAGCTGCTCAGGTGCCCCTCACCTCCTTATAAATATAGCCTTGATTTATTTATCTCTTTAAGGATATTTCAAAGTCACATGGGTGAGATGATGAGATACCCACCTCTAAAGAATATAAGATTTCCTTTGCCTAAAGTAGAATCTGATTTCTGGTTGTCGCTCTTTGGAAGGGTAATACCATGAGGTCCTTCATCCCTAAAGAAACTGCTATGGAACAGTGTTCATTTGAACACTGTTCATTTATCTGCAGGATCCAGAAGAGAAAGGTTATTGAGTTATGTAAGAATTTAGACTGTGGAGTCAGACGACCAGTTTCAAAGTCCAGGTCACCCACTAACTCAGTGTGTGATCTCAAAAAACTTCGTCGACCTCTCAGTGCCTCTGTTTTCTCGTCTGTGAAATGGGAATACTTATTCTTACTTTATAGGGTTGCTGTGAGCATTAAGTGGGTACATGTGTCAAGTGTTTAGAGCAATCCCTGGCCCGCAGTATGTCCTATGAACACTTCGCTAACTTTGCTAAGGGGCTGGTCAAACTCTTCCTAAACCTAAGGACTGGCTTGGAAGTAATGCCTGAGTTTAAATCCTGCCTTAGGCTTCTATCAACTGTGAGACCTCAGCTGGTTAAACTCTGAGACTTTCTTCTTCTCTCAAACGAACAATGTTGGTGGAGGGATTGAGCAACATAAAGTGTATAAATAACTTAGCCTGGTGAGTGCTCAATCCAGAATTCCTTCCCTTGAAAGACCATCTTCCTAAACCACGAGCATAGCTGCAGAGATGATGCATGGGTTAGCTTTCTGTCACTTACAAACTAACCCTTCCTGAAGCTTTGGTTAGAAAACGGAAGATCTCCTGGACTCACAGAACTCACATAAAGTTCAATAGTGGAATTAAGTTCAGATTCAGCCAGAAGTAAGGATCCAAGTGGGCGCAAAGGGAATCTTTCTACCTTCCCATGGGCAGCCTCTGCTCTACTTTGTGCTGGCTTCCTTCTCTGTGGTTATCCTTAGAAGCACGAGATACGTTAGTTCAATAACACGCCCGGAGTAAGAACTTCTTCCCCAGAGTTCCAACAAAAATCCCAACATTTACTCTCCTTGGATTAACATGAGCACGGGGACCTTTGAACCATCACAGTGACCTGAAGAAATACATATGCTAATTAGGCTGGACGAGGCCGAGTGTCATTTTTCAGCGCCATCCGAAACACAGAATCTAAGAATTCCAAAGTGGTACTTTCCGAAAGAAAATGAAAGTATTTGTATTTGAGAAGGGAGACAAATGGAACAGCTTTCCAGTGTTGTAAAAAGACATCAGTAGTGCAAAGAGAAAAATGAAAGGAGATACCTGGCTAAAGATTCAGAAAAGCCTAGGCAGTAGAGGTTGTAACCAGATTTCCATGTCCTGAAACTCATGATGGGACTTTAACTTCTGGTGTCCAGTGGTAGCAAATGGACTTTCCACTCAGAGTCCCTTGCCTGGTTCCTATTTGCAAACAGCTAACAGGAGTTAGGTGTGGGGTTTGTGGCTCCACGAAACAGCCTTGTTCACTGGATTTTATAGGACTTAAATCCGTGACCTAAATGTTAGCAGTAAGAGACTGGAATCTTGAGATGTTTGCTGTTGAACCAAAATGAAATAAATTAACCAGCGTGTATTTATCTACAGGCAGCAGAAAACCCAGATTCAACTGGCTTAAATAAAAAGGATATCTACTCATTTCTTTAGCTATAAATACAGAGATAAGGCAGGTTCTGGGCAAGATAGGATGTGTGGCTCAACGACATCAGCAAGGATTCAGATTTTTCTCGAAATGCATTTCTTTTCTTCATTCAGCATCTGCTATGACTTAAGATTGCTTGTCGCAAGAAGGCTGTGAGTGGCTTCAGGCTCCCTGCTCTGGTCCAGCCCAAGAGAGGGAAAAAAACTCTTTCCAAAACATGCAACATACGTTTTTCATTTTGGTCTACCTGAGTTAAGTCAAGCCGGACCGTATTAAGAGCATACTTACACTGAAAAATTATTCGTTGTTTATCTGAAATTCAAATTCAGCTGGACATCCCGTATTTTTTCTGGCAACTGTGATCCCGCTTGATTTAGACTAATCCAAAATGTCCTGTAGAGGGAGGTAGGAAGGACACAGGAACAAAATCGGGCTGCATGTCTGACTCATTTTTAGAAAGGAGGAAGGCAAACTGCGTGGTGGAAACGCAAACGTCAGTGTCTGCTATACCAGGTGTCAATTAAGGGATTTTGGAAGAAAAATTCCAGGATGGGCTGCTTTATCCAACAAATAATCTCTAGGTTTAAACCCTGGATTAGCAAGTATTATAATTCAATCCAATCACACAAATATTTACTTAATGCTTTTTATCAACAAGGCACTGTTGAAGATTCTGGAGGTCTATTGAGACTGTTTCCTAGGTGCTTTCAAAATATTAAAGAGAACTAAGCAAGTGAAAGCACAAACACGAAGGGCACTGTGAGAAAGACCGAGGGGCGCCAGCGTGATGCTCTCCTCAAAGAACCATCCTTGGAAACACGCGTCAAAGGATAATGGATATGAAAGTGACATGGTCGAGCCTTGGGAGATATGGCATGGAAGGAGATTTGATCTTAGACGTATTTTTGCAGAGAAATTCCAATCCAAATTTGAAATCTCCGCAAGCTGTCCTGTAGAAAATATGGCAAGGAAGATTTTTCGAGCAGCGTCATGATTAAAGCTGCACGTCAAGGAAAATCAGTCTGACCGCCACGTGGGGGCTGGGTTGTAGTGAGAAGAGAAGGGAGGTAAGAGAGGCCAGCAATGGGATGGTCTGCAGCAATGCTCCCCAGATCCAATGCCCTCTTTCAGTAACCTGCATTTTGTAAAGACTCCTTTACTATCATAGAGTGAAATTCACAGCCTGCCAACATAATCCCAGAAAAAGAAGTGAAATGCCCTAATTGTAACATAGAGAAGAAACGAGATTATTTTACAATAAAAATATTTAGCACAGGAGTCACTAAACTACCAAATATAGCCCTGCACTTGTTATATGGCCCATGAGATAAACATGATTATTTTTTTTCATTTTTAAATAGTTATTTTTAAAAATAATTATAGGAGTTCCTGCCTAGTATCTGTGATGCCTTCTTGACCCTCAAAACCTGAAGTATTTACCATCTTGCTCTTTGCAGGAAGTATCTGCCAACCCCTATTTTCAGGAATGGCTATGTAATTTGCATGATCCCGTGCAAAGCGGAAATGCAGGCTCCTGAAAAAAATTATTAAGAATGTCAAGATGGTGATAACAAGTGAACTATGAGCAGGGTCCCTCCACATCCACAAAGGCCACCCTGCCTGTTCTAGCATATAAATACTTAGATGCCACTGCACCACCAACATAATGAACTAGTTGGACATGTACACATGTGAACACAGCAGGTGCAAATGCACAGATACAAACAGGGCCGTGAGCACTACACTACCCTTTGCAGCAACCCAATACAAATGTGTTTTTTTTCTTTTTTTTTTTTTGATATTTTATTTATTTATTTGAGAGAGAGAGAGAGCAGGAGCAGAGGAGAAGGGCAAAGGGAGAGAAGCAGGCTTCCCACGAGCAGGGAACCTGAAACCAAGCTCCATCCCAGGGTCCCGATATTGTGTCCTCAGCCGAAGGCAGATGCCCAACCCACTGAACCCCCCGGGTGCCCCTACAAATGTGTTTTATTAACAGTTCCAGGACCATGGTGATGTTTCCATTCGCAGTGTTGATTTTTCTAAATCGGCAGACAACTCTTTGGGAATTTACAGATAATATGTGGTTTAACATTTCTTTAATTTACATGAAAATTGCATTTCTGGAATATTCATGAAATGTTAAAACACAATGAACTGTATTTTATGTGTGAGATGGAAGTTACTTCTAGGCTCAGATAATTATTAGCAGGATTTATGTGAATGTTCAATGAAATATTTAAGGGCTGGTATGGGACTCACGGTACTTCTCTACTGTGAAACAGGGGCCAACACATTGCAGAATGAGCAACATGGTGGCCCCCATGCATGCAGGGTCACTGGAATCCCCACCACCTCATATGGCAACACCCCAAGGTGCCCATGGCCATTCTCAGACCACCCTTTAGGAGGTGGCA
The DNA here is from genome assembly GCA_028533885.1 of Nasua narica. Classification (NCBI taxonomy): domain Eukaryota; kingdom Metazoa; phylum Chordata; class Mammalia; order Carnivora; family Procyonidae; genus Nasua; species Nasua narica. Next base: position 7,058,706 of record CM052804.1, on the reverse strand, counting down.
CTCCCTGGGTCAAGAACAGTTAATACTGAGAATCCTATTATAATTAGATATTAGGTGGTAAGGGTGAGATATTAGAGAAAGAGTTTGAGGCCCTTGGCTATTGGTTGTGATGGGGACAACATTGGGGACAACAGGAACAATGTAAACATGAAAACCATGACCTCCTATGCTGGAACGGCCCTTTTAAACTCATCAGATCAGAATTCCTTAGCTTTTCCTCACTTTCTCTTTGTGACATCTCTTCAGGAAGGCAGGACAAACACTAACCATATAAGTACACAAGATCTCTGCTGCCTGGGTGGCCTGGTAGGTTGGTTGAGCATCTGACTTTTGGTTTCCCCTCAGGTCGTAACCTTGGATTCCTGATTGCAGAGTCATGATCTTGGAGTTGTGAGATCCAGCCCCATGGAAGGCTCCGCACTTGGTGTGGAGTCTGCTTGAGATTCTCTCTCTCCCTCTGCCCCGCTCACTCATGCTCTCTCTCTTTAAAATAAATAAATAAATCTTTAAAATATATACCTATAAGTACACTGGACCATATAGACTTAACCTTCTTTAGCATTTTTTATTTTGCATTTCACAGAATAGAGATTCAGCATGAAGGATAGGTACTACTCAATCCATTGAAATATTTTTATTAAAAAAATGTATATTTACTTCAGAGTTCATTGTTAACACTCATTTATATATGAGACACATAGTTTGGGACTACAGATAAGAACTGTCTGAGACCTAGAAAAAGCAAGCAACTTGCCCGGGTTCCCTTGACATACAGATGGTAGAGCCAGAACTAGAATTCCACTTTCCTGATGCTTAATTCTGCATTTCCTCCCCTCATGGGGTAAAGGAATCGGCCCAGCATCTGCTTTGGAAAGAAGGCATTTGAACGTGCAGCTTGGAAGAACAGGGAACATCGAGAATGATGACACCAAGTTCTCTTCCGGGTCAGAAAAGGCACTCACTTGGCACCTCTCCCTAACTGAAGGAGAGAGGGTAGTTCACAGGTAGTCTGTGAGAACTCATCGCCAGTGACTTCCCACGAAGAGAGTATTCATATCTATACTTATGGGGAGCCCGTGGAAAATACAGAGAAATGAGACACTGGAGTGTTTGAAAAAAAATGTTATTGTTGAAACAGACCCAGAACCCCACTACAGAGTGTATAGGTCTGGAACTTGGCAAGGCCCAAAATTAATGATATCGTCATAAAGTTTATATATAATATAATTTCTTAAGCCATGCACCAGGAAGGAGGCTCATATACGGTAACCAACTCAGCCCACCCATAAATAATCCATGTTAATATCCTAAGAGAGGTCACGGACTAGGGTAATGTGTTGACATCTGGCTGCTTCTGGCAGGATAGGCTGGATGGTATAAACAGATGGCCTTTAATTAGTGGTGGGCTGTCTCAGCAGAGGACAGCTTAGGCAGGAATGGTTATTTGGATTACCCACCTCATGCCTGGCTCCTAGAACTCCTGGCAGATTGTCAGAAGCGCCACTGTGGTTACTGCCAATAGGTCTGATGTCATCAGATGGCAGCCTCTTGGGCTACCATCGTCATTGGAAGGAGGCCTCTTCGGGAGAGCCTCAGCGAAGACGCCATGGCGCGAATAAGCTGGAAAAACCAGAGGGATGGACGAGGGTAAAGAGAATCCATTGAATGAACTTGCCTTCAGGAGAGTTCCCTACTGAAATCTTTGGGCTTTGGAGCCACGGTTGTTGCTTCTTCGTTTTGAACTCCACACACTTTGAACCTTTTCAGCAGTAGAAAGAGAAATGAGGAGGTGAAGGCTTAAACTTGTTGCCTACTACATACGAGTTAAATGGCAGAGGAAAATGCCCATAGGTCATTATAAAGAGGCAGGTTGCTGAAGGATCACAAGTTCTACTGCCCAGATGGAAAACAATCAAGCTTCTGTTTCAGATATAATGAGAAACTGACTTACAAGGTACAAAATGGAACACAAGAGTCAGCTGTGTCTTCAATTCACACAGTCCTAAAAGTTCTGAGAACCCTGCAATCCAGAGAAGAACGAGGCAGGCTTCTCATCTGAATTGAAAAAAAGGAAAATAAAATATTCCTGTGATACTTGACCCTATGTTGGGACTTTTGAGACTGGGATACATTGTGTGCCTTCAAAGCTAGGGTCATTGTCGGTGAGGACCAGATCTGAGCTCTGCGTGGGTAGATTGGCGGACATGTGAGTATTTAGCCAATTTCCTGATGATTTTTTTTCCAACGATGACCTGAGAGTTTACTTTTCAGTATGTGATGGAAGCACACTTAGCCAACTCAGGTGTCCTCAAACTGAACAGAAACCAAAGAGCAGCCTGATGTGTTCTCAACTTGAAGCAGATACCTCGGTTCCCTTGTCAGTCCTACAATATCTTGCTTAATGACTTTTCCAGGTCATGGTTGACTCCAATGCGGTTTCCAAGACTTAAGAATTGGCATGATTTTCTTCATTATATACAAGTCCTAGAAGTCCAGAAATCATATTTATACATGTGATTTGGGGTGTACTACATTGCCCAGATGGGAGAGGTCTTTTTGGACATGCAGCATAGTATACAAAAACCTAATCATAGAGAGGAGGCCTCCTTCTGTTTCAGACAAGGTGACCTTGAGGAAGTCTGAAGAAGCAGGGTCAAATTTTCCTAATAAATGGGAGCTTTATATAAGTCATGACACCTCTGGGAAGGTACCTAGGACACAGGAAGAATCTGGTTGATAGGAAAAAAAAAAAAAGGTTTCCCTATTAATATGTGAAATATCTCTAATCAAATAGTATATTACCTGGGCTGAAAACACCAAGGCTAGGAAAGATTGCAATGATTCCTATGTGAATTTCATGGATTTAAGCTGAAAGTTACCTCGTGTCAAAAGTTATACAGGTAAGGTCAAGGCCCAGAATATTCTTGATTGTTTAAGTGTTTTCATTATTCTTCATAATTGGGATAGATTGGAAAGATATCTGAAGATTCAAGCGTGAGTGTTGACTCAGCAACGTATGGACTGTCTAGCCACGCAAGTCTTCCTCTGCACAACGGGAATAATGTACATGTTTTATTTCTTCATCCACTTAATTGGTATTTAGTGTATGCCTTCTGGATTTTGAGCTCTGTTTTAGATGTTAGAATGCTCTGTTTTAGATGCTGCGATGAGGGCCCCTGGGTGGCGCAGTTGGTTGAGCGACTGCCTTCAGCTCAGGTCGTGATCCCGGAGTCCCGGGATCGAGTCCCACATCGGGCTCCCAGCTCCATGGGGAGTCCGCTTCTCACTCTGACCTCCCTTCTCATGCTCTCTCTCACTCTCTCTTTCCTAATAAATAAATAAATAAAATCTTTAAAAAAAAAAAAAAAAGGAAATGCTGCGATGGACAACAACAAAAGACAAAACCCCTGTTTTCATGGATCTGACTTTCTAGCAGGGAAGCTAGGTAATAAATATATTCATAAGGAAATGCATAACACATAGGTAGTGATAAAAAGGCAAATAACACTGGGGAGACGGATGGCGAGTGACCCATCGGGTGGGGTGCCATTTTAGAATGTGAAGATAGTGAGGTCTCTGTCCAGTAAAGGACATTTGAACAAGTATCAGAATGCAGTAATGGAGTAAGTCACGAGGATATCTGGGAGTCGAATCGGATATTCCAGGCAGAAGAAAACAACTGGACAAGCCTGGATGTTTGATGTGTGTAAAGAAATTCCAGAAGGTCAGTGGAGCAGAGCGAGCCAGTGTCCGAGGGAACGGAGGTGGGGTGGGAGAACAGGTGGGGACCAGAGTCCGTGGAGCCTGTGTGCTCTTCTGCCTGCGTGACCTTCAGGCGAAAGACTTGATTTCCACGTGTTTGTGATCTCGGAAGCTGCAAGCACAGCGGACGTTTCTCCAGCACTTGCTAGGAGCCAGGTCCTGTGTTAAGTGCTGGCCTTGCCTCACATCATTTACTGTCACTACAACTTCAACTGCATCCGTCTTCTTTTTACAAGTCAGGAAACTTAGGCTGCAAGGTTAAACCACTTGCTGCGTTTGCGCTGCTGATAAGCACTGCAGATTCCAAAGAAAACAAGACTAAACCACAAGGGGGTTAAAGGCTCGCCCTGTTGTTTGAGCCCCCCCCTTCAAAATTCCGGGAGACGTAGCCTTGGCCGTGCTCTTCTTAAGTACGGAAGCAAGATAGAGGGAAACCGAGAGGTAGAGCCCTTGGGAGGGGCCCATCTCTTGTCCAGAGACTCCAGGAAGCTTCTAAACCCCTCAGTCCCGGGAAGCCTTCGCCCTGTGCTGGCCCCGGAGTGTGTGTTTCCACTGATGCCCAGAATCACACTGAGCGCTGAGAAGCCCTCTGTATTCTTCTCCCCGTGCGGTTAGAGGTGGAGGAGAGTCTCGGCTGCAGTGCCAGGGGCCACACCTCTTTGTCAGGAACATGTAATTAAAAAAGAAAGAAAAAGGTGGAAAAAATGAGTGAAGAAATAGCCACCTACCTCCGTTTTTCTTAAACACATGTTCATGTGCGCACACACACACACACACACACACACACACACACGTGTGCGCGTGCCCAAAGCCAGCAGACGTCCATCACTCGGGTCCTTGGGATTCTGATGAAAACATTTTCCACCTGGCACAGTGAGGCACTAAACACCCCTCAAACCCAACCTGAGACTTGGACCGTCAGTGGAGATATTTTTAAAACCATGACACAGAGGAGTGTGACACACTCGGTTTTCTCAGTGGGTGGGTAGAGCGCTATTTCATGTTGTTTTTGTCACTGGGCCCAACATTATAAGTGTGCACTTTATGGCTACACCGAGAAGGCTCTGCAGCCGACCTAGCACAGTGTGTTCCCGGGGAGGGAATGGCAGCCTGTGGCGGCACGGGGAAAGGGGAGGGGAAAGTGGCCAGGGACACGGGCGACCCTCTTGAGGGTCGTCCCTTCGGCGTTCAGTTCATGCTCAACAGTAGACAAAGGGTCCCTATTGCTGCTTTTGTTACTCTGTATCCGTCAGGGCCTGTCCTTGGGAAAATTCTACATATTCAGATATTCGGTGATACCTAATTCCCTAAATCACTAGATTTTCTCCCCCTTACTCTCCTGTTCTCCTCCTTTCCCTTTTTCCTAAAGGAGACTTTTCTTAGTATCACATGTATAATTTATAACCAAACTTAGAGTGAGCGTCCGGGTCTCACTTTTCAGACGCAAAGGTGTTTCAGTCCTGGGCTCTCATTGTGTTCTTGGGCTGACTAGGACAATGCTTCCTGAGGGAATGGGGGCGGTGGGTGTGCCTGCCCCTGGGCCCAAGCAATCAGAAGTGGGCTGAAGGTAAGGAACTTACTTTATTTTATTTTTTTAAAGATTTTATTTGTTTATTTGACAGAGAGAAAGAGATCACAAGTAGGCGGAAAAACAGGCAGAGGGAGAGGGGGAAGCAGGCTCCCTACTGAGCAGAGAGCCCGATGCGAGGCTCTATCCCAGGACCCTGAGATCAGGACCTGAGCCAAAGGCAGAGGCCCACCCCACTGAAGAATTTAAAAGCAATCTAGAAAACAATTAACAGTTGATCTGCTTTTTATTGGCCCCTGTGCTGGCAATTCTAAACAATTTCAGCAATATAAGCCTCTTCCCCAACTGAGAAGACCACTCCCACCATTGCCCTCCACCACCCCTTGGTGAGTTACTGAGTTTAGGGGGATAGAAGATTGGTTTGGGGGGACTTTTGTGGTTTCAACAGAAAACCAGGGCTCTCTGGGTAGAGGTCGCCGTATTTCCCATTCTGTGGACTTATTTCTTATTTTTCCATTGATAGCGAACAGATTTTACCCGCTCACCTTAATACGAGTGTAAACGTTAGTATTGTCCAAGGGATGACAAATAAGAAATGGCTGAGAATCGATGAGATAAAATAGAAATATTTAGAAGTGGATTTCCAGAGGGTATCTTTGATTCTGTACTACCCCTTAGCTCCCGCATTTCATCCATTAGTGGTGGGACATTCCAGAGCTACTAAAACAAGGGCTGTGCTCTAGGCCTAGGCCAAGCCAACAGCATTTCTGGTTTATTTTTTTGAGAGTGGGAGAAAGAGGGGGAGGGAGGAGGGGCAGAGGGAAAAGGAGGGAGAGAATCAAAGTAGGCTCCAGGCTCAGGGCGGAGCCTGACGTGAACCCTTACACTCGGCTCCATCTCAGGACTCTGAGATCATGACTCTGAGATCATGACCTGAGCTGAAATCAAGAGTCTAACTGACTGAGCCACCCAGGAGCCCTGCATTTTTGGTTGAAAACAGAGGTTTGCCAACTACGGTCCTCAAGCTAAATTCAGCCCAGGCTATTAATAAGTGTTGTTGGAACACAGTCACACCCATTAATTTACATATTATGTATGGCCGAATTATTGCTCCAAGAGCAGAATTCAGTAGTTGTGACAGAAACTGTGTGGCCTACAAAGCCTAAAATATTTATTATTCAGCCTTAGTTCAGGCTGCCGTAACAGCAAACCATAGACTGTGGGTGCGGGGTGGCTTAAATGACAAACACGTATTTCTCACAGTTTTGGAGGCTGGGAAGCCCAAGATCAGGGTCCTGGCAGGGATGGGGTCTTGGTGAAGGTCCTCTTCTTGGTTTACAGATGGCCACCCTCCTGCTACATTCTTGCATGACAGAGAGAGAGCTCTCATATCTCTTCTTATAAGGGCATGAACCCTTTGTGAAGTCTCAACCTTGTAACCTAATTATCTCCCAAGGACCCACCTCCAAATGTCATTAGGGTTTCAATGTATGAATCTGGGGAGGACACAGTCAGTCCATAGCATAGCCCTTTACAGAAAAAATTTGCGAACACCTTCTAGAGAATATTGTAGTAAGCTCCTTGCTGAGCCCATGACTTCTTCTCTTGCTCTTCATAACCCTTTCTTCAGTCAGCATTCAATATAAAACATAAAGCACATCATGATCCTCTCCTGCTGGAAACTTCCATTAGCTTCCAATAACAGGTAGAATTCAGTCTTAGGCTGACAGGATCCTTCGTAATCTGGTAGCTATGACTCTCAGCCGCCATAACTTCTTGGCCAGCTTCTGGCACTCTGAGCTTGCCCCTCAGACATGATGTGCGCCTGGCTACCTCACAATCTTCATGCTTGCTCTTCCCCCTGCTGGAATGCTCTCTTTCCCACATCCTTCTAGCGCCTTTGCTTTCCTGTATTTCAAGAAGGTCTTTGCTTTAATGTTACGATCCCAGAGTCTATCTTCCTCTCCCTTCTGGGGTCTATATTCCCCTCCCACACCCTGCTTCATTTTTCTTCATGGCATCAGCCAGTTCCTTCCATTAACATGGACTGCAGACAGACCTGTTGATGGATTCCCCTGTGAGATAGGAGGGAACGAAAGGGTTCAAGGATGACTTTTACAATTGGGACATGAACAACTACAGAATGGCAAGACCATTGATGGAACTTGGAAAATTTGTGGGAGGAGCATATTTGGGAGGAGAGAGGGAGAGAAGAATCTGTATTTCTATTTTAGACGTGTTATATTTAACATATCTATTAGATGTCAGGGTGGAGATGTCTGGTAGGCAGTTGGATATACAAGTCTGGAATTCAGGGGAGAGATTGGGTCTGAAGATAAAAATTCGTGAGTCATCAACATATAGATGACATTTAAATCTATGATCTCAGATAGGAAGTGCCAGGTAGTGTAGACACAGAAAAGAAGAGGGCCAGAGCTAAGCCCTGGAGAAAACAAATATTCTGAGGCCAGGAAAAAAACGAGGAAGGACAAGGGAAAGGAGATGGAAAAAGAGATTCTATTGAGGTAGCAGGAAAACCAAGAGAGTATTATACCCAAAAAGCCAAGTGAGGAAAAATTGCCATTCCAAATGCTTCTATAATCTCCAGATGAAGATTGAGAATGGGTCTTTAAATCTGGTCAAATGACTGAGAGAAGAGCAGAAAAATGGGGACAAAGCCTGGTGGGAAGAGATTGAGAAGAGCAAAGAATATGAAGGTGAAGACGCAGGGTACAGGTAACAATTTCAAGGAGTTTTGAGAGGAAGAAAATAAAGTGATAGCTAGAGGAAGCTATGAAGAAAGGGGGAGATGATTTAAATGGGAGATATTCCAGTGCATTTACCAGCTGGTTAGAATGAGACAGTGGAGGGAAATGATTATATTGAGGGAAGGAGAGATCGTCGCAGAACAGTTTTTAATTCAGGGCAGGATCTATTGTCATTGAGGATAAAATCTGGTGCAATGCAGGGCAGGATCTGGTGCACTAGCCACAAAGTCTCAGATGGGAGCAGGCAGTGTCTGCAGGGAAAGCAGAATGTGTGGGGACTGTGGGAGGTTGTAGGTCACTCGTTTGCAGGTGGATGAAGTTCTCTGCTGCCTGCTTCTGTTTTCTCAGTGAAGAAAAGATGAAGTCATCACTGAGAGTGAGGGGGTGGATGGAAGGAGAGAGGAGATGTGAAATAGTGACTTTGGAGAATGAGATTGCGAGTTGACCAAGGGAATGTACCACAATAGCCAAGCAGTGGTGACAGCCCAGCTGAGGTTGGTGGTCAAAAACTAACACCTGACCAGACAGTCTTGCTTTGTGTTTTCCTCCAGCCATGTTCAAATACTCTGTGCACGTTCTGAGTTGGCAAAGAGCTGAGTTGAAGCAGGGTAGCTTTTAGGTCAGCAGGCTAGAGGGAGAGTTGAAAGCTGCAAGTTTATGCAAGGCATTGACCATAATAGTAGAAATAAGAGGATGAAGGCCATGAAAGACTTGAAGGAATGGTGCCAGATGAACCAGTTGGTGGGTTAAAGGTCTCTGTAAAGCCGAAGAATTGCTGAGGTCAAGGTAGTAGAGGGAATCACCTGGAAGATAGCAAGTGGTGATTGAAGAGTAAGATTCTTAAAAATGAGATTTGGAAGGAAGAGCATCTACCGACGGGCTGTGTGTGAGCATGGGAGGGAGCAACAGAATGTAGAAGACAAGAACATTGGAAGAAGACAGACCAAAAATCAGAGAGTCCTGAGGAGTGAAAGGCCCCTCTAAGTCATCACTGAGACAACCCAAGATTGTGATAGCTGCAGCTAGTATTGGTGGTGAAAGGTAGCCAGTGGAAAGTCTTCCATAGATGAGGAGAAGCTCAGAGGGTACCAATGGTTGACTCACCCAAGGAGGGGGTGATCAGGGGCATATAGTCTAACACGATGGGCCTCAAAGGAACTGGAGTTGGAGAGAGGATGGAGGATGGAATATGGCACAAGGAAGACATAACTTCCTTCCAGGCCCTGTGTCCATGGGGAGGAAGGAAGAACCACCGAAGGGGAAGGGGAAGGTTGAAGGGGAAACCCTGACCTCAAGGGATGACTGGTTGTAGGCACAGCACACATTCAAGGAGAACATTCATAGAAAAGGTAAGGATGGCACATTTTGATAAGGAAGAGACTCCGAGTTACCAGTCATAGTGGAAGGATTTGGGGGGACTGCTTCTGTGTCCAAATTTCTTCTTTTTATAAAGACCTTAGTTGTACTGGATTAGTGTCCACCTTAGTCACTTCATTTTAATGTGATTAAATCTGAAAAAAAAGTTTTCCAAATAGGTCACATTCTGAGGTATTGTGTGTTAGGACTTTTTTGTGGGGACACAACCCACTCAAACAAGGTCTGAAGGTCCAAGTGACAGTACATGTTCCTGTGGGCTTGAACTTTTGATGGTTAGATGCAACCTGATGTGCGGGTGGGCAAGAAGACTTCGTCTTGGGGTTGTTCTCTGAAAGTGTTTGTAGGACAGGCTGGATGGTATTACAGCAGGGGAGAGGTGGTCTCACAAAGGACACAATAATTCCAGGACTATACAAATGTCTGTGGACCTTCTTTATGGACAACTGTGAGTAGGGTGGTGGTAGGCAGTGGTTCTCCTGCTCCCATCTCCCCATTCACTCTACTCATTGCATCCATCTCAGCTGCACCTGGTCTATTTCTGCCTCAAAAAAAAGAAAAGAAGAGGAAAGGAAAGGAAAGGAAAGGAAAGGAAAGGAAAGGAAAGGAAAGGAAAGGAAAGGAAAGGAAAGGAAAGGAAAGGAAAGGAAAGGAAAGGAAAGGAAAGGAAAGGAAAGGAAAGGAAAAAAAAAACCAACAACCCATAAACCTAGATTGTTCCAACCTTAGGGCTTTTGCACTTCCCATCCCATTGCCTGGAAAACAATTGTCTCAGAGCTTCTCATGGCTAGCTCTCTCTCATCACAGAGATCCATCTCAGAAGTCACCTGCTTGGAGAAGCCTTCCTTGTCCCTCATAACCTAACTAAACATCCCCTCTGTCACCATTTTCTTCATTATTTTCTGAAAAGTTACCATTTTCACATGTGTTCACTTGTAAATCTTTGTTTCTCCAACCAGTCTGTGAGCTCCACACACACAAAAAAATAGGGCCTCCCTTTTACTCACCAATGACTCCCCAGTGTACAGAACAAGGCTGAGTGTGTGTGGGTGCGGAATAATAACAATAGCAAGAACAAAATGAGCGATGGTAATAATAATCTTTGATGAATAAATGTAGGTGTATAAAAAGCATTAAGTCATTTGACCTTCCTCAACCTCATTCATAAACTAAAGACCTTGACCTAGGTATTATCTTTAAGATCCTTTCCAATCTTATAATTCCAGTTACATAACAGCCTGATATAATCTGAGGGACCCACAGGAATGTGAACACTCGAGGTACACACTAATATCCCAAAGCCAAGAGAAGAAAGGTCCCATGCATTATACCTGAAAAAAAAGTCTCTTTAGCTGGTCAAGATAACTGATCTAATTTGAGCAAAGAACGGTATTACAGCTTTCCTTCCACTTCCCATTAATCCTTTAAGCTGCAGTTAGACTCCATGCTTAAAAGGTAAGGCCAAGGGACAAGATGGTCCCACAGGGGCAGCTGTGCTGACTCAGCCACCATCTTGGGCTTTTGGGTGAGTTCCCTTTGGTTTTCATTTTTCTTCTCATGTGCTTAGAGCATGAAAGAGGCTTCCCAAACTATAGAAGGAGTCTCATTCCTCCAAGAACCATAGAGACTGTTATCATTGATCTTAGCTCAATTTTTTATGAAGGTGGTGGAAATAACTGAGTTTACCCATTTCTTCTTTCTGCCGCCATTAGTGATTCAGGGCTGACTCTGGCCCAGTCTTGACCTAAAGAGGTGACTTCAACTCCTTTCTCAAGCTCCAAACGTCTAACGCCTTCTCCCTTCTAAACTCCGTTGAGCTGAGGGTCATCTGGTGTCACACCCCCCTTTCCATTTATTCTTTGGCCAAGGGATTAACTGCCTGAAGACAGAGTTCGTGATAGCAGAGGTCACAGTTACTTGACAGAAGTCTTGCCCTCTGTGACTGCGGTCCTACCCTGCCTCTTGGACACTTTCCAATTCTGTCTTCCATTTCGCTACATTATCTTTCCTTCCCCCCGGGTTGGGGGGTGGCTTGTGACACAAGCTCCCCTCATCTCTTTCTTCTAATTCCAAAGCACATGTCCAGAGCCCCCCGCTTGGCGGGTCACTGTGCCTCCGGGGTTGCAGGATCTCTGTGAGGCTGAGGTGGAGGCGGCGGCTTATGGGAGAAGCCGCAGCAGTCTCGGGGAAAAAGGCAGGAAGAGCATGGGAGGAGGCAAAGCCTGCCTTTTTTGATGACTGGTCTAAGGCTTCTTACTTGAACTTTTGGTTTTATAGTTCTATAAAAGGCAGCTGACAAGAGATCCCGTTTTGGGAGGGTCCAGCTGGCTGCGCTGAGCTGGGAGGGGCAGGCCAACATTTGAAAGCCAGGCCTGATGTTCAGCCATGATGTCAGAGAGGCCTGGGGTTCCCGGCGAGCCAGAGGGTGGGAGAACAGACAGCCCCAGCCCGCACCCTGCCCGGTGCCAGCAGCAGCCTCAAATGCTGCCTTCCTGGCTCGTCTGCAAGAGCCCTTCCTCCTCGGAGACGCTTTGCAATGCTTGGACGGAACGCTCCCTCACTGGTCCTGTGGGTGCCTGCTGGGGCCCGGGAGCCAGGCCTCCTCCTCCGCGGGCTTCCCAGCCGCCCCCCCCCCCCCCCAGGCCTGGCCCGGCTCGCTGCCTCCTTCACTTCAGGGCTGGAGGCAGGAAGCCCAAGCAGGCTGGCTGCTCCAAGACCCACATCTTTCTCCAAACCTGTGGTCCTGCGCCCTTGGGCTCTGAGCCTTCGTTTCAGGATTTGGGGGGCCAGCCTCAGCTCCCGCCTTAGCCGCAGAGGCAGACTCTGGACCACCGTGCTGCCCAAAAGGAAAGAGTGTGTGGGGGTGGGTGGCTGCTTTCAATTCTACTCAAGTGAAGAACATTCTCGTTTTTTGTTTTTTGTTTTGTTTTGTTTTTTTGCTCATTCACATCCAACTGCCCCATCGCGCTGGTCCTAGCTCTGCAGTTTCCTGTGGACAAAGCAGGTCTGCTCTCCAAGCCCTCGGGGGCTGGGGGTGAAGCAACAGCTACTCGCTCAGCCCTGACTCAGAGGAGGTTCCTTTCTCCCCTGCCAGGAGTAGCCGCTGCCCAGGTCTGGGGAGAGGCCAGGAAGAGGGAGGGGGAGGACGGTTGCACACGGGGCACACAGTGCTTGTTTTAGACTCTCAAAAGGTTGCCGAAGGGAAGGGCTCTGGCAGCCTGCAGGCCCCAAGACAGGTCTAATCTGCCCGCTCAGGCTCAGCTCCTTCCTGCCGAGACTGTGGAGATTCGCCCCAGGAGCCCGGCGGCAAGGCCTCAAGAGCAGAGTTAGAGCAGAACCCCCTAGAACACTGCTGAGCCGCCCCAAGGCCTGAAACTGTCCAACGCCATCAGTAATTACCATGCTATGCAGTTGAAATGTGTTCTGTGTTTTCTCGGCTCTTTGCGGTGGCCTGAGACCCATCATTCCTGAACTCATTCATTCATTCAACCGTCAAATTTATTTATTTTCAGGAATTCTATATGCTAGACGCCCTCAGGAAGGGAGCTTTGAGATTACTTGGTGCTTCATTGATTAGCCAGTTCCCTGGAAACCAAGGCTCTTTGAACAAAGCTGCCTTGGGAGCGATGAGTATAGGGGTGCGGGGTTTTCCTCTGTATCACCTGAGATCAGGTATAAGGGTGGCCCTCTGACCCCCATGGCCTATGTTTGAAGGTCACATGGTTTCCTCGAGACTGTCCCCTTCTTTCAGATAGGAAGGGCCTGGCTGGAAGGTAAACTTAAAGGACTCTCCCCGAGAGAGTAGAAATAGAGCTTCCTCTACCCAAAGGTAGCATGGGGAGACTACCACTGGCCACACACCCTCGTTCCTCCCCTCCCACCTTGCGTTCTCTTTTGCTCATTTCTTATTCCTTAAATACTCATGAAGTGCCAGCTATGATCCAATTGATGCCCTCCTTCTTATGAGCCATTGTATATTAAATACGTAAGTCAAGTCAAATTTGTAAGGCAAAATAATAATAATAAATTTGTTCAATGAAATACCTGTAACAAGAGAGCCATCCATGGCCTTGGCACAAGAGTAAGTGGGGGTGAATGGTGGAGTGGGTGCCTATGCAGTGAGTGGGGGCAAGTGTGGACCCCTCTCCTGTCTCGGTGAGGTCACAGGAACTGCTAGATTAAACAACAACATCCTTCTCTGGGGCGCCTGGGTGGCTCAGTGGGTTAAAGCCTCTGCCTTCGGCTCAGGTCATGATCTCAGGGTCCTGGGATCGAGCCCCGCATCGGGCTCTCTGCTCAGCGGGGAGCCTGCTTCCCCCCTCTCTTTCTGCCTGCCTCTCTGCCTACGTGTGATCTCTCTCTCTGTCAAATAAATAAATAAAATCTTAAACAACAACAACAACAACAACATCCTTCTCAAAGTCCTTTTTCTTTATCTCATTCATTCTTATGGTAGTCCCAGAGGGTAGTAGGACCAGGAGAATTGTGACCATTACAAAGATGAACAAACTGTGGCCTGCAGTTAAAGTGACTTGACTCCTCATGGTCGAATATTTAGTTATTGGCACAAAAAGAACCTGATCCCAGGACTTAGTTATTCTCAAGGACTCCAGCAGTTACACTGGAGGAGGTAGAACATAGCTCCAACGAGGAATGTTTACTTTTCTTTCTTTTTTCTTAATTACTACTTTGGATGGTGTCTTGGTTTGGATGACTATACCACGTTACCATAGACTGAGTGACTTCTCGCGGTTCTGAAGGCGGCTAAGTCCGAGATGAAGGTGCCGGCGGACACGGTGTCTGCTGAACCTGCTTCCTTGTTCACGGATGCTTGTCTTACTGTATCCTCACTGGTTGGAAAAGAAAGAGAGGAAGCAAGCTCTCTCCTGGCCCTTCTTATGAGGCCCCCAATCTAACAACCTTCCCAAAGCCCAATCTCCTAAGGCCATCATATTAGGGGTTAGGATTTCAACATAGGAATTAGAGGTGGAGGGGGACACACAGACATGTTATCCTTAACAGGGAGAGAGAAACCTACGAGATCCATATCTTCCCGTTACCTGCGTTTAAAGTCAGACACATGGCAGCATGAGAAGGCAGAAGCCCACTGTTGCTCGCTGGCTTTGAAGACAGAGAAGGGCCTGGGAGTCGAGGAACAAAGGTTACCTCCAAGCTGGAGGAGGCACGGAAATGGGCTCCCCCCTGGAGCCTGCAGAAGGGACTGGAGACTGCCGACAGCTTGCTTTTAGCCCCGTGAGACCCACTTCACGCTCTAGACTGTAAGAGAATACATCTGTGTTACGCCGTTGGGTTTGTGATCCTCTGTGATAGCAAACAGACAGTATGGACGCAGGTGGATAACCTCCAGTTCAGAGCACTCTCTTTACGTTCCCATCAGTCGCATCGTGAAGGATTATTACATCGCTTGCGTGAATCACCAAACAAACAAAGGTAGTGGGGGGGGGCTTCTCGGATTTCTCTGCCTGGCTGAATCCCTCAGGCCACTTCGAGGATCTCCCTTTGTCCTCATCAGTCCCACCAACCTCAGGGAATCTGGTCCCTCCCTGCTTTCCTCTATCTTTTTAAACAGAGCTTCCCCTCTGAGGCTGGTGCCGGGTCACAGGGCCCCGCTGGGCACACGAGTGACTTCGTGGCTCCCGCGTATTGGCAAAATGTGGCTCCAATAAGTCAGCATGAGTGAAAGAAACCACCGAGCCCAGAGCTCCCCAAGGAGGTCAGGACCACAAACATCAAACAGGAAAGTTGGGTCGGGCCAACACACACTCATGTTGAGACTCTTCCAGCTGCCGTGGGCTGAGGCCATCCCGCGTGATGCTGCCCTGGACAGTCAAGGAGAGGCTAGAGGCGATCATGGCCCCATCTGGGAAACTCACGGGAAAAAGGCCCAACAGAGGGGGGCTTGGGGGTGCGGAAGGCTCCAAGTTGGAAGGTCACGGAAGCAGAGCGTGAGCCACAACTGTGGGAAGGCCCAGGTACTCGGCTCTAAAAAGAGAAGGCCTCCTTCCTTACTTTTTCCTGTTAAGAAAATACCCAGTTCGGTAATGTAATTGTAGTGATTAATATCTGACAGTGGGGGTTGTCCTTGTTCTCAGCCCTGATCTGCTTCCCACTGCTCCCTTAGCCTCCCTGAGTTCCCTCTCTCTCCTTTGAAAAGGGGAATAATAATAGTAATAGTGAGCTCATGGTATGCTTTGGAAGATTAATGGGTCAATGATTGAAAAATGTCCAGTACATCACAGACAATCAATAAATATTAATTTTCTTGCCTCACCCCTTCATGATTTGTTCAGATTAAACTGTATTATCCGTATTGGCACTGATCCCCCAACCCGGGTCTAGGCTTCTTCCTTCAAAAATAAGTAATTTCCAAAATGACAGAAATGCCCATGTTCTTAAAAATTTACAACGGGAGGTTCCAATGTCACAGTGTCCCTTAGCCCATATTGCCTTCTGCCCTTCTCCATGCCACTAGCTGTTTCTGTCCCTGGCAGCAGTGACATGAATTGTGTACTGTCTTCTCCTTACAAATAATACAGTTCTTTGCAGTTTCTTTAGACTCTTCCCTCCATCTCGCATGGATGCCGTTTGGGAAGCTCTTTATTGAAGGTTTTTGTTTTGGTTTTTCTGAGTGCTCTTAGTATTTAGACATTCAAATCCTTACACCCAACGTCATACTGCAAAAAGATTAGTTCACTGAGTCCCCATAATGCATTCCTTCCCTCCACGCTTGTGTGTCAGAAGGATGCCATGATGGTTTAATCAGGGAAATATGTCCCCTAGGCTTTCACCTCTAGGCTACTGGTGACCCAAGGCTGAGATGATGGAATGCCATTCCCATCTGATAACTGGTTTCTTGGCTTAGGTGAAACCAATTTCTAAAGGGCAGAAAGCCAAATCTCTGGGCCAGGCCCTGAGTAGGCATTTCCTCCCATTGTGTTCACTTTTCCAGTACACCTTCTTACTGGGGTAGAAGTGACTCTTATTGGTGCCTACATCCCCGGAACAGGAACAGAAGCTTCCATAGGCTTCTTTTAGCCCAACAGATGATGTATTCTCTAAACTGTCCCAGATTCACCAGAGGTACGGAAGCATCTGTGAATGGGGGGACTTCTCAAAGGCTCTGGGACTGGCATGGGTTCTTTAGGCAAGATCAGCTGTGATCTTGGTTCATGGTCTGCATCTGTTCAGCCATCAGTGGGACTTTCTCAGTTCTTCCTCTGAAATGGCAAGGGCAGGATCCAGTGATCTCTCTGGTCTCTACAAGCTCTTAGGATGGTCTATCTCCCATTTCTCCCATTTTCAATATTATGGTAATGCCTGTTTATCCCAACCTACAAATGACAATGCAACAGTAACGAGAAAAATAATATGGGTGTATTGCTAAGTGTCTTTTCTTTTTCAGGGCTAGCTGTTACCCTTCTATGTGAAAGTACTTCATTAGGTAAATTGAAGTCATTAGAACTAATCTTTATTAGTCAGTCAGTGAACATTTATTGAGTGCTACATTGGACTGGGTCCTTGGGCATAGGACAAAAGACAGAGTCTCTCTCTCAAAGAGTTCATCTTCCACCAGGAGGTGACAGGAAATAAACAGGAAAGTCATAATAATACTACTATGAGGAGGGCTCTGGGGAAGAAAAAGTGGGTGATGGGGGAGCCACTTGGCTAGGATAGGGGGACCAGGGAAAGTCCCACTGAGGAGGTGCCATGTAAAGATCAGAGGGAAGGAAACAGTTGTTCAAAGCATTCTAAGCAGAAGGAACAAAAGTGCCTAGGTCTGGGGGGTTTGAAAGGCCAGAAGTCCAGAGAGATTAGCAAGGGCCAGGTCATTAAAGCCTTGTAGACCAAGGTGAGGAGATCAGTTTTAATTTGAGGAATTTTATGATCAGATTTCAGAGATGTGAACCGGACTATTAAATTCCAAAGGAGTCCATACAGTCTTGGAGGTAAAGGAAAGGAATTTACAGTCACCTTTCAGTGGTAATCTATGGGGGAGCAGTTGGTTATTCAGTAGACGGGAGCCCCATTCCCAGTTAATTTGGCAAGTCATCCTGGGAGGGCTGAGATCTGAGAAAGTGTCCTAATGATGGAAGGGGTGAGGGTGGTGAGCTGGAGGGGAGAACTGCCAGGCTCCAGGTGTACTTGGGTGAAGGAGTGGGAGGAGATAGGCAAATTTGCATGGCAGAAGCCTGGAAGAAGGATAACACTCTGGGGGAGATAGCGAAGGGAAGTCTGGGGACCCCTGGTTTCTGACATAAAGGATGAGAATTTTGTAACATGAATTATGATCAACACAGACCTCCCCCATCCCACATGGTTTCCACTCCTCACAAGCCCTAACGCACGGAGACTGGCCCAGCATTAGACAGGAGGTTGCTTTCCACTCATGGGAGCCTGACCTTGCTTCTCCCACCAACTCTTTCCAAGTCAAAAGAGTCAACATATGTTGGTCATTTTGCCTTCCCTCAACATATCTAATCTTCTAGTCACTCCCTACCTATTCTAATTTCTATTAGGAAAATATGTTGACTTGTTGATTGGTTCTGAAAAATAATATTTAGAATGATTTTTTTAAAAATATTATGTAATAAAGTCAACTTTATTCCTGCCAGTCAGGGACTATTCTGGATATTTGATATATTTATTTCCAGTCCTTTTATGCACATATACATCCATTTATGGATTTTCTATCCATCGTTGGAATAATATTACACATTCAGTTTTGTACTCTGATTGGTTTTCACCATGGCTTTTTTCTATATCATTGGTGTGACTTCAATTCATTAATTTAATGGCTGATAATATTCCCTTACAAGGACATACCAGTATTTATTAAACTATTTCTTCATTATTTTATTTTTACTTTTTAAAAAAGATTTACTTATGTATTTGAGAATGAGAGAAAGAGCATGGCAGGGAGGGACAGAAGGAGAGGGAGAGAGAGAATCCCATGCAGACTCCTCGCTGAGCACAGAGCCCCACTTAGAGCTCGATCTTACGACCCCAAAGTTCATGACCTGAGACGAAATCAAGAGTTGGACACATAACTGACTGAGGTGCTCCCATTTTTATTTTATTAATTTTTTCATTATTTCATTTTTAAAAAATCACTGGGATTTAATATGATTACTACTATGTGATATGTATTTTATGTCTTCATAAAAATGTCCACGGACCATTATACTGGACCTTCACCATAGCCATATAGCTGGGTAATATTTTTATTTTTTTTTTATTTTTTGGGGTACTATTTTTTAAATTCACATTTCAGCCACAATGAAATGGAAGCTTAGCAAGGTTTGGTGGCTCGCACAGAGCCACCCCAGCTAGTAAGAGGTAGACCAGGGATACTACTCCTTCAGGGAATATTTTGCTCACCATTATATGAGTGGATCTGCACAAGGTTTCTCAGAAGTGGAATTTCTCAAAGGGCATAACCTTTTTTTGGGGGGGGGGGTTAAGGTTCTAAACTGCTTTAGAACAGCACCCCAACCAATAATTAGTCTATGAAGTTGTCTACATTGAGACCTCCTTAGTCCAAAGACTGATGTGACTGAGATTTATTTTGCTGGTTTTGATTGCCCACTTGTGAGTCCGAATTCCTTTTTGTTCATGTATTGATACCTTTTTTTTTCTTCAGCAAACCATCTACTTACGTCCTCTGCCTACTGTGGTCTGGGAGTTGTTCAATAAACCTGGAAGGGCCCTTTGTAGATTTAGGTTATTTTTCTGTGCTTTGGAATATTTGTGTCATGTTTCATTTTGTTTGCCTTTTAATTATGATGTTTTTATGCAGAGCAAAGTTTTTCTATAAAGGGCCAGACAGTAAATATTTTAGACTTTGTAGGCCATATGTTCTCTATCATAGCTACTCAATGCTGCCCAGTTGCCGGAAAACAGGGATAGATAATACATAAATTAATGGGTGTGGTTGGATTTGGCCCATGGGCTGTAGTTTGCAGACCCTCAATGTAAAAAAAAAAAAAAAAAAAAAAAAATTCTAATCTTATGTTGGAAAATCCACCAACTGCTCCTCTTTGAGATTTTCTCGACTGCTTTTATACTTAGATACTTGATAGGCACTTCCTGTCCTGTAGGGATTGCTGAAAACCAGCCCGAACTCCCATTTGGTAGTTGGTAACAGTTGGACATCTTGCTTCTTCTAGACGAGACTTCCTCTTCCCCTACACACACATTATGATGTCTTCCGTTCTTTTCTATTCTTTTTTCTTTCCTTCCTTCCTTTCTTCTTTCCTTCCTTCCTTTTTCTTTTTCTTTTTGCCTTTTTTGTCTTTCTTTGTCTTCCTCCTCTCTTCCTTACTGGAATATCAAGGAAATTCTCTTTGTCTTCCACAGAGCAATGTTTATTACTCAGCCCCCTCTCCTGCCTCCCTCTCTACTTCATGAACTTTCTCCAACAAATGAGTTCCATTCATCAGTGGAATTGTGGTGAATAAAATTTTCCCCATCTCATTATATGTAGACAAACTAAACCAAGCTCAAGATCAGAGATATATCCATCGACATTTTATTTTGGCTTCTTTTTGTGCAGTTAACTATTTAGTCCTTTTTGGTTTCTGTATTGTGGCATATGCTTTGAGAAATGATGCCAACTTTATTTCAAATGGTTAACCACTTCTTCCAAAAATAGACTTCGGTACATGTAAAAGGGTGAGTTTATGATTAAATTTGGCATTCAAAATTAGCAGAGAAAGAATCGTTAAATTATGCCGGGACATCTTCCCTTCATTCTTTGCCTATCAGTTTTACTAGCATCATGCTGTTTTGATTACAATCTATTATAATAGCTCTAAAAAAATGTCCTGGCTACTTGCACCATTTCTACTTCCAGATAAATGTTAGATTTTCTTTTTCAGGGGTCCCTTTAGCTCATACCATTAGGATTTTTATTAAAATGACTTAAATTATTGCATAGTATAGGAAGAATATATATCTTGGACCATCCAATCTTTTGACCAGAAATATCTATCAAAATCTTATTTTGGATTTTTTTAAGTAACTTTTTTTAGTATTTTATCATAATTGGTCTCCAAAAAATTCTTAATTTAGATTTGGATTGAGAATTTGGAAATTTATTAACTAAGGAATCGGCGCTCTGGGAGCACAGTTTCCTAGTGTTTTCATGTGTGATTTTTATACCAATAACCATTAGTGAAATGGATCTCTTATTTCCTTCCATAAAAAGTATCCAGAATCTTTTCCTGAGTCTTTGTTCTCTCTTTTTCATATTGGTCATTTTCTTTTAGGGTTTTCTCATTCTCTTTATCCTTTCTTGCTGCGTTCTTACAGTTTCTTACGTTTGGTCTTAAGTTTGTTGATTTCACTTGTCGCACCTGTGATTTACTATCTCTCAGACAGACATTTCTGACATTACAAGTTCTGTTTCCTTGCGGTTGTTTCTCTTCAATATCCCTATATTCTCTTCTTTTCATCAAAGCATGGGGAGGAGTACCAGCTCACTAGCTTGCCATTAGGCTGGGGCCATGTGACTAGTGTTGGCCAATGGGTTATGAGCAGAAGTGATGCATGTTATTTCCAGAACATAACTGTTATAATCAGAGCATATAGGGATTGACTTGGTTCTACTCCCAGGGTGAAAAAATGTCTTGGACTCTCTGAAACAAAAGAGAAAACCAGGAGGAGAAAACAGGTTAAAACAGAAAGATTGAGAAACAAAGAACTTGTTTTATTTGTTTGTTTGTTTTTAATTTTACTACTTCCTATAGAAGTAATTTTCAGAGTTATGCTTTTCTTTTAGTTCTCATGATACCCTTGGTTTCTTTGTGTTGACTATTTGTCTCCCATAGGTGTGATGTTAATTTTGCCCCCCCCGACTCTCTACGTGTCATAGAAGGAAGAGTGTTCTATCCAAAAGCAGTGTTTTCAAACAGTTTCTATGTTGGATTCTTCTTAGGCTCTCTCACTGTTCACTTCTGGGCCAAATGAGACTGTATTTTACCTAGAGGATAAGTTCAAAAGTGAATGAATCCGTAAGTCAGTTAATCGTAAAGGGAGAGGCTGATGAACTTATTCCCTGAACCCCATATCCAGAAACATGGTGGAGATTCCTGCCAAGATGTTCACATCCGGGACTTCCACATCTAAGATTACTGTGCCCTGTCAGTTATGGATGGTGGCACTTGTCAAATGCTTCCCTGAGATGTCAAAGATACACCCCATAGAGCTTTGCAGCAGGAATGCAGAGCCACAGAATCCTGCCAGAAGTGTAGGAGGCAGATACACTCTGCCCTACAAATCTCGTTTCCAGGCACAAAAGATGCAAGCAGCGACTCAGCCTGTGACTCAGTGATTCCCAGCTGTGTGGGTGCAGATCACACGAATCCCAAAGGTGAACCAAGGGCCACAGGGCATTGAGTATTGGTCTGGAACAACAGAGGAGTTCGGCAGAGGCCAGCGGGACCACGGAGCAAGGTGCCTCTTTGGGATCCAATAGCAGACACGGTAAGGTAAAGTTGGATGAGGGACAATGAATAAGGAAGCACTACATAGCCACTTTGATCCACTTATCCTGCATTAAGTCACTCTCCTGAGGGGAAGTATCACTTTGTGGTTAAAAGCTCAAAATCTGCCTCTGACATAGTTACTTCTATTAGTCAGCCATGATGGTTCATCTTTTCATCAAAGCATGGGGAGGAGTACCAGCTCACTAGCTTGCCATTAGGCTGGGGCCATGTGACTAGTGTTGGCCAATGGGTTATGAGCAGAAGTGATGCATGTTATTTCCAGAACATAACTGTTATTGAGAAACTCTCTAGCGTCTCTTCACTGCCATGGCAACCAGGGGGCTATATTTCCAGCTTGTGAAGTTTCAAGATGGTGAAGCCTCCCTCAGCCTAGGTCTTTAATCACGAGGGCCTGTAGTGTACATGAGAAATAAACTTTTGTTGGTTTAAACCATGAAATTTGAGGACTATTTGGTGGACTTTGAGAATTTTTGACCACTATGGCGTAACCGAGATCATTTTGAAAAGAACCTCTTCTTATTAACCGAGTGATCATAAGCAACTCTCTGAATCTGACTATTGATTTCCTTGTCTGTCAAATGGAGAAAATTGTAGTAATTGACTTATAAAAGGGATAAAAAAATATTGTTTCTAAAGTGCTAAACAATGTGTCTAGCATGCAAATGCCTTGCGAATGTTGCCTCTTAGCTGTATTTGATTCTCCACAAGATAGGAAGGAAAAGAAGTGTCCTTCTGTCAAATTATCTCAACTCACACCTGAAAAGAAAATCAAAGAGAGAATGGGAGAGGGAGAGAGGGAGGAAATGAATCTCTGGAAATCATATCTCATTTACAGAGCAATTAATGGGATCCTCAACAAAACAACCAGCACTTTATTGCCCAAGTCACACATGCCAACGTATTCAATGTCCCATGAGATATGAACTACTTGAGTTATTTTCAGATAAGTATCTGAGGAGAATAGGTTTCCAACTGCCCAGGAAAACATTCCCACATGCCAGTCCTCTCTCTCGTCGTTATGTTCCAAGATGGTAGTGGTAGACCTCTGGGAAAGCAGGAATGATTTCTGGAGGCTCTTTTTTATTTTCTCACAGCAGGGAGGGAAGATGACTCAGGGTGTGGTGTCCCCACCTGCCACACATGCTCCTTGGGGTGTCACAGCATACCAGAGGTGTGGTTAGGTGAGTATCACTCCACCCATGAGGTGTCTTCTTGGCCAAGCCTCTTCTGACCCAAACTCTCATAAAGAGGACTGTACAGTGGCAGGAATGATAGGATATATTTAGTGTCCTCCATTGTCTCCCCCAATAGACTATTGGCTATATCTGCCAAAGATAATCTGCCTTCTATAAAACCACCTTCTAAGCAATTCACTGAAGATCTCCTACTCAGCTATCCTCCTGACCCAAGAAGGCTTCTGGGATGAGGCCTGACACCATCACATTCCAGATAGGGAAGTGAAGGAAGGCCTCACACTGAGGCTGCTAGGTGCTTCCCAAACATCATCCCCAGGAGAGCCAGCTTCTGACCAGGTGCTGTTTAGGCTTGTCCCAAATATAATCACACAGTGGAGTCACCAGTGTCCCAGGACAATAATGAAGTCTTTTGAAGCTAGTGATTATAGTCAAGCTCAGAATCTAAGTCCCTTCTCTGGTAGGGATAATAGTGCAAAGACCAGTTCTTTCCAGACTCATATCCAGCCTCCAGAAAGACACATGAAGCTCATATCCATCCAAGTCATGTTGTCAACATCCTTCCATGTACCAGTTTATTCCCATTGAACATAATTCTGAAACTTTTTCTGGCAAGTGAACATCCAAGGAAGATTTACCTTAAGGATTAAAAAAGATAGAGCCTACCGGCAAATCTGGGAGCAAAGCCATATGTATATATATCATACACATATATTACATTGATGGACACATTGGACATTGGTGACAGTAGATGTGTGTTTGTGTGTGTATGTGTGTATGTGCATGCAAAGATCTGTACCTAGAGATCTTTCAAAATAATAGAGTCAGAATGGAATGGGTGGACCCCAGGCAGAGTCTTTTCCAACCTTACTTCAAAGGGAGCAACATATTTTTGGATTCTTTACAAAAACAGGATAAATGTTGCTATTGTCTTGATTCTATAAATATTGGCATTGAAGGATAACATGAAGACCCTCTGTTATCATCCATCGGCACTTTGATTTCTATAGGTGTGTGTCCCTCCACTTCTGTCCCCTTCATCAAGGGTAGAGAGATGCCAGCAGCCTGGACAAGTTGGAAAAACTCATCAGTTAAGACCAGGAAGCCCCCAGATGTGGGACCCTGCATCTTGCAAGCCTCATTCCAATGGGGCAGTAGGTTGAGGGGCCTGAGAAAGAAAATGGAAAGACTCATGGGACACTGAGGTATTGCAGGATGACCTTTGGTCTGTTAGTTGTTTTCCTTCATCCCCGGAAGAAGGTAGATTCACACTACATTAGTTTGGGGCCATTTAAAAGAACATAACTAAATTTATTTTCTTTGTTATGGATTTAATGCTCTTTGAGCCTCATTAGAAAGTCAGGAAGCATCCCAGAAAGTGGAAAGAGAAAGATCAGCTTTCACTTATGGGTAAAATCCTCATTTTCTTACCTCATCTATAATTCCTCCAAAAAGCTATAACATATAAAACAGTAACTATGGGCTCTAATTTCTCTTCTGGTTCTAAGATTCTATAACCCTGATTTCAATGATATTAAGACTGTTTGACTCTACAGTTGACAAACTAGGAATTAGTCATTTAACATTTCTCATTGAGACCCCTTGATAGCAGGTCTCAAAGATAAAGAGAATGTGATCCTTCCTTTTAATACTATTTAATGTTTAAATTCCTGAAATGGATTTTTATAATGCATGGAAGTCACTAAAAAACCCCACGGAACCAGCCTTTCCACTGGCTGCTTCTGTTGAGCAGTGACCAGTAAAGAGTTTGATGATACCTCTTTCCTGAACTTCTTGTCCGTTGACTTTACGGATGGAGCCTCCATGACATAAAGTGTCTTGTGATTCACAGCTGAGAGAAAACATTTCTCTGCAGATAAGCTTTTAACTACATGGACCTATTTTAGATAAGGTACACATTTTCAGAGGGAAGATTATTCTTTGACTTATACAGATTATCCTTCACCCATTTCAAATCCCCACATTACAAACAATGAGCACTGATCACCTATTATGTGCAAAAAAATTTTTGCTTTGTACACTTTCCTACAATACTTTCATATTTCATCTATGTCTATCTTTTATCCAAAAAAATCCATGATTTGAAAGGAAACACTAAAAAATAATACCTTAAAAAAATTTTAAAGCAAGATAAAAGCAAACTTCCTCATCCTTCAAGCCCTCTCTAGATCCATAAAGTTGCAGGTAGTTGTCCCATCTGTCTTGCTCACCACCACCAATTTTTCAGGGGATGATAGATCATTTATTTCCACATTGAAACTGCAACTGACAACTGCTGAGAGTTTCTGCCAAAGGGTGTGTCATAGCCAAAGGCAGTTAGAGTCCCTATAGGAATCCAGTTCTTAGATTTGGGGACCCTGAGATACCACTGGAATTTGCCTACAGGCCAGAATCAATAACAACAGAGTTCCCAGTGGAAAGCTCATGACTGCCTCCAGACTGCTCCCTCTGCCTTGCTATAAAAAAGCACTTCTTGCAGAAAGATGTTATGGATGTCAGTAAAAGGACCCTAGAACTGTTCTATCAACTATCAACAAAAGTCTGTGCCCCCAATGGTAATATGCTTACGTTATTTCTCTCACTTTTTATTTTAAGATTGACAAATCCATCTTTCTAATTCATAACTCTGTTGGAAGTAGTTGCTCTTAATATTATATCCTTTATTAAAGTGCGCTTATTTTCTGACACCCTACTTTCTCTATAAACTGTTCTTGACATTCAGTCTTTAAGAAAGTACATGACATCGAAAACTATTGCCATCACAGAATTCTAGGCAAATTTTAAGACAGAAAAGCTTGATTTCATTTGCTGTGTTACATCAATTTAATGGATGACAAACACGTTCCTTAGATGGAATGAGTGGCAGAAAGAAATCGGTCAGAGGATTGATGGAGAAACCAGATTGCCTTCTAGGTCCTTCCAAGTTAGTGGAGTCACCGAGTGGCTTTATTGTTTAGTTTAGAGGAAATTCCCACTGTATCAGCAGGAAGACGTAAAAAGATGATAATGCTAAACAGAACTTTCCTCTTTAATAATCTGAAACCTTTTTTATAATCTCAAAATCAAAAATTACCCAAGTGGGGAAGATTTTGATAATCGGTAGACACACATACAAGGAAGGAGAGCCATATGGTGATGCAAAGATGGTCAGTACTCCAGAGATGTGAAACACTGAAGACAAATAAAGGAAGCCTTCATAGAAGTCGAGCAACTTGGCTCAAGTTTTAAGACAAGAGAGATACTTGGAATCAATCCCAAACTCTCAGCCCACAAGAGTTAAGAACCAACAATCTGCTAGAGTATACAACAGGTGTAAGACCACAACCTGCAGCTACTAGCACACACAAATTAGCTTCGTTGCTTACCCAAGTGTTGCTAATTTTAACAGGGTAAGATAGTAGAATAAAAAATAATGGAGTAGAGGGGTGCCTGGGTGGCTCAGTGGGTTAAAGCCTCTGCCTTCGGCTCAGGTTATGATCTCAAGGTCCTAGGATCGAGCCCCACATCAGGCTCTCTGCTCAGCAGGGAGCCTGCTACCCACTGCCTCTCTGCCTACTTGTGATCTCTCTCCTTCAAATAAATAAATAAAATCTTTTTTTAAAAAATGGAGTAGAATAGAATGTAGAAATATGAATTGTCTGTGTTTTACACCTGATTGTCATCCATAACTTGGCCAGTCTGAAAATGCTTTCTCCATTTTCAATGGGCTACTCATCTTTACTTTTCACCAAACTAGAGTGACTGCCGAGGATATACATTTCTTTTAAATGTATGGAGCTCATTTCTTGATCAGATTGGTTTTTGGTGGTGGCGGTGGTGTTTGGTGTTGAGTTGTAGAAGTTCTTTATATATTTCGGACATTAACATCTTATCAGATATGGCATTTGCAAATATGTTCTATTCAGTAGGTTGCCTTTTTGTTTTGTTGATGGTATTCTTCACTGTGCAAAAGCCTTTTATTTTCATTTAGTCCCAATCATTGATTATTTATTTTGTTTCCCTTGCCTTAGGAGACATATCTAGAAAAAGTACTGCTACAGCCTATGTCAGAGTAATTGTTGCCTATGTTCTTTTCTAGGATTTTTATAGTTTCAGGTCTCATAGTTAGGTCTTTACTCCATTTTGAGTTTATTTTTGTCTATGGCATTAGAAAGTGGTCCAGTTTCATCCTTTTGCATGTAGCTGGACAAGGAAGATGTGGTATACACACACACACACACACGCTGACACACACACACGCTGACACACACACAATGGACTATTATGCAGCCCTAAAAATGAATGAGCTCTTGTCATTTGTGACAACATGGGGGGGCTTAGAGGATATAATGCTAAGTGAAATAAGTCAGACCAAGAAAGACAAATACCATATGATTCCATATGATTCTCATAAACATAATCTAAAATGAATCACAAACCAAACAAATAAACAAAAAGCAGAATGGGACCTATAAATACAGAAAACAGATGGCTGCCAGAGGAAAAAGGACTGGGAGGATGAGCAAAATGGGCAAAGGGGAGTGGCTTCCATTTATGGAATGAATAAGTCACAGGAGTAAAAGGCATGGTGTCGGGAATACAGTCAATGGTACTATAATAGTATTGTATGGTGGGGCCCCTGGGTGGCTTACTGGGATAAGCCTCTGCCTTCGGCTCAGGTCATGATCTCAGGGTCCTGGGATTAAGCCCCGCATCGGGCTCTCTGCTCAGCAGGGAGCCTGCTTCTCCCTCTCTCTCTGCCTGCCTCGCTGCCTACTTGTGATCTCTTTCTCTCTGTCAAATAAATAAATAAAATCTTTAAAAAAATAGCATTATATGGTAACAGATGGCAGCTACTCTTGTAGTGAGCACAGCATAATGTATAGAGACACTGAATCACTATGTTGTACACCCGAAACTAAGGGGACATTGTGTGTCAGCTAGACCCAAATTTAAAAACAAACAAACAAACAAACAAATAAATAGAGTAAACCATTTGTAAATGAGAGGTGCCTGGCTAGATGCTTCTGTTGTAACTAAAAATGATACTGCCATCTCTCATTGCCTTTTAATGCTTAAAAATGCCTGCCTTCGCACCATGCATATGGACAGCTAATTTGAAACTCTGCTTCTACAGCCTCTTGCTAGGAACACGTAGCCACGGCCTCCAGTGCAACTGTCACCTGTATGCTGTTGGTCCATCACTCTCAACTCTACTTCTCCAGTCATCGTATCTCTGCAGAGTTCCAGGACTCCATCTGACCGTCTGATGAACATCTCCATTTAGGTGTCTGACAAGTATCAGCATCCCTAACACTCAAATGAGGTTCTTTCACAAGGGGAGAGTGCCCTGAGCCATACATGTCAAGGAAGAACCTGTAGTTTGAATAATATCTACATCCTTACTCTCTCCTATCATGTCCTAAAGGTCCATCATCTCCACCCACTTGTTCTTCTCCAAGCACATGAACCTTTCTGTTCAGTAGCAAGTCCAGCTCATTCCAATCACAAGGCTATCGCTTGCAGTTCACTCTTTCTGGAAACTTCTCTGATCTCAGCATATCGAAATTCTGACAGCACATGTGTCTCAGCTCAAATGTCAGATTCCCCCACGAGGATTTTTTTGATCTAAAGCATTCCTCTTTCCCTTACTTTTATTCTCTACCATTCACTAGACCCTGCTCTGTGGTCTTCAATATCTAAAATTCTTATTCATTTTTTAAATGATTGACCCCCTCTACCCCTCACACATACAAGCAGGAACTTTGCCTTAGTCACTAATTCCCTGGAACAGCATTTGATACATAGCCATTCACTAAATATTTGCTCAGTAAGTGAATGAATGATGGAATGACTCCACGAAGCACATGCCCTACAGATCTGTTCTTCCCACTGTCTCTCTTTCTCAGCAAATAGAACTGCCATTATCCGTTTATTCCAACCCCAAACAAGGGTTCTTCCTAGACACTTCCTTCCTTCTTAATCCCATCATAAAATTACCTCACCCCTCAAATTGGCTTCTGAAATATCTCTCAAATGTAACTCCTCCTCACGGCTTCTGGGTCACTGCCCTAGTTGAAGAATTTCTGTTTGCTCACCATAAAGATTAGCTCCTCTGACTTCAGTCCTCCACCCAACTTAACCTTTCCAGTTTACTACCTAGATCTTTCTAAAAGCTCATTTGGGTCATATCACTGCCCTTCTCAACAATCTTCCAACCGCTTCTCATTGTCTAAGGATATAATGTGAATTCCCTGTTATATCCTGTTAGGTTCTTCATAAACTGGGTCTTATTTGCCATCCCAGCCTCTTCTACCATCTCTTGCTTATAAACTTCAATCACAGAGCACACACAGTCTCTCTGGTATCTGACAGCTACGCTCAGATGCTCTACTGTGCCTGAAATATTCATCATATGTACATAGATCTTCTGCGTGATCAATTGCTACAAACTAGTAAATGCTTAGCTCACACATTTTCCAACTTATCTGGATACATAAGGTACACCAGTCCAATATCACCTCCCTTACGGGATTTTTCACACTATTACAACACTTTTTGCATGTCTATTGTCTTCTCCTAGGCTATGAGGTCTTTGAAGGTCGTCTTCTTTACCTTTCCTGGTCTCAGTACCTCGTATATGTCCTAGCACTTGGAAGGAGCTTTGCAATTTTTCTTCTTGAATTGATAGGTAGGGAGATGTCAATAAATCTATGGGAGATAAATTTTGTGGTGAGTTTTAATCAATTACAAGCCTCTGGCATTTCTTGTTGACATATTGGCTTCTGACTAGAAGCCATTATTCAAATGTTGAAAAGATTACAACTCCCATAAGAGCATCTGTTTCAGGCTGAGCATATGTAGAGGGCTCTGGTAATCATTGCAGAATGTGATAAAGGGGGCCACACCCACGTTCTGTTGGCACAGAGCTGTCCTCACTTCAGCCATGTGAGAAACTATTTGAATGGGATTAGTCTTTCTAGTTCCTTATACAACATAGTCATTGACTTTAAACTTTTAAACAGTGAAAGGTGACTTCTTCTTCAATCCCTGATGACAGAGCTGGTATTGGAGTTGCTCTTCCCTGTAAACAAAAATAAAATGGGTCAAAATATACAAGGCAACTATTTTCAGCCATTGGAAAATGAATACCTCTCTACTAAGAACCTTAAGATGAGGGAAATTTATGAGATAAGCCCCATGTTCACCTGGGCTCTCTGCCAGGGAGTGTTTCCAAAGTATGGTCCCAGAAGATAGAACCCAAAGACCATGGCAGCCCTGCTGGGCTGAGACAGCAGAGATCAGAGTTTAGGAATTAATAATGCAAGCAGAGATTTCAGGGCAGGGTACAGGGAAGGGTTAAAGTACATGGGTCAGTGGGGAGTGAGGAATAGGGCAAGAGGTCTACGTAGGGTTCTCTGCAAGACCTTAGTCAAGGGCTGGGCTGAAAATGTCCATGGTGAGACTCTGGGAGTCCTCATAGAGAGAAGCTGCTTCAGGATTGAGAATAGAACTGAGACTCTAGGGGTTACATAGTACTGGGAGACACTGAATTACTCTTGAATCCAGAGGAGAGAGATGCTATTAACATCCCAGGCACGCAACTGGATACCAGTGGATGTTATGAACAAGGCCCATGATGTACAGAAGGGATCAGCAAATTAATGGCCAATGGACTGTTATGCTTTTATAAATAAACTTGTATTAGAACATGGTCATGCCTATTATATATTTTTATGGCTGCTTTCATGCTACAGTGGGAGAGTTGAGTAGTTGTAAGAGACAATAGAGTTTACAAACCTAAAACCTGTTTTTTTTTTCTTTTAAGTAGCTCCATACCCAGCATGGAGCCCAATATGGGGCTTGAACTCACAACTTTACGATCAAGAACTGAACTGAGATCAAGAGTCAGAAACAGCCAATTTGGCCACCCTGGTACCCTTGACATCAAGGCTTTTAAGAAAACCTTATCAATCCACGTGGTCCAGTAAAGACTACTTTAGATTTCCCTAACAAAGCCTAAAATCAAGCTCCAACAAGATCAAGGAGAACCTGTAGTATATTATTTGCTTGCCAGGGTGAAACTTAACACTCTTTAAATAGACAATATAATCCAGACTCCTTACAAGCTATTATCTGTGATATTCATCAAGTCACTATGGAAAATGCTAACTATGCAAAGGACAGGAAAACGTGACCCCTAATCAGGCAAAGACAAAAACGAAAAACAGACAATGGAAATTGATCTCAAGGTGACCCAGATGTTGTAAATAGCAGAAAAAGGATTTAAAATAGATATTAAACATTTGCTCAAAAAATTTAGAGAAAACTATAGTTTTAATGAGTAAAAATAGATGTAAACGGTCAGTCATAAGAAAAGGAACTAAACTGGGAATTCTAGAACTGCAATTTATTTTTGTTTTGAGATTTTATTTATTTATTTGACACAGAAAGAGAGAGAACACAAACAGGCAGAGTGGCACGCAGAGGGAGAGGAAGAAGCAGGCTCCCCACTGAGCAGAGAACCCAACATGGGGCTCAATCCCAGGACCCCCGGATCATAACCTGAGCCAAAGGCAGACACTTAACCAACTGAACCCCCCAGGTGCCGCTAGAACTACAGTTAAAAAAAGCAAAAGCAAAAGACATGGAAAGGCATAGCAGCGGGTTGAAATTAGAGGAAAAAAGAGTAAGTAACTTTGAATACAGATAAATAACAATCAAAACTGAAGAACACAGAGGGAAAAACAAAAAGATTGACATAGATGGAGCCCCAGTATCTTGTGGGAAAATTCCAGGCAGTCTAACATATATATAAATGTCATCCCAGTAGGAAAGCATAGCATATGGGAGAAAAAAAACCCAAACAAACACAAACACACTGCACACACACGTACACAAATCCTAAAAACAAACAAACTTGAAGAAAAAATAGTCAAATAATTTCCAAATTTGGTAGAAAACATCAATCCATACATGCAAGAGGTTGAGCAAACTCCAAGCAGGATAAATAGAAAGAAAATCATACCATTAGCACATCGTAGTCAAACTACTAAAAACCAAAGATAGAGAGAAAATCTTGATAGCAGTCAAACAAAAGTAACACATTACGTGTTGAAGACCAACAGTACAAATTTTGCTAGCCTTTCATCAGAACTGTGGAGGGCAGAAGACGATGGAATGGTATCTTTTAAAGTAAAAGAAACAGGGGCACCTGGGTGGGTGGCTCAGTCGGTTAAGTGTCTGCCTTCCTCTCAGGTCATGATCTTGGGATCCTAGGATAGAGTCCCGAGTTGGGCTTCCTTCTTCCTAGGATAGAGCCCGAGAGAGATCCTGCTTCTCTCTCTCCCTCTGCTTGCCACACTGCCTGCTTGTGCTCTCTCTCTGTGTCAAATAAATAAATAAAATATTTTTTTAAAAAAGTTAAAAAAAAATAAAGTGAAAGAAATAAAAAGGGTCATTGCATATTTTTTTTTTATCCAGTGAAAATATTCTTCAAAAATGAGGATGAAATAAGAATGTGAAGAGACTGGGTTACCTGGGTGGCTCAGTGGGTTAAAGCCTCTGCCTTCGGCTCAGGTCATGATCTCAGGGTCCTGGGATCGAGTCCTGCATCCGGCCCTCTGCTCAGCGGGGAGCCTGCTTCCCCCTCTGTCTCTGCCTGCTTCTCTGCCTACCTGTGATCCCTCTCTCTGTGTCAAATAAATAAATAAAATCTTAAAAAAAAAAAAGAATATCAAGAGACTAACATTACAAGAAATACTAAGGAATTTCTTGAGCCTACAGATGAACTAATACAAGATGGAAATTTGAATCTACGGGAAAGAAAGAAAGAAAATGTACCTATATGGATATATACTAAAATATTGGTTATTTTTTCTTTAATTTCATTAGAAGACAAATGACTGTTTACAACAAAAATAATATCCAATCTAGGGTTTATATGCACATGTGAAATATGTGAGAAAGGATTGGGGATGTGGTAACTGAAATCACTCTGTTACCAGGTTCTTGTGATGATTAATTTTATGTGTCAAGGTGACTGCACCATGGGGAAACATTATTTCTGGGTGTGTCTATGAGGATGTTCCCTGGATGAGGTTAGCTATTGAGTCTGTGGACTCGTTGAAGTCAATTGCCCCCTTCGGTGCAGGTGGGCATCATCCAATCCACTGAGGGCCTGGTAGAAGGAAAAGTCAGAGGAAAGAGAAATTTGTCCCCTTTGTTTTTCTGGCCCAACCTGTTTGAACTGGGACCATTGGTCCATCGGTCCTCTGCTCTCGGACTGGGATTGATACCATCTACTCCCCTGGTTGTCTGGCCTTTGGACTCAGACTGGAAATTACGCTACCTGGTGTCCAGTTTGCAGACAGCAGATGGTGTGACTTTGCAGGTGTCACAACTGCAAGAATCAATTCTTCATCATAATATATCTCCTTATGTATATATTGCTTTGGTTTCTCTGGAGAATTCTCACTAATACAGTTCTCACATTTATGATGTTTGGTAAAGGAAATGGCACAATGTTAATCCTAACTAGACTATAAAAATAAAGGAGATAAAATGGATAAGTAAATGTACTCAGTTAATCCCCCAAAAAGAAGCAAAAAGAACACAGAAAGAAACAATGTATAGGACAAATAGGAAACAAAGAGCGAGATGGTTGACTTCTACAGGATTAAGTCAATAAGGACAATAAATGTGAATGGCTTAAAGGCTAAGAGTAGAGGATGTGCTAAATTGGATAGAAAAGCAGCACTTGGGGTGCCTGGGTGGCTCAGTTGGTTAAGCATCTGCCTTTGGCTCAAGTCATGGTCCCAGGGTCCTGGGATCGAGACCTACCTCAGACTCCCTGCTCCACGGGGAGTCTGCTTCTCCTTCTCACTCTGCCCCTGCCCCTCGTTCATGCGCTCTCTCTCTCACTCTCTCGCTCTATCTTAAATAAATAAAATCTTTAAATAAATTATAAAGAAAAGCAATACCTCACTATCTTCTATCTTTAAGAAACTGATGTATTTTAAATTAAAAAAAACGGGCTGAGTAAACACCACCATAAGTATGTTTGCACTCTGTCAAAACGCTTTTTAACAATTTATTTTTCTTGGCTTGTTTATGGCTTCTAAATAGAGAACTAAAGTGTTCTGTATAGGTAGGTAGGTGGATGATAGAGATAGATAGATGATAGATAGATAAATAGATAGATAGATAGATAGATAGATAGATAGATAGATAGATAATTTTTGCCCTAAAACATGAATGAGTATATTATTTGGGACCTTTCTCCACCTTCAAAATTCTAGTAAATCTCTTGTGGGAGCCCCCCGAACCAACATCTCATTTTTGTTGTGTTTTATGTGTCTTATCTTCCTCCCCAGATTAGAAGTTCACCGAGAGTTCCAACACTGAATAAATTTTGACTGAGTACTTCTTATGTCAGGTGTTGAAGATACGACTGGGAACAAGTTTCACCAGAAGCTTACAGACTAGTGGAGGGAATTGGTAAGTAATCAGGCAATTATAATAAAATTAGTATAAATATGATAGATAGTTAGTTGATAAATAGATGAGAGAATAAATGAATGGACAAATTTCTCCAATTTAGAAGTTTCAGTTTCTAGGTTAAGCCCAACCAGAGCCCGAGTAACCTTCAGACATCTCCATGTAGTGGCAGCTAACAGAGAACAAAGTAAAATATCAGGCAGGAACTCAAACCCCTTAATAGGATTTGCCCTGAAAACCTGGCTTTTCATAAAGCAACAAAATAAAGGCATTCTGTCCTTTACTCCGATAGAGTACTAGCAATATCTTTCAAGTGCATTACATGAATGATAATGTCTTTGTTGTTATTTAGCCTTAATTTAATTGTAAAGAAATGTGGTATCACATTTTGTTCCATGAAGAGGGAAATAACCCATGCATTATGCCAGCCAATAAAAACAACTCAATATGAGGTCTAAACTTCTGATTATTTCCATTTCCCTCAATGCTAGTTCTTTTTTGGAGAATTTGGCATTAAATCAAACTTGAGACTTAATTTAGGTCTTATATAGCATTGCTACTGTTGTTCATGTTAGACGTAGGGTGTCCAGCAAAAACTTGAAAGACCGCTGATTGATCATGCTGTGTCTTTGGCAATGACTATATTGCAAGAAGTCAATGTCACTTCCTGTACGAGTACCCATCGTCATAGTCTTACAAGGGAGAGACAGAGCAATCAAACCATACCGAATGTGGAATCCACTCACTAAGCCTACAGTGGTGAATATTGCAGGAAGGGTTCATGGATGACTTTTAAGAAGCCAATTAGCCTTTGTCACCTTTTTTTTTAAGACTTATTTATTTATTTATTTGAGAGAGAGAGAGAACTGAGCCAGGGGGAGGGGCAGAGGGAAAGGGAGAGAGAATCCTCAAGCAGACTCCTTGCTGAGTGCAAAGCCCAATGTGGGGCTTGATGCCAGGACTCTGAGATTCATGACTTAAGTCAAAACCAAGAGTTGGCTGCTTAACTGATAGAGCCACCAGGGTGTCCCAATCTTTGTTACCTTTTAGCGGATCTGTTTGTACCTCATTTCAATGACAACATTCCATAAGCTCCTTCTGTGGTACACTCTTCAGTATAACAAACACTGTCCTTTATCAATGGCATTACCTACACACCCACCTAACCCTCACCCTTCCATGCCAGCCTGCCTGGATTTTGTTCAACTATTCATTCCCTCAACATGTGACTAAAGGGAGATGAATACTGATTTGCCCCACTCAATTATGTAATTCTTTTCTCCTTAAGAGTGATTGGCTTTAAAAAAGGACTGTGGCCCACTTCTTACCAATGAGATGTAAGGGAAGTCTGAAAAGGGAGAGGTTTCAAGGAAAAGTTTCCTTGTGACTGAGAAGAGCCAGAGTGTGGAGGTGACATGTCTGTGAGTAATCCCTCAAAACTGTGGCAGCCATCTTTGAAATTCGAGTGGAGCTGGGTAAGAATAAAGATAATATTAATTAATATACTAAGATTAACCCAAGCCCTTGAAGACCACCTCTGAACAAAACAATTAATCAAACCTGCTTTTCCCTATTATAGGACATTTGTATTATAGGACTTTATAAATCTCTCTTATGAAGACAGTCTTGTCATGATTTTCTTTTCCCTGAACCCTAGGGGATTATGATACAATTCTCTTTCTGTTCATTTCTAAGATGAGCATCCATTCAGGATGGTAGAGGGCCAAAGATGAAGAGGGGCACTGAAGAATGTGGAGGAGAAAAGGACTTAAATTACCCTAGAAACTGAAATCCCATTGTGACATCATCCCCAAAATGTTTTGTTCATTTGGGGATAATGCACCCAGTTAGCAGCCTCCAATTTGCAATAGAACCTACAGGTCACAAAGCAAGAATAGGGCACAAAGGTTTAATCCTAAAGCCATCTCATTTCATGGCAAATCAGTGGGCCAGAAACTGGTACAAACTTCTAGGAGGGTCCCCAGATTCCACCTTTATCTCTTTCAGCTTCAAGAAAACAAACTTCAGGTCAAAACTGAGCCTGGTATTTGAGAACTAATTGCTTTGATGTCCTTCGTGCTTAATAGTGGCATTTTTAAATCAAAATCCTCCATTCCCAGCCAATACAGTCTAAAAGTGAGAAATAAAGTTAGTTATGAACGAAGCAATAGGATGAGACCGAGTAGGTAATTCTATAATTTTTTTAAATACAATCAAATAGATTCACTCCAACAGGTATTAATTACAAAGTTGCCTATTATGGAATTGGTATGATTCTAGGTCCTATTATTTTTTTATTAATACAACATCGGAACATAACCTCTTGCTTTCAGAATTATTATTGAGAAAGAAAGAACATAGTATGTGTTAAATAAATATAACTGGAAAGACAACAATGTGTTAATATACTATAGTTCAAACTACATACCGAAGTATGAATAGAACGATGAGTAAGGGACAGGTCATGAAATGTAGTTGGTCAGGGAAAGTTTTTGGAGGATTAAGTGTTGAACCTGCCAATGAAGTAATGAGTATGGATTGAAGACACAGACCTGAGTAGGAAAGTTAGGTGCCAGCATGAGAGAAGGGAGCTGGGCATGGAGCTAAGCCAATGGAGGGTCTCCCCCTGGTCTGTCAGGATGCTAAGCTTCAGGATAAGCGCAGCAAACCCCTCTTTCTTCCTGTTCTCTATTTTGCAATGGAACCACGTCCAGTCTCTCAAATATAGCTCTGCTTGAGAGTAACCTTTGGTGCCTAGGTTACCTCTGTCTTCAACCTCTGTCTTTATGCCCTCTGTCTTTAACCTCTATATCTGCCCTCAACTTGTTTACCTGAGTCCACTGTTCCCTTCCCCCTCACTCTCTCCCTGATTCAAAACAAAATAAAACAAATAATACCCATTCTCCCCTCTTTTGACAATCCCACTTCACGGAAAATCCCATGGAGGCTTCATAAAGGCTTGTGTAGTTTCGTTTCTGCAAAGATTCATTAAATTTATGGACTATTCTTTTCAGAGCCCACCTAATCATATCCATATTATTCCAATTTCAGGGCGTTGTTTGACCAGGCAAGCACTCCATGAGTTTTTTTCACAACTTAAATAACGTAGGCTGTTTAAAAAAAAAAAAATGAGCAAAACTACACAGCAGAAAAAGAATTCAGTATATCCAGGGTTGGATAAGGAGGACCGAAGTGCCTAAGACAAAAAATGGCCACATTTTAAAATACTGAAACATGAGCCTTGATATAGAAGTAGTATTTACTAATATATACATATTTTCCCCCACTAATTCTCAATACAAACATATAGGAATAATTCAGAGGGAATTGAGGTTTTATAAGGTTGAGGGCCTTGCCCCATTGGACACAGCCGATAAATGATAAAACCTAGAATCCAACTTATTTCTGACATTAAAACCTACACTTTTTCACTTTTCTCATAGTATTTTTGCTTGGCAAGGAATAGAGTTATCAGAGGCCTCAGATTTCCCGCTGGCAAGGAGGAAAAAAACAAAACAAAAGAAAACAAAAAGACTCCACTCCATTTAATCAAAGATGCCAAAGAAACTTCCAGAAGTGGTACTTTGTAGGGAAATCTCACACAATGTGCCTCCCCATTTCCATGTAAATTGTACACACAAAGCATTGCACTTTAGACGTGTTCATATTTTCCCAGACATGACAGATGGCCAGTGTCATTTCACCATTTTGCAAGTTAGTACAAGACCATTCTTTATTTCCTGTCCTCCTTACACAGTATTTATTTCTCATGTCTTCTTAACATCTCAAAATTTCCGCTTAATTTTTTTCTTTTGTAGGACAAGAAGAAAAGGTTATCTAAAGGAAAAGTTTTTATGTAAGACGAATATCTGAATTTACCAAAGTAGTCTTTAAAAGTTGATACTTTATCACAGTAACAGAATGGAACCTTCAAGCATTTTTATCTTCCTTAAAAATCCACTATTTACCTGGTACTGCAAATGGGGCTCAAACCTCATTTATAAGATCCCACCCATCCACCTGAAGGTTGAAACCAAGAAAGAACCAACCCCGCGCTTCAAGGTTTGAGGAATAACAGGAGAGTGGTGACAATGGGGACCAAACTTGTCTTTACATACAATCACCATCAAGTGAATTGCAAATTAGCATCATTTTTCTTGAGTTAGCAGTTCAGATGTTCGATTCTAGAGCCACATCAATGTACCACAAATCAACCTAAGGAAAGCTGTTTCAGAAAGCTCCTGGCTTCAAATCAAACTCCAGGAGCAATTAGGAAGAGAACAAATGGAAGCACTTGGTTTTCAGGAAACAATTTCTGGTCTGTCCCACTTGCAGATACAGAGGCAGCAAAATTGAATCTTACGGAGATCTGATGGGAGGCGGGGGTGGGGAGGGGTGAGAGGTGGAGTGGCCGACCAGGAAAAAAGCAGTCTGGGTATGGGACCCCCTGCCGTTGGTCAGATTCAATTGCTAAGTCTCAGGAAACCCTGAACTATTTCTCCTGGAAATTAAATTGAGATTTGAAACTAATGAGGGGCCAAAGTATAGAAGAGTGTTGGATAGCATGTGTAGCTAATTATTTCATTCAGAGGGGCCAAAGGGACGTTTCCATGCAGCCTGTAAACTGGGGAAATTAATCCTAAAAGCTTGGAGGAAAAAATTAGGGTCCTATCATAAAACTACAGATATTAAATCTGTTGATAATTACTCCTCACCTTTCTAGGAGGTTACATGAAGGCCAGGTAGGAATTTGCAGTCTCAATTAGGGTCAGTCTGATTCCTTTGTGAAAATTTGGCCAGGACCAAAAAAGCTATAACCTGAACCAGTCCCAGACTGCTCTAAATATTTTCATGTAAGAATTCAGATGTTCTGTGGGTACAGTTTTATTTTCATAGGAAAATTCTTTCCTGAGCAGGGGAAGGAAGTCAACATTTATTATTAGGAACTGTACTATCTAGTCCATCAAGAAACCAGGTTTGGGCACCTCCTTCATGCAAAGTTCTGTCTCATTACCCTGGTGGCTGTGGTGGGCTACGGTGGGGGGGACTAGGGGCTTGGGAGGTCAGAGGTTAAAAAAATAGGGACATGAGTTTCACTTCCCAAGAGTTTCCAATCAGGTGGTATTCACAATACAGGCCTTATCCTTCTGAAAAGTCTGCCGTAAAATAATTATCTTGGCTGGTGGCTCCCACATCAGGCTCCTTCTTAGAATCGCTGGTAAAACTTAAAAATGAAAAACCAAACAAACAAAGCTCTGGATCCCATCCTTACACCCTGTTTCATTAAGTCCGGGCATCTTTTAAGTCCCCCGGGGTAATATTGATGGTGGGCCAGTTTTGTGCAATTCCCTAATTTACACAGCATCAGATATCTGGAGCGATGGTCGAATTGGAAGGATTTAAAAAGAAACTCTTATTACTGTTAGTTCTTTCAGATGATCATGAACACGTAGAAAAGCCCAAA
Source organism: Nasua narica (assembly GCA_028533885.1). Taxonomy (NCBI): domain Eukaryota; kingdom Metazoa; phylum Chordata; class Mammalia; order Carnivora; family Procyonidae; genus Nasua; species Nasua narica. The sequence goes on along the minus strand of CM052804.1, from coordinate 7,018,591 downwards.
GCTGGAGGCATAGTAGACAAAGGTGGGGTCCATAAGGATGACAATCGCACAAACACTTAGCAAATGAAATTTTTTTTTAAGTGGAAATGAATACACAGCACGCCATGTGCTGATGGGCAGTCAGTGTGTGTACCCAGGGCACTATGTAAAGAAACCACCAATAATTGCTAACCGCCATTGCCTTATCACTTCTGTGTGCACCGAGTGGAGCAAGGGACGGCAAATGTTTTCTGTAAAGAGTCAAAGAGTGAGTCTTTTAGGCTCCGTGAGCCATAGAGTCACCACGACAACAACTCGACTCTTAGGATGTTACAAAGATAGTCACAGACCTCACATAAGCGAACAGGCACGGCTGTGTTCTGATAAAACTTGAGGGAGACCGGAATTTGAATTTCATGTATTTTTCACATGTCCTGAAACATTATTTCCCTGTTCTTTTCTATCCCTTTCAACCCGTTAGCCCTTTCTTGGCTTGTGGGCCGTGCAAAAATAGGCCGTGGACAATGCAGTATTGTTAATGACAGAGGGTGTCTGGGGCAGAAAATGTCTAGAACACACTCATCTTGCATAACCCAAACTTATTTCAATGAAATACCTTCCCTTAATAATTGGTCAAGAGGGTAGATCTCACGTTAAGTGTTCTCATCCCCAAAATTTGAAACCAAAATGAACAAAACAAAAACAAATAAAAAGAAACCAGGGAACACAAGGAAACTTGATTTTTTAAAAAGATTTTATTTATTTGACAGAGAGAGAGAGATCAGAAGTATGCAGAGAAAGAGGGGGAGACAGGCTTCCCACTGAGCAGAGAGCCCAATGCGGGCCTCGATCCCAAGACCTTGAGATCATGACCCAAGCCGAAGGCAGAGGCTTTAATCCACTGAGCCACTCAGGCACCCCTACAAGGAAACTTTTGGTGATGGCTATGTCTATTATCTTGATTATAGTGACGGTTTCAGAGGTGTCTTCAAATGTCCAAACTCATCGAATTGTATGCATTGCATATGTGCTATTCTTTGCATATATCAATTATACCACATTAAAGCTGTTAAAAAGGCAAACAGTCTGAGGTCCTGATTTTTCCTGCAGACCTTAGTTTGCCAGCGACTGGTATAGAATCTAATCTGCCATTCGCGGGGCAGGATACAAAGAAACAACTGAGGATCTTGTAAATTGCATGTCGGAATCTGGCATCAGTGAGCCCTCCGGCCCCCAGTGGAGCACTGGGCGTGTGTGCTTTAGGAATGCACCTGCCATTCAGAGGGAAAAACCTTGCCATATTTAAAGGTTTCCCCAACCCCTGCTGCAAAGAACATCTGATCTTCAGAATGATGTAAATCCCAGCTTTGCCTGCCAGTAAATGCATGTACATCGTGTTAACATCAGGTTTATATTAAACATTTACATTAAGGATTGGATTGGAAGATTAAATTGTTTGCATACGTTGCAGCCTAGAGGGAACGCCTCCCCCCCCCGCCCCCCGCTTTCTCTCCCAATGGCACCGAATTAGTGAGCCATCCGAAAAGCGTGTGAGACAATAGCATATGGTCCTTGGCGAAGCTGGGCAGCTTCCGTCCACTCTGCCTGTGACCTTAGCAATTGCCAGGCAAACCATGAGATCCACCCCGCAGAGGGAGGAGTAATTAACGACACTGAAGATAATGTTCCAACTTGAATATCAGAATTGCTGTCTTCCCCTCCCCCCAACACACACACACTGGTATTTTCCTACCCACAAAACTGTTACTTTTTTGCTAGTTTGATTCAAATCAGTCTAATAACAATGCTGGCTGTTGTCGAGTTGGGAACACCTGGTCTCGCAGCTTAAATTCCCTGCAATAGGCTGAGCGGGAAGGTGGTTCTCAGCTGGGTTCCTGAGGACCACTGTTGCCTTTCGACTGTGAGATCCAACCCAGAGAGACGGGACAGGAGGGAAGCTCGGGAGGGAAGCCTCTAATGGGCCAGCTTTCCCTGCCATGAATGAAGAGTTGCCCAGGACGCTCGACCAAGCAAATGGTCTGCAGAACAAATGTTTTTGTGGGAAAAAAAACAACCTCCACGGATGCCAAGTCAAGTGGCTGGAGAAGAGTGATGTTGTTAAAGTGTATGATTCATTAAGTCTTGTCTGAGTGTCAGATGTTCAGCATTCGATGCTATTGCCTCCAATTTAAATCATTTTTAAAGAAGTGGCAGAAAAGGTGCTGAAAGGCACCTCACTCTGTTCCTGCACTTGAAAAACACTGTCTACTTGTGCGCTGTGGTAAAACTTTGCATTTTGGCTAGACACCCTGTGTGGAGCTGCAGCTCGGGCTTTTTTTTTTTTTTTTTGAGTTTGTACAGTCACCCGAAGGCAGCGAGAGAACATAGTATTTCCACAAGCCAGAGTCCCTCCTGATGGCATCGGTAAAACAAAAAGAGAGTAATAGGTAATCAGCAGTGCGAAGCCCCATTACAATACAGCCTCCAAGTCTCCCCAAAGTGATTGCCTCCCCCAGATCGCTGAGGGTGTGGATTTTTCTGTCAGGAGTCCGTGTCTTCTAGAATTTTCTTCAGAACCCCTGATAGTCTGGAGCTGCTAACCATGGTTGATCATCACCAATTACAAGTGAGGCTAATGTTGCTATCACATTCTGGATTCCTGTCAGTATCCAGTGACCTCACGGAGTCCTTAAACATGCTGGTTCCTTGACACCCCCCAAATGTCCCTGAGGGACATCGCTAACCACTCTCTGCTCACACAAAAAGGGATGGAACCTATCACATGGGTGAACCTTGAGGAAGTGATGCTAAGTGAAATAAGCCAGTCATAAAAGGATACATCGGTATGATTCCATTCATATGAGGTAGCTAGAGCGGTGAAATTCATAGAGACAGGAGGTAGAACGGTGGTTGACAGGGACAGGGAGAGAGTTAAGATGGTGACTGTTGTATTATGTGTATTTTGCCACAATTTGAAAGGATGATGTGGCTGAGAAGGTGGTTAGGGAAGCCCCAGCTAAGACTCTAAGTTCTTCCCCAAGTAGAGGTGAATTAGCACCTGTGACTGAAATCCGGGATCTGGGCTTCCATATTTTCAAACATTTTTGACAGGGCTGCCATAAATTTTTCCAGAAGCACAATTCTCAATGATAGCATCTTCCCTGGTTCCTCAGGCTGTTGCCCACCCAGCCCTTCCGCAGCAGACGGGAAGGTGCTTGACTTTAGCTGAAGAGTTGAGGTGACTGCGTTTCCTCCGATTCCAAGAGAGCACAGCCGGTCACTGGAATTCCACAGAGCTGGGTTTGGTTGGAGAGTAGACAGATACAGGGGAGATGAAGACCCCTCAGGCCATTTTAAATATAGCCACACCAAGAAATAATAATGATGCATAGTTTGTTTAGCAAAGTATAGATTTCCAAATGTTTTCACAAATATAGACCACACAGTCCTCACAACAATGTTGTGGTGAATTGTCACCATGGAGGGCTTGCCACATGCCAGTTGCCATCTTTATCTTTCTCATTATTTCATCCTCAGCCCAGATTCAGACATTTAGAGAAGCCCAGGGGCACCTGGGTGGCTCAGTCGGTTAGGCCTCTGACTTAGGCTCAGGTCAGGATCTCAGTTGGGGTCCTGGGGTGGGGCCCTGCCGCATCCGGCTCCCTGCTCAGGGGAAAGTCTGCTTGTCCCTTTCTCTCTGCCCCTCCAGCCCCTCCCACTTGCGTGCGTGTGCGAGTACGCACTCTCTCTCTCATTCTCTCTGTTCCAGGAATGAACAAAATCTTAAAAAAAAGAGGGCAAGACGACTTGGGCTGGTAAATGGAAGAGACACAATTCTAAGACAGGATTGTTTATTTGTTTGTTTATGGTAATGGCATTTTTGAAAGCATCAAACTCTGTATTTTGCCCTTTTCAGGAATGTAAGAGTCAGAGAGGAAAGGAAAGAAGGATAGAATCCCAGCAGTCTCTTGGAGATAAACGAGATTCAGGCCTTCAGATAAGCTGGAAGAACATCTCATCAATACTTAGCTCTGCGAGGCTTTAGGAAATATCTTTTTGGTTAAAACACACACACACACACACTGGTGTGTGTGCGAAGCCCCTTGTAACACACACAAAACCAACCAGAATCAAGACCCTCGAACAAAGCAGTCATGGTATAAAATACTAAAACTTTCTTCTTTATCCTACCGAATCTTTTTTTTTTTTTTTTTAGCAGCATCACATACATGTTGTGGAAGCAGAAATAAATACAAACAAAAACAACAATAAAAAAGTTAGGAAAAAGAAAAAAAGAAAGGAGAAAGAAAAGAAAAACACCTTAGTACCAGTTATTCTTACCATTAGATTGCCAATCACTGAGAAGACCAATTCTTTAGGTCAACTGCTGTGTGCCATCCCCCCAAAATGGAAACTTCTTAACGTACCTCTGCTCCTCTCCTTCCTACACTGAATGCAGATGTCCACCTAAACTTCTCTTTCCTACAGTGACTACAGACAGATATACCCAAGTCTCAGGCCCACTAACTTGGAAGGAGTCCTAGGACAGACCCCTGCAGGCCTCTCCCTAATCCTTCCCAGACAAATGAGATACAATTTCAAAAGATCTTCAGGAAATTCAAATCCCCTCCCTACTTTGGTGACCTGTTTTTGAAGCTTTACTCATATGACCAGAAAAACCTTCATTATCATTACTCTAAAGTTCATCCTGCTGCAATTTCATCTTCTTAAAAAAAAAAAAAAGTAATCTGTCCAACTTTACGAAAACCTCTCAAGTATAAAAACGAGTTTATGCACTATAAGAAGAGTGAGTGATGGTAGAAGACTTACAAAATAATACCATATTCTACAGAAAGACATAAAGAAAAAAGGAGATGCTTTCTTTTAATAATGTTTCATCCTAATACTTTTAAGATATGATTCAGCATAGGAATATTTATGATATAGAAAACTTTGCAGAGACACATATATTGAGTAAGGTTAAAGACCATTGCACATGTGAATTTATTTAGACAATGCTTTTCCGGAGTCAGTTTCATCTATCTGTTCCTTTCTCATGCCTGTATAAGCAAACACAATTTCCTCGATGCATCCACCTTGATTGGACTTTGCTGGTCTGTGTGCATTTGCATCTGTCCATGAATGAGTCCATTTCAAGCACATATACATGTCTGTGCATGGGTAGAAAGATAAGCTTAGCAATTGTGTGATTTGTTTCTGCTTAGGCAGTAAGTTACTAATCTCCTGATTGGAACCAGATTTGTATGAATTAGGAGTTGAAATTGGAACAGTCACTGCTGTGTGCAGGATGTAAAGTGAATAAAATGAATGGGGTATTAACCTTCAACCACTGAATATTAATCAGCTTTTCATAAGAAAGAAAACACAGAGCTTGCCACACTAAATATTTTCAGCGTTTATTGACAGGATATGATTTCTTTTCTCCCTTAGCCCTGTTCCTTCCAGTCAGGGACCTGAACATGGGACAATAGTCAGCCTGACCCAGACTGATGTATGATTTGAAAAACCCCAAGTACTGTGGGTAGGTCAGACTCTGCGCCTGTGTGTCTTCCAGTACTCCTGCAAACATGGGCCAAACTAAGCCCAAAGGGAATTCACAGAAGGACCATGGACAGGAAACCCTGATGACCACAAAATGAACATGTAAATGGAATACATTTCCCATTGTCCTGGAAAGGACTTGCAATTTCGGGATGATTCTGGATGTTTGGATGAGATCTACATCTACGCCAGGAGGAATTAAAAAAGAGAAAGAGTCATGCGTGTAAACATGGAATCCGGGTAAACCCAAACTTGCAATGATCTTGTGTGTGTGTGTGTGTGTGTTTTTAATGCGGTATTGCAATTGCTTTTATTTGAGGAAGTAAGGTCTTGTATTTACATTTATGTCATGATAACAGAGCATATTTACATCAATTTCTACGTTTATCTCTATCTATCTATCTATCTCCATAGCAATACTTATGGACAAATAGAAATTTATATGCAGTATATTTACATAATATAAATATTTATAAATATAAATATAAATATTTACATATTTACATCACCAAAGAAGGCAATGGATTCTTATTTCCTGAAGATATTTGGAAATAGCGTATATTTTATTTAAACATTACATATCTATATCTGTAAAACTATGTACATGGTACTACAGAGAGTATATTTCATGAGGCTAGGCTTATGTGGAAATTGGGCACAATTTTAAAAACTAGGGAGGGTGAAAGGGGAACGGGGGGATTTCTTCCATATCCATCTCAGGCAAATCTCTTCAAATATTTTCTTAAATATTTTTGGACATACTCAAATATTTTTTCATTTATTTGCAAAACTATACTCCAAATGAGGGTGGTATATATTCTATGGTATTGCATTAGTTATAAATCAGTAGGTACCTCTCAATCTCAAACATATCAGCATCGTGTTAAGTAAATGATTTTCCCCCTTCGTGACCTCTCTTATATTATTTTTTATTTTATTTTATTTTATTTTATTTTATTTTATTTTATTTTATTTTATTTTATTTTATTTTATTTTATTATTTTATTTTCCCTAATAAGTGCCCCTTTCTCTGTCTATACCACCTAGTGTAGATCTCACTGCCCTCATATGCTCCCTACTAATAGTTTCTAACCCTTGATCCCAAACCCTGCAGTAATCTCCTGTGTAATTGTCCCATTTAGCAGTTTAAAAAAAAATTCATCCCACTCTCTTTAGCTGGCAACAACACTAGAAACTCATCCATTAGGCTAATTTCATAAAGGTGCTGATGACCGATAATAGTTTAACTGGTTTCCTATAGGGTGATTCTTTGGAATTCTAAAGATGTTTCCTCCACACTCCCATGATTTCCAGCTCTTGGTTATTCAAACACTCAGTCTAGGTACTGTTGTGTTAATTTGCAGAGATATTGAAGTTGCTAATCAGCTGACCCGAAGGTAGTGGGAATACGCTGGATTATCCAGGGGGGCTCAATGAAAGAAGAGGAAGGCAGACGAACAGACAGAAGAGATTCAGCAGAAGAAGCACAAGAAAGGAGGCCAAAGGGGAGGTCAAGCCTTGAATTTGGACTTGACTTGCTGTTACGGGCTTTGTAGAAGGAGGAAAGAAGCCAGGAGCTGCAAGCTGCTGGCCATCCCCTGCTGACAGCCAGCAAGAAAGCAGGAGCCTCAGTCCGGCAACCCTGAGGAACGGAATTCGGCAACCACTGCATGAACTTGAAAGGGACTCTTCCCCAGCACCTCGGATGAGGAATGCAGCCCTGCCAACACCTTGATTCGAGCCTAGTGGGACCCATGGTGGACATATAACCTACACAAACTATGAGGTATGAGTTTGTGGTGTTGAAAACCACAAAGTTTGTGGCAACTTCTGAGGGCAGCAATTGAGCACAATATAGGCACTACCGAAGTCTCCTGAGAGAAAACTTTATTAAATACCCAAATGAATAAATCTCAAGAGTGCCCCAGAACGGCCTGGAAGGAAAAAGATTGCCATAGTTAGCGAATCCCCGAGTCTCATCTCTAGAGTACCTGTGTTGACAATTGCCCTTAAGAAATCATAGCTCCTCACGTCAATCTGCTGGATACAGTGGGGTTAACTCTTTTATAATAAAACGTTGACCAAAAGAACTATGCATGGGTGACACAGAAACAGTAGCTGAAATGAAAAGAAAACCTTTAATAATGAGGCCACGAGAGAGTATGTTGTGATAGCAACATCGTGAAAGGCAATGTAGTAATTTACTTGAGTTTTTTGTAGCCCCAGCCATGTCATCAAAAGACAGTGCCGATTGTCTGCCTCACTGATAACTCAGAGCAAAAAACAAACAAACAAAAAACAAAAGAAAAAAAGAGAGAAAAAAAATAGATATCCAGAACTTGGGACAAGGAGGATTTGGGTTTATGTTACCTAAATTGATGTTTCTCTATTGCACTTTCCCCAAGATCTCCTGGCCACTTCTCAATATTAAATAGCCCTGGTACTAACAAGCCTGAGTCTGCCTGAGGAGATAATATCAATTTGTAATCCTGGAAGGCAAAGTGAAAAGCCCTAGGAAGAAAATGGAATGACTCAGCATGCATATTGAGAATGGAATCCAGAAGCTCAAGGTACAAATGCCCAATTACTTGAAGGGAGCCTTATTTGGAGGATGTTAGAGTCCCCGCCCCCACCCCGAATTCCATCGGCATTGCTAGCATCTTCTCTTCCATCTACTGGTTTCTCCCTTTCTGTCATCCTCAAACAGCAGCCAAACATCTTGAACCCCAAAATTCTGAGGCAAATTGCTGTCCACTGGGTTTCAGGATCAGACCACAGGCCCATCCCTTTTCCCAGTCACCTCACAGAAACACTCAGAGCTGGAAGAAGATTCTGGTGGTTTCTGCTAAAGCTGTTTATGAATTTCCTGGCTAAAGGCTACCCAGGAAGCACATGGAGGGGACCCTACAAAGAGGTGGACTGGTTTATATAACGTCTTAGCTGAGATCCTCAAGATCTGGAACACCACTTCACCTTTTGGAATGAGATCCGTAAAGAAGCAAAATGATCTGGAAAGCATCCTTCAAACACGATGGACGTGAAATATCCACCTGAAGCATTTCTGTAAATATTTAAGCTTTAGCCTAGGATTTTCATCTCAGTCTATGAGACCTTTAAATCTCCAGCTGAGCTTAAGGAAATTCTTTCAACTGATGAGGAGAAAAGGGATAGTTTCATTCAAGGTCCCTACAGGGAAGAGAAAGAATGCATTGGACAAAAAGTTGGAGTGACATCAGACACATCTCCAACTTACCCCCTACACTGTCCTATATCATCATCTGCTCTCCATTGGTTAGAAGGACCCACTAAGAGAGAGAAAGAGAGAGAGAAGAGAAAGAAAAGGAAGGGATTCTTGATGTTTATTTCTGGCCAGAGAAAGCCACACAAGGATACTGGGATGCCAACATTTATTAGCCTCTGATTCTTTCTACTTTGATTTGCTAGTCTTTGGAAACCAAAAGAAAGGATGAATCTCCCAAACAATGACATTGGCATGCCCAGTCTTCTAGTCCTCACTCCCCACAATACCGCATATGGCAATGATCTCAAATGCATTGCTACCATTCTTCTAGTCTCAAAGACACATAACTACATGAGTTGGCATGACTGGATATACAAGTGTAGTCTCTTGTCTCCTAGACTACTTCCTTGTGATGTTGCTTTTAGAGCAACATTTTTTTCAGTGGCTCTACAAGAGTATGGAAAGTTGTCAGCTTCAAAAGATACAGATTTCCTCAAATTAGGAAGTCTTTCTCCAGGTCCAGGATGATCATAGAGTGAGCATGTTCTATCCTTGGGAGCACAGGGCTTAGAAAGGCGAGGAGGGAGTGAAGGTCATGACATCTCTCCTACTGCGAAACAATCCCATTCCAAAAGGAGAGACCTAGGATGATTAAAATACTGTTTTTGCAGCTGTCACACAAATGCTATTTAGAATTCCTGTTCTGTATCCCAGGATTTAATGCAAATTGTCCACATAACGGAGGGTCAAAATGATAATTTAGATGCAATTAGCCAGATGTGTTGGAATGAAGTTTCTCCCACAACCCCCCAAAATTATCTGAATAACTTACACACACATAATCACCTTACTCCAGTGGGAAAATAGTATGCCCTTGTTTATTTCCCCCAAATACCTAGAGTTTCCAACAGTGTTACATCGAGAAAGTGCCAAGTCCAGGGAAACAAATAAGATAACTCTGTGAGACCAAGCTGTCTCTCTTTTAAATGCAGACAGAATTAATTTGTTTTCATTAACTCCTTATCAAGTTACCTGACTTTGATTCCCAGCACAAAATGTATTTTAAAAAGGGGGGTTGGTGGTAGTGACGGTGGTAGATTGTCAGGAAATAGCAAGTTCTTTTTCTACTGAGATAAAAATCATTTGGCAAGGCAGGGTGAAATACTTCTGGTTTCCAGTAGTGAAAGAGAGGGAGAAAGAGAAAAAGGGGGGAAAAAAAATAGAAGATGCTAATGAACCACAAAAGAAAAAGAAGGAAGTACTTTTTTTTTTTAAAATAAGACCTTACTTTTGAAAACAGCTCAGTTTGCAACCAATTTTTGAAGAAATGTCAAAGCAATTCCTTTGGGAGCTATGTCAGAGCTCAACCAGGCTATAGAAGGAGTGCGATAAAATGAGCAATTCAGATGACTTTAATTAAAGGTCCCAGGACCATCAGAACTGACCTTTCAGACACAGCCTACAAGAAGGATGAAGCTGGTAAAAGCCAGTGATACAGGGCAAAGGGAGGGAGCCTAGGAAGCTAGGTGCCCCACTGCATTGTGACGGTAACTGTGTTGGGGGATACAGCAGTCTGCTCCTTGGGAAAGCAGTCTGTTTTTATAATTACGCATTTGAAGGAAGGGGGGGATACCGCAGAGGCTAGGGACAAGGAGAATAGGGAGAATAGGACCTGCAAATGACTCCCAGGGTTCACTGGCCCTCTTAATTGTAAGGAACCTTCTGAACCCCTTGGGCTCTCAAGTTGGTACCCTCCTCCCATGCTCCAGCATCCAGATGATAACATGAGAAGAGATGTTCATCAGGAAGGTCTGGGAAGGAGGTAAAAGGGGAAGCTTTGAGCCAGGGTGATCCCTGCAAAGGATCACCCATGTTCACACCAAGAACATCAAGACTCCCTTCTAAAATGAAGACAACCCAGATGTCAAGTTTGCTTACAAACCTGCCCAAAAAAACAGTTTAGAGGCTGTCGGTGAAAGAGGTCATCAGCCCAGCTCCTACTCCAGTAAGAAAACAGGTCCTCATCAGTGGGGACTGAGGCAGGAGACAGAAAGGAAGGACTAGGAATCACAGGGTCTGGAGAAGAAGAGGGGATTGTGGTCTCTTACTGTTCGTATTTATCCAAATCCAAGGAGGGGCTAGCAGCCTTTTCTCCCTCCCTTCTGGGAAGGATTAAGATATTTGAGGTCCCCAAACACTGAAAAGATTATTGTCCTCCTTATCCCACTGTCTTACTATCTTTCTATCTGTCCTCTGTCATGTATCTATCATCTATGTATCTATCTACCTACCTACCTACCAATCACGTATCTATCAGCAAAATTGTGATTGTCAGGATATTCCCCAATATGACGGCTTTTTTCCTTCCATGCACATTACCAATCCTTACCTCCTTGAAGTCAGCTATGCCATGAGATTTGCTTTGGCAAATGGAATGTGAGCATAGGAGACATTAGAGACATTTTCAGGCAGAAGACTGACTTGAACAGCCAATGCACAATTGCATGTGTTGTCTCCCCTCTGCCACTGAGGCCAGGATTGTTCTAGTTACCAGCCTGCTTCCCAGAGTGCAAAGTGGTGCAGAACCCTCCCACAATGCTCACAGCTCTTGCTGGCTGACCCACAGCGAATATGTAATACAGATAAAAAATATGCCCTTGTTATTTTCCGCCATGGGGATTTTGATACTGTTTTTCTTGAGGATACAAAAATATAAAATAATAAGAAGTCTACAAGATTTCTCTCCCAAGTGACTGCTTTGATAACTTGGCACTTCCATGAAATAATCAAATTCTGTGAAGAATTTCTCTCCTTTTTTATGCTTACACTATTGCAGTGGTGTGTTTAGCACCTAACTCACATGTTTATTGAGCAATCAAAATCCATCTCATGTAGAAATTCTGTCCTGTGGTACGCACAGCAAGCCTTACTGACTTTTGTTTTTAAGACTGATTGATTGATTGGTTGGTATAAATTCTACTAGCCAACATATAGTACATCATTAGTTTTTGATGTGGTGTTCAACGATTCTACAGAATGGGAGAAGATATTTTCAAATGACATAACGGATAAAGGGCTGGTATCCAAGATCTATAAAGAGCTTATCAGGGGTGCCTGGATGGCTCAGCGGGTTAAGCCTCTGCCTTTGACTCAGGTCATGATCTCAGGGTCCTGGGATCGAGCCCCACATCAGGCTCTCTGCTCAGCAGGGAGTCTGCTTCCCCTCTCTCTCTGTCTGCCTCTCTGCCTACTTGTGATCTCTTTCTGTCAAATAAATAAATAAAATCTTTAAAAAAAAAGAGCTTATCAAACTCAACACCCAAGAAAAAAATAATCCAGTCAAGAAATGGGCAGAAGACACGAATAGAGACTTTCTCCAAAGAACACATACAAATGGCCAACAGACATTTGAAAAAATGCTCCACATCACTAGCTGTCAGGGAAATAGAAATCAAAACCTCAAAGAGATACCACCTTACACCAGTTAGAATGGCTAAAATTAACAAGCAGGGAACAACAGATGTTGGCAAGAATGTGGAGGAAAGATTTATTTATTTATTTGTTTGTTTGTTTGTTTGTTTGAGAGAAAGAGTGGGGAGAGAGGCAAAGGGAAAGGGAGAGAGTCTCCAGCAGACTCCCCACTGAGTGTGGAACCTGTCATGGGGCTCGATCTCACCACCCTGAGATCATGAACTGAGCCAAAATCAAGAGTTGGTCGTTTAACTGACTGAGCACCAAGACACCCATCACCGACTTTTAAATACTACACTGAGATGGCTCTACTGTTTTTTGCCAGTCACATGCCTTTGGAAAGCTTACCCAAACTCTCTAAGTCTCAGCTTCCTTAGCTATAAAATTAGGATTATAATTCCTATCTCTCCAGTTTATTGGGCCACAGGGGAAAAAGTATATAATTTGTAGTGATACCCTTATTCTTCACCAGCAGAAATGTTACTTGACCCTTCTGAGGAAGCATTTCCCTAACCCTAACCCTAATCTTAACCCTAACCCTAGCCCTAACCCTAACCCTTCCATAAAATGGGGATGACAATACGTGCCTTCCACCTGGTAAGGAAACCAGCCAACAGAGAGCTCTTAGCAGGTCTATATAGTAAATTTATAGCTATTGATATAATCATTGAGATCATCATTATATTAATAAATCACACAGGACCTAATATGTATTCAATAAATCTTAGCTGTTTCCTTTGCCCTTAGCTACTTCCCCCTTACCATTCATGTTTAGGAGTAGGGGTCGTTCAGAATAGCGTTATCCATAGCTAATCAGGAGGGTGGCCAGCAACCTAAGAAGACAAAAGAATTCAAAAAAAGAGTCTCACTTTAGACCCATGTACGATGAGACATGTCTGGATCCTTAGGATGCCAGGTTTTTTCCATTCCGCAAACACATGGCTTCCATTAGTTGACTGATACTGACACATCGGAGGCTTCCAAAGTCCTCTGGGCCCCTGATGAGTGAAAGGTTTGCATGCCCAACAAGGAAAAGGCAGCCTCTGCAGGCGTGAAAATGCTGCCAGGGACAGGGCGGTGGAGGTGTTGAGTTTAGGTAGGAGACCAAATCTGGCTCTGTTTTTAATGACCATCCTGTCCACACCTGAAAATAAACTAGCCACACCTGGTGAGATTCCTAAGGCTCTGGAGCTCCGATGTTGATGTCAGTGTGCATACAGGATCTCCATTAATCAGAGTGAGTGTTGTGTGGTGCGTGCTCACCAGGGGCTGCAGAATAGTGAATAATTTGCAGTGTGCCCACACGATCTCTGCTGAGCTTTCTCATCCAAAGCAAACCCAAACTCCAGTGTTATGCTCCTTTTGGTTTGTGTTCTCAGGACACTGTTGTTTGGTTGGCTTCTTAGGAACAGTCCTGAATTCTAATTAGTTGGAGCTTGCATAATGGTAACTCAATCCTTTGCCTAGCTGTTATCATCTGTTTCCTGTCTTCAAAGATGCATGGTCCATTTTTGTATTGCACAACAGTGATACTATGGACCTCATTTCATGTTTTGTGTCTCACAGCAATAAGTGCTACTTGAAAGGGGGAAAGTCAGGGGCATCGTGGATCTGAGAAATTTGGGGCAATTCTCTGCTCTAAATTTTATAAGGAAATAAGTCTTTGTATCCTTGATTACAGAGTGGACCTTGATTACACTTAGTCAGGACAGACCTGTTATCTCTCAAAATGTTTGCAGTTTCAGGCTATGCAGCAAGGGTGAGCAAATAAAAGTGTAATGAAGGAGCAGTGAAGGTATATTTGCCTAAAACTTGAAGTTGATCGTGTGTTTTCATGTGTCAAATCACCGGATTCTTTCAACAGCTCTGTGGGCTAGATGAGCTGTCACTCTTAACCCATTTTTTGTAGGCAAATCGGGACAACTGGTCACCCTACACAAGGCAAGTACTTTCTTCACCCCATCTTGCAGATGAAAGAACTGAAGCATGATGAGTCCCAAGGTCACACAGCTAGCCAGGCTAATGGGGATTTTTTTTTTTTTTTAGAGAGAGAAAGCACACGTGTGTGGACACATGCATGTGTTATTGGGGGGGTTGGCAGTGGAAGGACAGAGGGAGAGAGGGAATCTCCCCACTCAGTGTGGAGCCCAATGCAGAGCTCTATCTCAGGACCCTGAGATCAAGAGTTGGGTGCACCAACCGAGCCACCCAGATGCCCCCAGTCTTGTTGGGATTTTTAAACCTACGTTTTTAAACCATTAGAAGATACTATCTAAGAAAGAGCTTCTTTCTATGGGGAAAACTTGTAGCACATTAGCAAAGGAGTGAAGTTAGCTATTGCTGTCCTTATCAAAGGATTTAAGGGGCACCTGGTGGCTCAGTTGGTTAAGCATCCAACTTTTGAATTCAGCTTAGGTCATGATCTCAGGGTCCTGGGATTGAGCCCCACATTGGGCTCCACATTCATCAGGGAGTCTGCTTGAGATTTTCTCTCTCCCTCTGCCCCTCCCCCAACTCTCAGGCTCCCTCTCATGCTCTCTCTTTCTCTCTCTAAAAAGAAATAAACCTCTAAGAAAAAGTGTTTAATATTCTGCTAGGCTGTGTTGCTCTGCTGTTGATGCTTTTCTTCTTTTTCTAGTTCATTGTTGTTATACTTACCAGTGATTTGGGACAAAATCTGAAATGTTAATTAATAGACTTTTAGTTTTTAACCAGTGTCATTTTATTTTTGAGGAAAAAGGAGAATGACATTACCATTAGCAACTCTAAGAGAATCAAGACTTGATTCATAAGAGATGAGTTCTATTATATTGTTTTTCTATTTTCCACTCAAAAAAGATCTTGGCTAGCAGTGGCATTCTGTGAATTATAATTTCAAAGGCCACCAGTGACTCTCAAAAGACATTATCTTAGCTCCTACATACAAAGACACATCACCTACAAAACAGTCTCATTAAAACAGACTCTCAGAGTGGGATCTTTGGGTTGTGTGAACCAAAAGAGTCATCACCTCAAATTATAAGGCGGCCCAGGAAGAAAGTTTCTTCATGGAAAAGGATTTTCCAATTCCCCAAACAATTGTCCGTAAATGGATTTACTTAATCAAAGCTTAAGTACATTTCAAAAGAAACCAGTGATCGGGACAATATGAGCACTGCATAAATTTAAGGGCTACTTGGGAACACTCTAAAATCCCAAGGCAAAATTAACTTTCTTGATTTGATAGAGGAATAGGCCAGTTGGGAGCTTTGGCTGATTCTGTTTTTCATGAGTCATTTTGTCTGTGGACATGCTTTACAAATTAAAACCTACCTAAAAAAAGAAAATCTTAGGTGTGAGATGATTAAAGTTTCAAATCTGGTCATTTGAAAATCACAAAATGTTGGATGAAAGCCATGCTGTTTGGAGGATTTTATTTTTCTTTTTAAAATTCTACAGGTTGCTGAACTTATAAAGAATTCTTGATTGAAATAAAAAGTGAGGGCTTTTGGAGAGAGGCATTCTCTTTGATATCAGATGTATTTTAGTCTATATTTTTCCACTCTGGCTTATGTAGATGTCTAGGCTTGCTTCCATCAGCTCATTTAATCTCTGATTTCATAAAAAAGCATGTTTCCTGTTTATTTTTGTCCAAACTGAGTGCAATCTGTGCTTCCTAGCTCTTCCAACAATCCCAGTTTTCCAAAATTCGGATCAGAATGCCTGTGAGGCATGGTAAGTCCACACTTATCTTGACAGGTTGGATCCTGTCGGGATTGACAGGCCTATCCACAGGGAGAAAACTAAGTTACTACTCACAAAGACACCCACTTACCAATCTCTGATTTTTAAAAAAAATCAACATTTTAATTTACTGCAAGTGAGTGAAGGGGGGAAAGAAAAGTTAATACAAATAAGTGCTGAGCTACAAGTTTAAAAATGAATAGGAAAAATTCTCCCCAAACATTTAACTTAATTTTCATATATAAGCTAGTTGCTGAATTGAAGAAATGTTAGCATTCAACACAAGCTCATTTGAAATCAACCAAAACCAGACACTTGAACCAAATTCTCTTATTATATCCATTTCTCAAAGCTGAGAAAATCTATTGTGCTTCAGGGAAAATTTGATAAACCATCTGAAGACAGAGGCCAAACATTTTAGTATCACATACTCACCAACCCAATATACAGATGAGAACATTGAGGACCATCTTTTGTTACTATGAGTAGCCCTTGTTTTTTAATAATTTGGTCAAGAATTTATAAAGATATTGCTTCATTTGTATCCATCATTGCACCAAGAGATGTCCAACATCCAATATATAAATATACAGTCAAGTAAATGATTTTTATGACCACCAACATTTGTTTTCCAAAAACATTTCAAAATTGTTAGTTTCTTGATATATATTTAGAATGTGTCCTCTCTCAAATCCTTACCCCTCAGAAAATCAATACTTGAGAGAAATTAGTAATTC
This sequence comes from Nasua narica, assembly GCA_028533885.1. Lineage (NCBI taxonomy): Eukaryota > Metazoa > Chordata > Mammalia > Carnivora > Procyonidae > Nasua > Nasua narica. The sequence continues at coordinate 7,001,878 of CM052804.1, read as the reverse complement.
TTTACCCTCACCACACATGCATACACATGTAGGAGCAATAACTTTTGCAAACGAGTACACTGGTGAAGAAAAGAGAGAAAGTACAGGCTACCACGTATCATGAAATATCTCACGCAAGTTCAATGTTCATGGGGAACAAAGTCTTAAAAAATAACCCAAAGGGAAATATTTTGGGTTATTCATTTTTTTTTTTATTTTCAATTCCTCATCAATTAGGTAACGTTGATCTTTTTAAAAAAAGAATTTATTTGTGGAGCTCCTGGATGGCTCAGTTGGTTAAGTGTCCTGGTTTCAGCTCAGGTCGTGATCTCAAGGTGGTGAGATGGAGCCCTGTGTAGGGCTCTTCACTGGGCGTGGAGCCTGCTTAAGATTCTCCCCACCCTCCCCACTCAAGGTACAGGTACTCTTTCTCTCCAAAAAAAGAAAAAAAAAAAAAAAGAACTTTTTGTAAATAAGAGTAATGAGTTGGCAATTGAATTCACATCTGGTCATTATACCTGAGCAAAGAAAACATAAATGTCACAGAGCCCTGCAAAACTCTCTCCCTCCCCCCTGGCAATTCCCTTTTTTCCTCCTGAGATTGTCTAATTATACAGTAAATGCTGGAGTATTCTTCATTTGTAGGTTAATTAGTTGGTGCCTAAGCAGTTCTTTGAACATAAAAGGCAACATGTAAATCTAAGTATAATTACTTATCCTCAAGCTAATGATCATTTAATTAGTGTTTTCTGCTGGCTTAATGGTCCATAAAGGAGAGGGTAATTTGGGGAAGGGGCTTCTAACATTGCTGTAAGAGAAGTTTAAGATTGTAGTTCTAACTAGAATGAAAAACAGTGCTCAATGTTCAAATAAAGGTTTTAAAATTGGAAGTAAATTGGCAATCAACTCCCTGCTCTCTGGTAACTAAGACCCATGAAGGAACTGAAAATGAAGCATCATTTGGTTCATTTGCATATTTCCAGAATTCAGAATCCTAGTTCAATTTGGGCTAATTTCATGTTTTATGGCAAAACCAAAGACCTACCTTGAGGTGAAGTTTATAGAGCAGAAAAGAGGTTAACTCTGGGGTGTTTGTATGTTATGAAGGTTCTTCTGCCCTTTTAGTAAAATAGGATACTAGTTTCCTAAATAGGAGATCATGTCCAAGTTGAAAGTCATCAGATAAAGCTACGTGTTTTTACAAAATACCCACATTAGAACTTCTTACATGGCTTTCTAATTATTTCTCTCTCTCTTTCCCCTGCTAGAATATACACAAAGCCAGGTACCTGGGCTTTTTCACCATTCTATTTGCTGCCTTATCCAGCCAATAGCCAGCACTCCTTAAGTGAGTGAATGAGGGAACAAATAATAATGAAAAATATACATATACAACAAAGCTGAGCAAGTGTGCCTCTGGGTATAAAAGTTATTCTTATGAACTTAAAAAAAATTCTATGTCACAGAAATTATGAACAACTCTATCACTTGTTCTCATTCTAGAAATCCTTGTTCTGATGCTGGGTCATTAACACAAACATCACAAGGACATTATCCAGACAACGTTGTCAATTAACCTGGTATTGCCAGCAGCTATCTTGGTCTATCTACTTGATATCTGCATCTAAGGACTTCTTTATCTCTTTTTATTTCTTTTAGAGAGGAAGGGTGGGAAGAGGTGGGGGGAGTGAGGGAGAGGAAGCCAACTCCCCTCTGAGCGTAGAGCCCAATGCAGGGCTCGATCCTGTGACCCGAGATCATGACCTGAGCCAAAACCAAGAGTCAGATGCTCAACTGGCTGAGCCACCCAGGCGCCCCTCAAGGGACTTCTTTAAAAGCCATAGTTTTCTCAGTTATGAAATGGAGCAGTTGTGACAGGTAAATGGAAGGATCACAAATCTAACAGAAAGTAATTATTCAGTAAGTGTTGACTCTATTAACATCAGTTGATTTGTCTTTTTACAGAAACTTTGATTCAAAATTACACGAATCAAAAACCTTGCTGAACATTTGTGTGGCCTTTTTCTCCATAGACAAGAATTTCCTTTGCCGAACTATAAATCAAGCAGTACAAACACAATATTGGAGATCACGGTACCGGTATTTTGTCATAGTAAGAGGCATGCTCTACACCGAAACTTTGGGGAATGCTGTAAAATCAAATATTCAGAAGAGTTTAAAGATTCAAAAGCAGTTATAAAGATACACAAGTCATATTAGCTTTTTTCAAAAGAAGAAAAATGAAAAGAACGCAAGAAAATGTAGTTGCACAATAAACTATAGCATAGTTGGAGGGACTATGATAATAATGTTATTTGAAATTTTACTTAAAAGAGAGACACTGAAATAACTGAGAGGTGACTGTCCTCGCGTGCCCAGAATTCTACTCTGCTTTTAGGGAGGATGTTTTTCACGTTCCTTTTGGAACTCCTGGCAGAGTTTCTAAATCTGATCTCAAAACTAGCCACATCTCCATCAGACTACACGGAAGTGTCAGGCATTCCTTACCCACAAGGCTGGAGGTATAGCATTTGATCAGGTTACAAAACATGCATCTCAAGAAGGTCCATCGGGAAGGTCCTTGCAAAGGAGGAGCACAGAGAATCTCTATGGGCCTTGGAGCTCCAGGTAAGGCCCAGCATTCCCAAAACACATCTGCCCCGCACTCATATGACAAGAGTTTTGCCTGGCTTAGCCTCTATCCTCCCTTATTTCTTGAGTAGCTCCAACACCACCAACTTCTATAACATATGTGTGATCTTGGTCTCTGCACTGGAGATCACGTAAGAGAATCCAAGAAAATATATCTCCATGTGAGTAAGACATCAGTTTTTAGAGGGGCTGAATCTGTTTAAACCAAAGCAGGAGAAATACAGATACTGCCAATATCGAGAAAAAAAAGCCTACACTTAATAATATATTTGATAAATCTCAAGAGAAGTGCTGTCTCACATTTTCCCTTGGTTTCTTTTCTGAATATGAATGCTTTCTGTATTTCCTAGGAACCACGAAAGTTAAAAAAAAAAAATCCAAAAACAAAACAAAATTTTTATCACTGGTGATTTCTTTTGTTCTCCAGTTTTTTCCCCTATTTTTTTTTTTTTTAGAAAAATGGAAAAATAAAAACAATATGCAACAAACACATAAACCTATACAAGAGATGCTGGATTCTACAACATTTAGCACTTCATAGATCCGTTGGTAAAACAAGATAGAGTACATGCGTGTCCATTTATGGAACTTACAGGCATTATGAAATGTACTGTGTGCTTTTAACACAGGAAGCCAAGGGAAATAGGGTGAAAACCTAAGCAGATCACACTCAAATAATTAAAACACAAATGTGTTTCACGAAGACTCTGATTCCAGACGGCTGCCCTCACTGTCCTCCTCCCCCTTTTTATGGGAATCTCTGAAACCATTTCACTTGGGGGAGAAAGGAGATTTTAGTAGAGTGAGGAAAAATGCCAAACGGCCATGGCAACTTCGAATTTTTCCACTTTCTTTACATGTTCAATTGAGACGTTCATAAAATTATAAATGAAAGGACACATTATGAGCACTTTCTTTGAAGGGAAAAACAGGGTCTTGCCTGGAAGTAAAATCTTGGAGTCTGTATCCTTTTCTGTGGAGAACACTTGGGAGCTTTCTCTCCTAACAGCAGGACCCCTAAAAGAGTTTGCCTTTGCCTTCAGAATTCAAAAAGGTAGAAGCAGTTGTTTCCCTGGTTGTGGGTGAGGCATGGAGCCCCAGGAGGGGGGCTGCAGAGCACGGGGTCCTGGGCTGGTGTCCCTCAGGGACTGAGGTCAGTGTGTCTGGGCGCCTTCCTTCCACCTCCCTCCACCCTCTCCTCTTCCCTCCCCGTCACCAGGGATTCACTCCTGTTTACATTGGGGAGACTGCAACTTCTGTTTCTTAACGTTTAAAAGAAGTTTAAAAGCTTATAAAAAGGCTCTTAAGATTTCTTGGACACCAAATGCCTCTTTACAGAACAATATTTTGATGAGTTCAGTGTAAATGAATCAGAAACCTACGTATTAAATTTCCCTTGACATACACATCAGTTTAAAAAATTAATGGAAAAAGTGCCCAGGGCTCAGAATGTTTGGGGTTTCCTCAAACCCAGAATGTTTGAACGTGAAGAGTGGAAATCCATTTGAACCAGTCAGGTTTGCTGATTCTCCACACCCCGCCCCCAGAACCCTCATAATAATGGAGGGAGCAGCATGTCGGGGGGGCAGGGGATGGGGGGAGGTGACTGGCTGCCTGGGGACATGTCACATTCCTGGTCATCTCACTTTGGTTGGAGCAGAAGCCAAGGGCTGGGCAGATGCTGTAGAGATATCAAGCCACCGTTCATGAAGGCTGACCCTAAAAGCTGTCTTTTAAAAAAAAGACAAATAAAACTAAATAAACAATCACAGGAGATCATATATCACCGATGAAGATATTTAGATTTGAAACAGCCTGAGAAAACCTAACGTGCTCTAATTTGTCCTTCAAAGATGAACGCCGTTCTGGGTCCCGTAATTGCGGGTCTCATGACTTCTCCTGGCAAATGGCAAAAAAGATCAAAACTTGAGAACCATTATGGTTTTGCCGTTTGGGTTTTTTGTTTATTTGATGCTTTCGATGCGGATTGTCGGTCCAAGGAAACACCCACCAGGACAGAAATAACTCAAACTCCTGAAGCCGGGCTCAATGCCTACCATCTTCATTCTTCGGACTTTTCAAATGAACTTGTTCATTCGTCTGGCTTTCCTTTGTGGGCAAATGGCCCCATGAGGTAGCGGCCGAGGGGGAGACTGAGGCAGGTGAGGAGATTGCCGTGGAGTCCGATGGTGGCAGTCCAATCGCTTGGCCCTGGGTGTCGAGGACATCGCAGGCAGAAGGGTGGGCTCAGTCATGAGTGAGACGTGGCGTGCATCCGGAACATTAGGGTCACCAGGAGGCCTGTCTGGGGCAACTTCAGCCCCGGCACTAAGCGCAGGGCCCAGCGAGAGGGGATTCATGGCTTTGAGCTCAGGCCTGCCGTATCTCAGGGGAACTGCCCCCCCACAAAAGCGCACGAAAGTCCCCTGGGAACTGCGAGGAGCTGTCTGCACCTAAGTTGTCTTTACTATTATTTTCAAAATTCACATCCCGTCCGCCTGAGGAGCCTTGGCCGTCCCGAGTGGTTCCACAGAAGCCTCGACCTCTAGATGGGGAAGAATGGAAACGCAAGGAGGAGTTTCTTCCCACGGGTGTGTGCCTGGCTCGTCCTTTCTCGAAGAAGTCCTCTCCGAAGCTCAGCAGTGTCTTGGGGGTCGGGCAGATGGGATTTAGAGAAATAGACCTTTGACCTGCGAGAATTACCACAGCTTCGGGGGACCCGGCAGACCTGGAAAGACGAGAAAGACATGGCGGATCGGGGAAGCCAGATCACAGTCTTATCTCCTTTCCCGTGAGGGCTGGGGTCTGGAGAAGGTGTTCCCAGCAGGGAACCGGACAGACGTGAGAAGCGGCCGGTTCCAGCACATTCTCTCACCCGCCTTTCCCTGCTGTCCCACCACAAAGTGATCTCTTTTCGCCCTCGACAACTGAGAGCAAATCATTCCCCTCGGCATCGGCTTCTCTTCCCCTCCACCTGACGGCTCAGGATCCAACGGGGTTGTGCCCACTGAGGTCTGCTCAGGTAGATGAAGGGGCTGGACATGAGAGGGACGCGGTCACCGACGTGACCGGGCGTCCCTTGATTCTGTGCAAGAGTGGAGGCCTGTGGTTCCCCCTCCTCCCCTTGGGCCCCCCACCCCCAAAGGTTCTGGCGCTGGCTCTGGGCCTTTTCCCAGGTGCCTTCATCCTGTGTTCAGGGGAAATCCATTCTAATGCAAGCCAAGACCATCCCAGTCCCCTAGGGGGAATTCCGTACGGGGCAGAAAACAAGCAGAATAAAACAAAAGATGGCGGGGTGCCTGGGTGGCTCAGTCGGTTAAGCTCCAGCTCCTGGGGTAGAGCCTGAATAGGGCTCCTGGCTCTCCCTCTCCTTCCTCCCCTCCCCCTGCTCTCTCTCTCTCTCTCAAATAAATAAAAATCTTTGAAAATAAAACAAAAGTTGCACTTGAGGGCCTGAAGATAACTTGCTGCCCTCCCAGTGGCTCAGCCGGATGGACCGTGACTGTATTTTTTCTTGCACATTCAAAAGTCCACAGAGATAAGGTCTAGAAGTTCAGCAGGTGTTTGACGGACATCTCTGGGGACTTGGACCCGTCCCCACCCCCAGTCTCGGACCTGCTGGGAGATTGCAGAGACCGGACCCCCTTCTCCTTTGATAAGGAGCCTGCGCCTACACTCGGCTCTCAGGGCGAAAGAAAACAGTCAGCCCTGATTTGCCTCCTGCCCTGGCCCAGGCTAATCTGGAACACAGCAAGGCCACGGTGTCGCCGCCGTTCGGAGCTGGTGTCATGGGGCGAATGGCAGGGGTTCTTTCTTCTTCGGGTTTGATACATCCTTCCTTCCGCTGCTCCTTGCAAATCAACCATCAGGAAAAGGAGAGAAGCAGACAGGAGGGACAGCGGGAGACTTCCAGAAATCTCTTCCCTCCCTTTCCTACAGGTTGCCCGGTGCTGACCCTGGAGACTTCCACTTGCCCCCCAGCAAAGGACTTGGTTACTGGCCGGATCGCTCCCAGGCACCACCCCCGGGCTCACTTCCTCCTCTTCCTGCTCCCAGCCCCTACCCCCAGCCTCCTGTGGCTTCACAGCCAAATTCCTCATCTCAGGAAGAACAAGACCCAGCTGAGTTTTAGTGAGCTTCGGTCTCCGTCCCCTATCCCCCCCCAAATGCACAGACTCAAGCAGTCGCTCTCCTTGGGGTCGCTTGGGAATCAAGAAGAATGAAGGGGGCTTCAAAGACAGCACGTGGTGTACACTTCTTTCTGCTAATAAATCATGCTTGGGGGTGCTAGTGGGGAAAGTGTTCTTTAATTTATATTTTTAAACTGGCTTAATTTTTTTTTTTTTTTAATGTGCAGTCTCTCTAGTTTCGCCTGGAGTCAAACTGTGTAAACCCTAAACTTGAGCTTCTGCAGTTTATTGATACAGCCAAAGGGGAGACGCCCCCCCTCTTCCTGCCAGCTCTCAGTTTTGCAGGTTGCTTCCTCTTTGCCAACCTCTGCGGATGGGAAGCAAAAGCTGATGGTCGTTCTCAATTCCGTCATGGGCACGCCCCTACCTGCAGTCTGTGGCTGGGTAAGACCCCAAGGAAAGGCACTGCTATTTAGAAAACATTCCTATTTTGTTCCTTTTTGCTTCTTTTATTGGAAGAATGGTGATGTCTGGAAGGCAGGTGCACACCTGTGGCAATTGGGGGTCTTTTATGAGAGGACTTACGGTGCTTATGCTTTTCATGGAATCAGCCCCTTCATTGCCAATTAATTTCCCTCTGTTTCAGGGTCACAGATCATACCCCTGATCCTGGCCAGTGGTCTCACCAATGGGGCGGCGACACGTAGAGGACCAGCAGAACCACAGCTTCTGTTGGAGAAAAACAACGCCAAGGGCATGTCGAAGGGCATGCAGGAAAAGCAGACCATGGTTAGAGGCAGGCCTAATTGCAGCCACTAAATTAGCAGGGATCTCTCAGCCAGGGGCTAATTTAAGCCAGACCTCATGCAACGTTAGGCCATGAGCACATCACAATTGCAATTAAAAAGAAAAGAGAAAAATCACCCTGGCTTTCCAAATGTTTCTTTTTAACATGGCAGGTCCCTAGTAATAATATGAGATACCAAGGCATCTGGAATAAACAAGAAAAGTATTTTGGGTTAACAATCTCTGAAAGACGAAAGGATGTTATTTTATTTTATTTTATAAAGATTTTATTTATTTGACAGAGAGAAACACTGCAAGACAGGGAACACAAGCAGAGGGAATGGGAGAGGGAGACACAGGCTTCCCACCGAGCAGGGAGCCCGATGCGGGACTGGATCCCAGGACCCCGGGACCATGACCTGAGCCAAAGGCAGACACCCAACGACTGAGCCACCCAGGCGCCCCTGAAAGACAAAAGGATTTTAAATGCATCTCCAGGGCCAAGCCCTTTGCGTGCTCCCTTTCTCTCTCTCTGATGGTCACATCTGTCCCATCTGGTTTGCTACTACCTCTTGGTTCGACCCAAGATCTTCTGTCAGGCCTAGTCCCACCATGCCTCTTGCTTTATATGGCCCTCCTATTGTCTTCCCTTACTCGGTTAACCTACCTCTCCTAGTCCCCCTGACAGGTCATAGACTTTGGGTCCTCCAAGTTGGATCTCTTCTTCTCTTCTTCTCTTTTTAGGTTCTCCTAATGTCCCTGAGCTCCTGCGCTTCTAGACTAAGCCCTAACCCAGAGCCTTTAACGCTCACATCCACAAAAAGGCAAGAGTCAAGTCTAGAAATCCGAAACAAATGCACTTTCCCAGAGGGAGGGTTACGAGGAAATCTTTTTTCTCCTGTGATGCACATGTACTAATTTTGCATTCAAAAAAATATTTTTT
>CM052804.1:6913990-6993288 GCA_028533885.1 Nasua narica | reverse complement strand
GATAAAACACAATGTATGAAAGGATATATTAATTTATTGTTTTAACAATAGAACCTAAAATATTTTCTAAATTCTTACTACTCAAATGATAAGTTTAAAATGTTATAACTAAAATAAATAAATAAGCAAATTGTCCATAAGTCTATGATACAAAATACTAATAAAAGTTTGATGCATCTTTTTAAAAAAAAAAAAAAAATATTTTTTTAGTTCAATTTTAAGATTCAATATACAAATGTACCATACTGTGTCTCTTGACTTTTAAGACTCTTTTCATATCCCACATCCCTGGATTCACGAGTGCAATTTGTTTTTTAATTTTTCACTTAGGTCTTTAAAATCCAAGTGGATATCAGAGACTCGTGTTTCTACAGGTCAAATCATATTACAAAGTTGCCAAGAATTCATTTGTATGGGTGAAGGGGAGGCCTATTTTTCACAGTTTTCTTTTTGTTAGGGACTACTGCCTTGATAAAACTTGGGCCTTTTCTTGGCTGGGGCCTCGTAACCCCTCTGGCCATTTTACAATGAATTTTTAAAAACCTGGCCAAGCGCTGGGCTCTACTGGGATTTCACCTTTTTAAATTTTGGAGTAAGCAGGCTATCAGCAGGACCATGGACAACTTTTGATCATACACAGAAACTCATTGTAATAGGATTTTTTTTCTGTGTTAATTTCATGATTTAATAAAGACGTTTGGCACATAAATAAGACTCTTGTAGACCCAGCATTTTTAACAATGAGAGGATTAAGATCAGCCTATCGGGGATATTAGTAAAAGTGTCGTTTCTAGCTTTAGTAAAATTCTTCCATCTGTTTAGAGGTAAATTCATTACTCCTAACTAAAAACCCTCCTGAAATAGATGTGGTGAAAAATGTTCTGCCCCTGTTATGAGACTTTCCAAACAAGCCTAAAATTGCTTAGAAACAAAAGGCAAGAGGAAAAAGAAAGGACCGTGTCTCCAGATAATGAGGTCCTGCCTTGGTGTTTTATCTACACAACAGCGCAGTTTGAAAAGTCTGGATCCCATTTCATTTGAACTGAACATAAATGTAGTGCCTGGAACTCTCCCAAATGAATAAATTCTTTGCCGATAATTTTTAAGTGAAGAAAGATCAACAGGATAGGGGCACGAGGGAAGATTACAGGCTATGGTGTATGTGTGTGTGTGTGTGTGTGTGTATACATTGAGCAGGACAATTGGGACAGTTCTGGACACGATTCTTTGTTTCTTTTTCTTTTCTCTCTCCTTCCTTCTTTCCTTTCTTCCTTCCTTCTTTGCCTCCTTCCTTTCCCTCTCTCTCTTTCTTTCTTTCTTCTTCTTCTTCTTCTTCTTTTTTTTTTTTTTTTTTGATGTGCTATGCTGACTTCTGTCTCCCATTGTTGGAAAACTCCAGTAGATTTATTTCCACTAAAAGGCCCCTGCTGACTATTTGCTGCTATTAATTCCCACTCAGTTTTCCTCTCCCATCCTGAGGACAGCTACATGACAAGCCTCCCTTCCTTACATCAGCTTCTGATCTTCTTTCTCTGTTTCTATAGGCTGGTTTCTCTCCCCTGGATGGTGGCCCAAAAGACGCCAATTTATGGGGTAAGAATACACCATGGACCATTTCTCTCTTTAATTTTCCTCCATTTGGTGAGGTCTTGCAGAGCACCGTCTGTGCTGACGAAGGGGCAAAAAGCCCTAAGATCATCACATTCACTCTTAGGACCAAGGTCACCAAAGGAAGAACGGAATAATTTGTTTGCATAAATCTCTCCACCGATCCTTGAAAAGTCCTGCACTGAAGACAATTCTCTTTCGGTCTTCATGTTCTCGTGAAGCTTCTTTGTTTGAAAAATGAAGGAAAAAGAAACAGCCGTTGAGTCTCCTTCTTCTCTGACCAGTGGAAGAAAGGTAGAGAAAAAGAAAAAAAAAATTAACAAAGAGAGGACACACATCCCTGCTCCTTCCTTCTCCTCTCCCCATCCACAGGCAAAATCTAATAAAGATGATTAAATTACATGTCTTTCCTCCCATTGAAATCCACGGCACACTATTCAAATATTAGAACTCAGGAAATAAGGCAGGACAAGGTCCCTCATGAAACTTTAGAAGGCAGCACGGGGGTCTGAGCTGGAAGTCTGCCTGGCTGGGCGGCTCTAATTAAGAAATCACCCCGCTGAGCAGAACTTAATCTAAATAAAATATAAAAAGGAATTCAGTGAAAACCATTACCTCCTCCCTACACACCTCACGTCGAGAGCCTCCATCCCTCCGTCTGAGGGACTCTCCCTGCCAGGACTGGAGAGTTCTCTGTTCTGTGTGCCCCTGGCACCATCACACAGAAAGACACCCCCCCACACACACCCCTTGAAGAGGAAGCTGGGTCTTGTGCCTGTCTCTTGCTATTTGGCCAGACTTTCTCGGGGCCATAGGCAGATTTGGTCAATGTTGTTTGGGTTTGGAGGGAAATGGGAGATGGGGTTTGATCAATGATAGATTAAAGAGTTGGACATCTGGCCAACTTCTCCAGGGTTACTCCAGTCACCTGCCAACCCACAGCCTCTCCGTAGGTGACTGAGTCCTTCCCGCCTATCCATCAGCTGCTTTAGATGGAGCGGCCTCTTGAGAGCAAAGGCCAAGTCTGTTGAACATGGTTTGGGTCAGTATCCTCATGGTAGTGAGTCCTTTCAACTGCACTGAGTCAGCCTCGGACCTCCGCTCCATCCCGGCCTTGCGTTACCCCTCCGATGGTTAGGGGCATGTGGTCAGCCTTATTTCCATCTGCACCCCCTAGAAATCCATCTTGCATCCTTGCTGTTGACCCCTCAAAGTGGATTCTTCTCTCTTAACGCATCTGTGGCTTTGCACGAGCTGCCATGTCTGCCCGCAACAGTGACTCCTAAACAGTTGAAAACCTGTTGTAAGAATCAGACCCTCTCCCTGGTTGGGGGATGGGGGATGGGGCTGAGGGTGGATGCATACACACAGATAAACACAGGTCTGGCAAGCAATTTCAGGGGTACCTTACCCCCCCTAAGGAGTCCGTGGTCACCAATTTAAGGATGCTTGAAAGAGACTGTCTTTTCTCTCTTTTGTCTTCTGACAGACACTCCAAGATTCTCTCCTTTGACCAAACTTGAGCCAGATTCTTCTGACTCCTCTTTCCGACCAGGTCCCAACCTGGAGCTCTGTCCTTGGATCATTCGGTCTAGTTTCAGCAGGAATCCTGCTGGATCAGTTTTGCAAAAATCTCCCACCCTTGGTATCTGATCAAATTCCTCATCCTGTACCCTGGATACCTTATCACTCTGGCCAGGTTTCAGCAAAAATCCTGTTCTGTTGGTTTAGCCGGAATCCCCCCAATCTTGATATTTCCTCCTAGTAATTTTCCACCAGGGGACCCCACCTTGCTCCTTAGCTACAAACCTCCACTAGCCCTTGTTGATTCAGAGTTGGGTCCACTTTCTCTCCCTTGCTACAAAATCCACATCGTCGCGGTCTCTCTTGACTAACATCTTCCTCAACTAACTCTTAACAATCACCATGAGTAATTTTCTCTCTAACACCTCCCATTTTACAAAAACCCTCACTTATCCTCCAGGAGACCTCCACAAAGCCTTTCATCACAACCCAGAAGCAATTATGAACAGAATTCACACCTATGTGCTCCTGATGACCCCAGTATGTGCTTCTAGAATATCACATATTACAACACAGTAATTATTTGTTTGCAGGTCCATCTTTCTCCAGACCAGGAGTAGGCAGACTTCCTCTTCAAGGCCTAGATAGTAAATGTTTTAGCCTTTGTGAATCACGTGGTCTCAACTCTGCAAAACCAGCCATAAACAGTAGGTCAATAAACAGGCATGGTTGTGTCCCAATAAATCTTTATAAGAACTGCAATTTAAATTTCATACCATTTTCATCTGCCACAAAATATTATTCTTTTGTTGTTTTTTCTTTCAAACATTAAGAAATGTATAAGCCTCTTTATATGTCATGAGCTATACACAAAAAGATGAGGGAAGAAGCAGATTTGACCCACAGGATGTAGTTTGCTGAAACTTTGTGTAGACTGAGGAATGAGGAGAGGCCCTCAAAATAAATCTTATTCACTTCTTGGTCCCATTACCCAGTCCCTCCAAGGAAACTCATCTTTGAGTTTCATTATCTAGCATTAACCGATATGTAAGTGAATAAGTAAACCACTAAATGAACAAGTGACTAGGAAAATTTTCGTGAGACAGATATTGAATAAAACAACCATCAATGGGGCTTTCGAGCCCCTGGTGAGTTTCCATGTTTCTTTATTCATGATTACAGACCTAACGCCTTACGTGGTTAGCTACCAAGGCTCCAGTCACAAATTTTGCAAGTCTAGGATTATTCCACAAATCTAGTGCAGTCCAATGTAGTCAGAAAATACCTCCTTTTATTTTTTTAAAAAGTTATTTATTTATCTAGAGATAGAAAGAACACGTGTATGAACAGGGGGAGGGGGAGAGAGAGAAAATCTCCAGCAGACTCCCCACTGAGTGTGGAGAACAACATGGGGCTTGATCTTATGGACCTGAAGTCATGACCTGAGCTGAAATCAAGAGTCAGATCCTTAACTGACTGAGCCACCCAGGTGTCCCAGAAAATACCTCCTTTTAGAGATAAGGTTCCTTCCACCACTCCCTGCTTTAACAGGATCACAGCTTCTTTGAGCTTCTCTTTAATAATCTCTTAACTTTTATGTGGTAGACAGCTTCTGACATAGCTCCCAGTGATTGCCCTGCTGGTATTCAGGTCCTTGTGTAATCCTCTCTTTTTGAGTGTGGGCTAGACCTAATGATTCACTTCTAATCAACTGAATACACAAAAGGGATGGGCTATAATTTCTGAAACGAGTTTATATAAGATGGTAACTTTGGTTTTGTCTACTGCCTTCTTAGCTTGCACACTTTGACAGAAAGCTGCCATGTTGGAGAGGCCCGTGTGGCAAGGAACTACGGGTGGCCTTCAGCCCATAGCTGGTGAGAAATTGAGACTCTTAAGGAAACGTCAAGGAGCTGAATCCTTCCAACAACCCCACGGGTGAGCTAAGAAATGAATCTTCTTGTAGTTGAGGCTTCAGATAGGACCACAGACCCTAAACCAACACTTTCATTCTTATAAGAAACCTTGAAGCAAAAGATCCAGTAAGCCGTGCCCATACTCCTGACTTACAGAAATTGTACAGTGATAAGTGTGTACTATCTCAAGCCATTAAATTTTGGGGTAATTTGTTATGCAGTCCTAGATAACCCATACATCTACCTATATGACAGTTGGGTGTATTATTTATTCATTTTACCACCAAAATGCTAAGCTTCCCCAACATAGGGGTCAGTTACATCATACTCATCTTGGTCCATAATACAAGTTGATCAAATGTTTGTTAAATTGACTTATATTTGGGGTTCCATTGAATTCAGTCAACTTAAACAACAATAGTAATATTGAAATATGTATCAGTGATAGGACAAAGCAGACAGTTGGCCATGGCAGAAAGTTTTTGAACATCAAGAGAGAAAAAAATATTTGGATTTATACCCTATTGTTACCAGTTTACAATTTAAAGACTTTCAGGGGGTTTGCCTTCATTTTCAAAAAAGTTTTCAGGGGTCCCTGGGTGGCTCAGTTGGTTAAGCATCTGCCTTCACCTCAGGTCATGATCCTAGGATCCGGGGATGAGCCCCATGTCAGGCTGCCTACTCAGCAGGGAGCCTGCTTCTCTCTCTCCCCACTGCTTGTGCTCTCTTGCTATCTCTCTCTCCATCTCAAATACATTAATAAAATCTTTTAAAAAAATCTTCAAAATGGGTGCATCCTGACTACACAAAAGAGGATCTTTGCCCTCCTTGACCTAACCATACAATCTGCCTGTTGGACAGTCAGTCTAATTATTTAGGCAACTCTTCTCCATTCCCTTGTTCCGCATTTTACACAGGTGATGAGAAATACTGTAAAGAGAGAAGAAAAGATGGAACTAGAGAGAACTCAGAAAAAGTTGGAAAAATGGAAAGGAGGAAAGAAAAATGAGTAGAGGAAAGAGAAGTGGTCCAAACACCCAAGCCTGGGACGGAGAACTGATTCAAAAGGAGACATCCAATTTCCCCTGTCTCTAGTCATAAATATTTTGACAAGGAGCTTGGCATTTATCAAAAGAAAAAAAAGAAAAGCAGACGTTGCCTTCCAAAGGTCCCAACACTCTCGGAATTCCATGACCTAATCCCATGTAAGGTTGTAGTAGTAAGACAGCCTCTCTTGTCTGAGCGTCATGGCACCCAGGCCCTTGTTTCCTCTATAGCACATGCCATGCCACTATCAGAGTTAGGAATAGAGCACCGGGGATGTTGGGGAACAGTCTGGATACCATGTTTGAAAACTTATTTTTAAATCATGGCAAATTCTTATTCTCTATCTTACTGGTTGCTTATCATAGAATTTAAGCCAACTTTTCATGACTTTTGTAGACATTATATAATATGTTCTTCCCCCTGCTCCAGTCACCAGCTGTTACCCAGTCTCATCCCTGAATGGGATAGGGATTGGGTCAGCTGGAGTTGGAAAACTTTCACACTGGTGCATGAGGGAGCCAATTCCCAGCCACCGAACAAACCTACATTTTCTCCAGTTGTCACAGGACCAAACAGAGCTCAAAAAAGAAATCTGAAAATGTGCAAAGGCCAAAACAATTTGAGCTCCTTTGAGCCCAAATGTCCTTGTCTGTAAAACAGGGACAATAAGAATACGTGTCTCATAGGGTTATTTTGAAGGTTAAATATGTGTAAAAACCTCAGTCTGCTGCAAGGTTGCTGAACCCTTGGCATTTGGGGTGAGATAATTCATTGTTGTGGGGGTCTGTCCTCTGCGTTGTAGACTGTTTAGCAGCATCCTAGCCTCTACAAGCGCTACAAGCTAGATGCCATTAGCTCCCGGCGCATGCCACAGCCCCTCCATCATGACCATCAAAAACGTGTCCAGACATTTCCAAATGACCTGGAGCGAGGCGGGTGCAAATCACCTCTGGTTGAGAACTGCTATGCCAGTGCTTGGCATATAGTGTTTGTTCCAGAAATATTAGATGCTATTTTGATCATCATCAAAATTATTCCAACAACAGCATCAGCTGGTGAGGGTAACAGGTCCTCTCTCTCACTGAAACCTTGAGATAGTTGCTGTTTTTCTTCTCCCTTCTAAAGCAAGGTCTGAGAAGAGCCAAAGCCATTAAGTTGGTAACAATCCAGTAGGAAACCTACTGTGTCCTATAAAGTCTCTTCTCCTAGAAGGAAAAAGTGCCACCATCTTCTTTTGCTCCAACTACGTAGATTCCTACATAGAATCTGTAGATTCTACGCCTCCCAGTTTGTGAGACACTACAGATTTTTCCACTGGCATAAATATTCCAGCTGTACTAACTACCAGTATAGTTGACTCTTGAAGCAGCTCTTGGAGGTTTCTGGAAGTACCATAAGAAAGAAAGGAAAGAGATGTTCAAAGAGAACTGTCCAACAGAAGTTACTCCCTTGCTGTTTATTTTGTGTGTGTGTGTGGTTTTGTGTTTGTTTGGGTTCACAAGTGGGTTTTTTTGCCCAAATTGTTCTCACAAATTCTAACACTTTGCTTTAGGTGTTTTGATACCACACTGTTTTGAAGGTACAAATGTTTTTCATGGCATGTCTTGTGTTAAGTGTACAAACTGAGAGGTGAATGTCGGTGACTGAATAAAGTGCAGTATTCCTCAAAGTTTTAACAAAATAGATGTTAATAGCACAGGAAAGTTGCAAAAAGACTTCTGGGGGTCTGAGAGTGGCCAGCTGAAAATATGAAAATTTGTTCCACCTTCTATTTTTATGTTTAGAATTCATGCACCCTTTACTTTCTATGCTCAATTTTCTTTTTCATTTGTTTCAAGGTAAAATTTGTAGATAGACTATCAGCCTTGGGCCCTTTTTTTTCTGGCAACTTTTCCTATTCCCCTTTATAAAGCATGCATAATGGACTGCAAAGCAAAGATCGTGACCTTGGAATTGGATGGAACTACCCCCAAATTTGTTCTAAAAATAGTAATAAAAAACTCCTCAACCTCGCAAGGATCTGAAAAGATCCTACATAGATTCCTTGCTCATTATTCTTCCCCTTCCTTACCACATAGCTTTGCTCTTCCTGTCTTGTTAGATGAATCCTCTCCCCACTGCCCCTATTCCCACCAGCCACCACCATGTTGACTTCCTCCATCCTCTCGATATTCTGCCCAGAACTTTTCGCTTCCTTGGAGCCTTACCTCTCTGTGCCTTTCTACTTCTTCAAAAACTATCTTGAATCCATGCCACTTGTGAGGGTTTCTCGGTTGAATTACACTCAGGATGGCCACCCACCT
This sequence comes from Nasua narica, assembly GCA_028533885.1. NCBI lineage: Eukaryota > Metazoa > Chordata > Mammalia > Carnivora > Procyonidae > Nasua > Nasua narica. The sequence goes on along the minus strand of CM052804.1, from coordinate 6,984,890 downwards.
TGCACATTCAACATGCCTTGACAACTGAAGACCTCCACACAGAGAATTGCTTCTTGAAAATATTAATTTCACTGTCAACTTTTCTTTCCCTCTTACTTTTAATTTTTATAATATTTATTTATTTATTTATTTATTTATTTATTTATTTATTTGAGAGAGAGAGCAGGAGCAGGGGGAGGGACCGTAGGAGAAGCAGAAGGAAAAGCAGAATCCCCACCGAGCAGGGAGCCTGACATGGGACTCCAGCTGAGGACCCTGGGAACATGACCTGAGCCGAAGGCAGATGCTTCACCGATTGAGCTACGCAGGTGCCCCAGTTTTTACAATAATTTAAATTAATCTTATAATTAAATCTAAGAATTACGAGGAAAAGAGTGATGTCTGTCTGAATATAATGAGTGTGCTTCCATTTTCCAAATAACATAGTTCCTAGTAAATAATAGATTCCATATTCATGTTTTACAATACAAATATAAACAAGAGCTGCTTGCGATCTCTCCTGGAACTCTAATGATAAGCAACTTGAAGACAGGAAATGTATCCATTTTCCACTTAACGATTGAACTCAGAGGTTTGGACACTTAAGACCTTCAAAAAATTTATGTTGAATGAACCTAAGAATAAAGGCATGATTGTATTTTTCTATCATTTCTATGAGGTTTAAGTTGATCTGCATATTTTGATAAGAGTCCATATTTATGATACTTTGTCAATATTGTGTTTGTACGACCTGTGTGTTGACTCGCAGTTGTTGGCTGGTCCTAGGCACGGTCACTGAGTCTCCCTTGTTCACACTTGGCCTCACCCACGTTCTTCAGAGCACCAAGCAGAGGGCTTTGCCCATAGTCAGTAATTTAGAGATGTTATGGAATAAATGTCATTTGCTGCATCGTACAAAGAACAGAGGCAAAAGAGTTTGGGGAAAAAGTAATCAGTAAATGTATTTAAGAGCCATCTTGCCCCCCAAATATGTATGAGGTTGGATTAAATGTTCATAGAGGGAGGGAAAATCATCTGATGAGGAGCAGTGGGTAAGTCAGGCAGAGTAAACACTGCTGCCTGCTTGCATTTCCCAGGGGGCTGGGTTGATGTCTTTGGGAGTCAGAACTGGAGTGCGACATCTTTTCCAGGTATCTGAGTTTCAGGCGGAGGGAAGGTCAGCCTGTTATCAGGAGACTGTGCTCTCTGGGTTGTCAAGCACTGAATGAAAAAATCATAACTTGCGTTAATAACAAAGGTGGCCACAGGCCAGTGCCTCTGGATTTTTTTCACTTATAGATGTTATCGGCATTTTCGAAATGAAGACAAGCCAGCCGGCAGTCACCAAAATTGGAAGTGGTAACAACAACTGAGGGCAGAGTGTGCTGGTTGATAGAAGAAATAGTGGGAACTGGGATCCCAGTGGGTACCTAGTAATCTGTAGAACCTGAAACGATGACTCTGCCTAGACTTAGTCAGATACCAGGGGCTTTGAGCACTTCTCCACTGCTCACTTCCAACTAGGAAGTTAGAAAGCAGCATGTAGATCTTAGATGCTGGGCATTAGCTTTATAAGGGACAACAGGTCACCTGGAGTGTTGTTTCATGGACCCCTTGGACCCACTCTTAATAGCCTCAAGTGATTGTCCTGTGATGTCTTGAAGTCCATTGTGAGTCGGCTGGAGACCACTTTTAATAGTCTCCCTCTTTTGACCAGTTAAATGCACACATGATCCCCTCCTCGACAGAACTCATCCAGGTACGACAAGAAGACAAGAGTTTTTGGTGAGGCATTTGTTACACCCTTTGATTAAAGAGTCATTAGACTTTATCAGCTGCATCGAAACAAAACTCAGTTATAAATATGTGATAAATGACTGGAAAATCTCCAAATGGATCTCTCAATCCAGGCATAACCAATTTTTCCAGGAAGAGTGATGCTGCAGTTAGATGGAAAAAAAATAACTCAAGAGAAAAATCCTCCCATTAGTGAGACTTCATGTAACAGGAGATACAGCCCAGGAGGTAGTCCAGGCTGACCTTGTCTTTCAAGGTCAAGATACTTAATCTGGCATCCGTAAAAATATCGGTGCCATCCAATGGCACCTACGACAAGGTGTTGTTGTAGAGGTCAAATAACATGATCATAAATCACTCATCAAGGGCCTGGTATACAGTAAGCATATAACAAATACTTGACTCATGGGAAAACCCAATATTCAATCACACTCCCAATTTCAGACCCACATTTGGACTCAATTTCCACTATCGGCTCTGAGAGAAAACTGCTAACCAAGAGGGCTAGACCTGCAGAAAGTCAATGGAACTTTCCTGCACAGCCAACCTACCGCTCATGGAAGATGATGAGCTAAGTCTCCACCACGTGAGTCTAAGCGATGCAGGACACGCTCCCCATAGGACTTTCAACCAACTAAGATTTGCCTGCTGCATTTTTCCACTACCCAAGTTGTTTCCTTCCTTATAATAACTGTCCACTCGGTAGCTTGTGGCCAGTGGGCTAAGAAACAGAAGGCGGTTGGTGTCAGCCTCTTGAGCTGCCAAGTGGAGATATTTTTCTCAAGTTTCTGGGTGGGTTTTTAAGCCAACAGCCTTGAAAAGGAAGCAGAGCCAGCATGCCACAGGCATCTGGGACACAAGGCCTACACAGTATTTTTGAAAAGTCAGTATCGCTCACGGACGATAAAGGGGCATTCACTGTGGGCAAAGCCACCCCACAGGAGTGGGTGGAGTTGGGGCTACAAGGCAGGCCTCGGACTGAGTTAGCAGCCAATTTTCTTTTTCCACCATCTCTAGAGTTGAGTAGTTGCCAATACAGCTAAAAGCTTTTGGAGACACCCATAGGCACAGATAGTGAGCCCCCCAATCCCCCCAACTCCCGTCTTTTCCGTGGAACTTAGCAGTAGCTACCAGGGGCGTCATCACAGAGCGTTAATTTTTTCCCTTGCCTGGTTTCCCACATTCTGTGACCACCTCAGAGCGTGCCAGGGAAAATACTGAGAGCCTAGGTAAACGAAGGGGAACCCAACATTCACCAGTCTGGCCTTAAAATAGCCAGCGGAACGCCCCCATCCCAGAGAGGACACAGGCAGCGACTGTTCACCAGTGTGCTCAGAGCACCCGCCCACCCCACCCCACCAGCTCACCCCGTTCCTGTGAAAGCCTATCTCAGAGAGAGGTTGAAGAAGTAGCCAGATGACTTGGCTGTCTCCTTCCCTTTGGGCCCCGTGACTTGGGTGAATACTAATGAGCACACAGTGACCTGATGCAAACCAGGGCACCCACTGGGCAGGGTGGGGACCTGGGTGGAACAGACGTCTGGGGTGGTGGAGGGTTGGGCAGAGCAATCGAGGAGAGCCAAGAGGAAGAGTGCTCCTGGAGGAAGAGTGGAGGCCTTGGGAGCTACAGGACACACCCCGGGGCTGGGCACATGGGCAGAAAGGAAAACGTCTCCACGTTGCCTGCTGGCCAGCCTAGGACATAGCTCTACAACTTGCCCGCTGTGCTGCCAGGCTGTGTATTCTGGATGGAGCACATGCCGTGGGGAGGGGCCCACCAAGAAGGGACGTAGATGAAGAGAAGGAAGAAGGGGAGAAGATACTGAGGCGTGCGCATAAGGGAGCGCGTAGGGTATACGCGGCATGAGCGTTGGCTTTCCAGTGTTTTCTAGGTGCTCCGTGCAGTTGTCAGCTTTAGCAGAATGCCCAGTTAAATTTGAGTTTTAGATAAACAACAAATAATTCTTAGTATAAATATGTTCCATGGAATGTTTGAGACATAATTATACTAAAAAATATTTGATGTTTATTTGGAATTCAAGTGTAACTGGGCGTTCCGTATTTTATTGGCAACCCTAGCGCCCCCTCAACTAGAATGAAAACCACCAAGGGCAGAGATCGTTTCTGCCATAGCTTCCCTGTAAAACTTAACACGGTCCATTCTCTGGGCTACTTTGCTATGTAATGTACTACAGAAAGGCACACTCTGCCTTGGCACTTTCTGCCAATCTGACTGTCCTGACTTCACTTATTATTAGCCATGTGATCTTGGGCAAGTATCTTCATTACTGTTTCCTGTATGTTCTCATTTGCTAAATGGGAAAAACAGTAGTTGTCTGCCTGAGAAGGTTATTAGAATAAATAATACAGGTAAAACCTTTACTGTGTGCTGTGCTCATAGAAAAGATTCCATAGACATTAGCTATGTCTCATAGATACTGAGCTATCACTCAATAAATAAGGGAATGTGATGGGGAAAAAAAATCTCATGGGTGTTAGAGACCCACCTGATCTGAGCATTGGGCTTCTTCAACCAGCTTTGTGAAACTTGAGAGAGACTTTACCTTTCTGGGTTCTTTTTCCTGAGGGTTCCAAGGTTCCCTCAAATTCTAAAATCCCATAATTTAAGTAGATTGAGTGGATGGGAACCACATGGGATAACAACCATGTCAATAGAAATGTGTACAGGGTTAGAGAATAGAAGCATAATGGGGGGGGGTGTTTCACTGGTCACATAAAAAAGTCTGTCCCCAAATGCAAGACTGACCTTCCCAAGTCTCTGATGGTAGGAAGGCTGGGTTTCAGAGACTGCGGCAAAAGACAACCTGTGTGAGAACAGAATATTTCTTCCTCAACTAAGATTTATAACAAAAGGATCCTAGTATGAGGCCAAGTGGGAGAGCCTTCCCAGTAGGCAATCAACCCAGTTGTAATAAATAAATTCATGTTAGCCCAGTGTCAACACATCTGAGAAACCATGGTGCCCACCATCATCCACAATGTCTTCTGTGTCCCAGAGTTAGTTTTCAGTGATTTGCAACATTTGCAGATAATTTCAAATCTTACTAGTGACCTTTATAGGTATTTCTTACCATCTCTAGGAAATCATCTCTTAGCATCAAAGAAAAGATTTGTCCCTCTCATGTAATTCTGAGAAAAGGGTGGTCACCAAGAGACCAGAGATAAGCAGGCACCCTCACGGTTTCCTTACACAGGGGATGGAGGAGAAGAGGGTCCATTGACTGCACTACCAACAGCATGGACGCACAGCATGTCGGGTTCAAAAGCCTTTGGAAAATGATGAAATAAAGAGAAAATACAACCCCTTGCCCCAGAATATTCACAATACACTTGCAAGGCAAAATCTTTGTTCAATATAGCAATGACTTCAGAATTTGAGTATGGCAACATATAAGGCTGGGGGGAGTGCATTTGTGCTGAAATGACTAAGAATGAGCCCAAATGGGCCTAACCAAGATGTGAGCTTTCCATGGATATATGGATAGCTGGGGGAGAAGGTGAGAGTCTTGAAAGAATAAAGAATGGTCTAGGCGAAGATAAGAGGGTTTCCAGAGCATGCTGGGAAATAGCCATGAGTGGGAGCCTAGTTAAGGAATGTGGCTGGAGACAGATCAAGTCTTCAGCTTGGGGGGGAGGGGCTCAAGACTCATTAAATTAGCTCGCAGGCCATGTTGCACCTAGATAATTGGGTTAACTACAGTTTTTCCTATACTGTTATTTCCTGTACTGTGATTGAAGGAAGTTTGCAGAAGCATTGAATGGTCCACCAGCTTAAAAACATTTCCTCCACCCATGCGAAATTCCATCCACTGAATCATCTTGATGAGACATGGCTGGGGGCATATAAATCCATCCACTATCTGGGGATAGTAGTATGTCAATAGGTCTAGAAATTACACATCACATTCTCTTCAAGCAGCAACTCAACTTTCAGGAATTTATGCTGAAGATACACTTGAATGTGTGCCAGATTTTTTTTCAGCATTGTTTGTAAGATCAAAACATCTGAAGCAACCTAAATGCCCATTGCAAGGGGGCTAGTTAAATCAGTTATGGTATCCATACATCCAAGAATAATGCAAATAAATGCAAATTAATAACCAATATGAAATTTCTCTACATACCAATAATGGGGCCATCTCTAAAATACACTGTTTAAAAAAAAAAAAAGGCAAGGCACAATAAAGCCTGTAAAGTAGGCCGCCATATTTGTTAGAACATAATTCCCCCCCCCCCCATTGAGTGTGGGATGCATTTGGTGACTTTCTTTCAAAGACTACAGTATGGAGGGAGGAGAAGCAACTTTACAGCAGGGAAGCCTGGCAGACACTACCTTACTCGGGAGATAAAAGTCACATCATCAGCCATAAGTCACATGAATGCCATGTACCCTGATACAATGATGCAAATGCACATCCCCTCTTTGGCCGTCCTCCCCAAAACCCATAACCCCTGGCTAACCATGAGAAAAAAACACTAGTCAGACTCAAATTGAGCAGCCCTCCCCCACAAAATGCTCAAGATCATCCAAACAAGGGAAGTCTGAGAAACTGTCACAAACTAGAGGAGGCCGAGAAGACTCGACAACTGAATTTAAGGCAGTGTCCTGGATGAGATCCTGGAGCAGGGAAGGGATTTTGGAATGAAACTAGTAAAATCTGATAAACTCTGAAATGCAGTTAATGGTAACGTCCTTACTGTGACAAATGCACATAATAACATAAGATGTTAAAGGTTGGGGGTTCCTGGGGGGCTCCTTCAGTTAAGTGTCTGCCTTTGACTCAGGTCATGATCTCAGGGTCCTGGGAACGAGCTCTGGGTGGAGCCTACTTCTCCCTCTCCCTGCTGCTCCCCCTGCTTGCGTTCTCTCTTGCTCTGTCAAATAAATAAATAAAACCTATTAAAAAAAAAGATAAAAGGCAATAAAATCTTTTTAAAAAGAATAAAAATAATTAAGAAGATAATAAAATAAAAAATAAAATCTTTGATAAAAAAGATAATAAAATTTCAATCCAAGTTAAGTTTGTTTCTAAAAGATGCTTTTGTTTTGAAACTCGCTTTTTGAGTAATGCATTAAACCAGTAGCCCCCAAATGATTTATTAGTGTGGATTATTTCTCATAGTAATAAGTTGCATGGTCCCAAAGTGCAAGGCTCCAAAGAGAATGGTCGTGGGGACACAGGAGTTTTGAGGGAAAAGAGAACATTGGGTAATGGTCTGAGTACACAGTGTTGCCTAAGAAGATCTTGGGCACCCAAGTGACAAAATGAAGGCATGTGTCCCCAGAGAGATGGTGGGAAAAGGAGAGATAAGATATCCAGAGGGAGCGACTCTGTGCCACAAAGACTAAGTTTGCTGACATAAAATATGTATAAGATTAGCTCTCCTTCTGCTTCCCAATCGACTATGTCCTGCATCCTCCCAGTTCTGGAATGAGTCCTTCTCTGCCTTTTGTCTCTTAATCAGGAAAAATATTCTAGACGGTTAGCATGCGAGGGACCCTCTGAACCCTTGGAAAGCTGACTCTGAAGTCATTCTTTCTGTCCCCCGCATCGCTCTTCTGTTTCAGCCACTACTTGGCAAAACCCAGTGAGAGGTGACAGTGAAGTGAATCCAGATTTGACCCCATCAGAGAACCTGGGCTCATTCAGGTCAAGCCTAAAGCCCGAGCGAAAGGGCACAGGGCGACAGGCCACTGAGCCAGCGGGGGGCAAGGCGCCAGAAGGACACCCACCAAGAGAGGCAAGGCAACAGTTAATAACTCAAGGTGACACACATTAAGCCAGCAACCCAGGGACTGCCGTTTGGCTGATCGTGAAGTCAAACAGAACTGTCGGAAACTGGGAAGGCGCTGTCACTTTTACTGTATTTTTCCACACGTATTTTTTTTTTTTTAATTTGGAAATGTTCGTGGGGAGCTGGAACACTCAGGCTGGAGAACTCCCGGGGTCTGAGAGAGAAGAAACTGTGTCTCTGCTTGGACCTCAGTCCAGTTCAGACCAGCAGGTCCTAAGGGCATCAGCCGCTAGTAGCAGTTAGGTGGCATCTGATTGGCAACCCCCCATCCTCTGCCCCCACCCCCATCCTGTGGAAACATGCTCACCCCCTCCTCTTCTCACTGCCCTCGGGCCCCAGTGCGCAGCCTCTTGCCAAGTTACACGGACGGCGCACGCCATCCACCAGTCACACCAACCTCCTTGTTACTAAGCCCGGCGGTCGCTTAAACGGGGAGAAGACGGAGAGAGGTGCGCGACACCCCCGAAGAGGGCACTAGGGGAACCTGGGGCTGAGAAGCAGAGTGGAATTAAAATGCTCTGCACTTACCCCCGATTGATATGTTGGCAAGGACCCTGCTTTCACAACGTGTCACACGTGAGCAACCAGCTCGTGGAAATTCACCAAAAGGAAATGGTGGGTCAGGACATCTAATGTGACCGTGCGCCCCATTTGGGGGAGAGTGTAGTAAATTAGCGCTCATGGTGACAGATGTACTGTGAGGTTTACCTGCCCTCTGGATCTTAACAACCCTTGAGATTCCTGTTCTGACCTTCCAGGCATAGATATGTACCAAGTACTTGCTTTCTAAACGATAGGGAGAATTTTCCTCACGACCAAACACGTAGATGACATTTTCTGCATCAGAGGACATAGACCGATCCTGCGAATGAGTTTCACTCCTCATGGAGCTGACAACTTGCCTTTAACATTACAAACGGACATATTTGCCACCCCCACCCCCTTACACGCACACGTGTGCTCACACACACACAGTTTATTCGGTAGGGACGTCTTCACTTAGCATCTCTACCCCAAGTCTGAGTTAAAGACCAGCCATTCTAAAGCAAACAGAAGAGTCTTACTGAGTGAGCTCTAGATGAGAGGAAAATGGATAGGACGCAGTGTGTTCACGAGCAGGAAGACACACGCACACCCCCTTCCTTGCTCTTTTCCCCTCAGCGGAAACTGCACCTTGCTTCTGAGCCCTCCCCCTCCCCAAGGGGCACAGGATCTGATCATCTCCAAACAGCTACTGTTCAATTGACTCAGCTAGAGAAAATTTCCCTATAATGCGGCCAAAGTCATCAGGCTCGGGTCTGGGGCTCCTTCATGACGGCTTGGGGCTAAGGCTGTGGGTCAACCATCACAGCCCTGACCTACCCAGTGGAAGTTCCCTGACCTATCTCACGGAATAGTGCAGAAACACAAGTCCCCCATTGTTCTCTGACTTGGGGACTGAGGGAAGGGGGAACACACGCGCACAAAAAACCTCCCTCCAAAAGATTAGTGCAATTATTAGCCAACAGTAATGGCTATAAGCCAATCTGTTCTCAAATTCTCCCAAGCACCAAGTCACCTCAGAGCCTCTTAAAGCCCCAAACACAAGACTGTGTGTTCTCCTGCATTTTGCCACGTTGTTCTTGAAGGCTGCTGGGCCATTGCTTAATGCTGCCCTTACCCACAAGGCTAATAAGCAGAGAAAGAAACAGTGACAGACACACATGTCTGAGTCCCGGGTCCCCACGCCCCCATAAGTCTGTGAAGGCAGATGTCCGGGGCCAGACATCACTACTGGTGACTGCTTCACCCAACGTCGTGCAGTCGAAACGTTGAGCTTGTGACTCATGGTTGGTGTTCATTGTGGAACTCTCCAGAATGATGTGCTCTCTCCCCCGCCTTTCCCCTTAGGTGAATAACAACCTTTGACCCCTGTACTACATCCCGCTGGCTACTCTAGTCTCCCGCCCGGAGTAATGAGTATATTTTGGGAGAGGAAATTAAATTTTGCATGATGACTTGGTGAACATGCACTCACACTGTATACATATTTTAAACCATCTCAGAGAAAGCAAACTTTTGTGTTAGCTTATATTGACATATATATGATATAGTTCAAAAGAATCCATACTATATCTTGATTAAATATGGATAGTGATGAGAGATACACAAGGAAGAAAATTCAAGGACAGAAAGGTTGGCAGTATATTTACCTAACCCCAAAGCAAGCCAGCGATTGCACTTAAGTTACAGATATGTTAAATGGGACTTTAAGAAAAGAATATGTCGGCTGAGTTCAAAGACAGATGATCCAATGACTTTGTGGATATTCTACTCAAGAGAGTACCTACGTGAGTAAATAAATACAGAGGTGAACATACATTGCCTACAGCTCAGACACTATCCAATCATTCCTTTATTCTTCAAAAGGTTACTGAACCCCTACTATGTTCCTGGCACGGGTGAAGGCAAGACATTTGGTAGATTTCTCTGAGAGCAGCCATATTCAAAGCCCCATTACTCCCCAAGAAACCAGTGCCATTTGGAAAATGCAGGCACAGAGAAAAGTCTCAATGTTGAGCAAAGGGGAAATTTTCTGAGACAACAAATTGGGAAAGGTTTTAAGCAGCTATTGTGGATTATTGAGTAGACCAAGGCATGTTAAGCTTTGAGCATGTATACAAAATACATAGATGAGGGGCGCCTGGGTGGCTCAGTGGGTTAAGGCCTCTGCCTTCAGCTTGGGTCGTGATCTCAGGGTCCTGGGATCGAGCCCCTCATCAGGCTTTCTGCTCGGCGGGGAGCCTGCTTCCTCCTCTCTCTCTGCCTGCCTCTCTGCCTACTTGTGATCTCTCTCTCTCTCTGTCAGAAAAAAGTTTAAAAAAAAAAACTTAAAAAAAAACACATAGATGAACTGTTGCATATATCTCGGTTCCTACGAATTAATACCATGTCATCGCAGCAGAATGCTCTCAGATAAACTCTCTGGAAAGATCTAGAGCCTGAGTCTAACTGACCAAATCGCAATGACTCAATATTCTCCTGCATGATTATTTCATAGTTCTGGACACACACCGAGAGAGAACCAGCTCCACACCACTGTTCAGGCACAACTTCCATAGTGTATGTGTGTACGTTTTATGCACGCACACACACACGAGTCTTTCTCATCTGGGAAGTTTGGGAATTTCGGTTAAATTCCAGAAAGCCTCCCTTTGTAAAAATTGGAAGATAACCCCTGGTGAATCATTTTCAAAGCTGACTCCCAAAACGGAGGTTAAAGATAAAATAGTAATAGGGGCGCCTGAGTCATTTGGTCAGTTGGGCATTGGCCTGTGGCTCAGGTCATGATCCCAGAGACCTGGGATCGAGCCCCACATGGGGCTCCCTTCTCCGTGGGGAGCCTGTTTTTCCCTCTCCCTCTGTGGCTCCCCCTGCTTGTACTTGCCCTCTCTCTAAATCAAATAAAAATAAATAAATAAATAAATAAATAAATAAATAAATAAATAAATAAAATAGATAATAATATACAATACTAAAAAATCATAAAATAATATTAATAATAAGTGGATCACTTGGGAAAGACCTAAAATCCCGAGACTAACCTTATTGCATAAACTTACGAGAGTCTAATCCCACAGAACGCATACAGTCTTTGGCATGACTCACTAACAAAAAGATCGATGCGAATACATAGATGCTAGAAGGATTTTTCTCTTTAGGATGCGTAGCTCTACACCCCGGATGCAAACACCCCGTCTGTAGATGGTACGGGCCTTCTCGGGGCTTCGTAGAGCAGGTCTGTGAAGGATGCACGTCACATCCCATTGTGCTTATCCACACACAAACACACGCACAACCCCACTTCGATCTCATATTCCTGTCTCTGCAAAATTGATACAACTTCATTGAGGTCGATTACGAGGTTATATTGTGATCCAGGGAAAGGAGAGCAAACAGCAGCGCAAAGAATAGCGAGACTCTGGTGAAGCGCAGGGCCCCCAAACCCTGGGGTCCCCCCCGTTTATCTTTAGTTACTCGTCAACCCAGGGGCCCAGCCTATAGGAGCCCAGCTCACCAGCACCTGCGTGTCGATGAACTCCCCAGACAAGGGCTCTGGGTACCGACTCACAGGGGGAAACCATAGCCACGGTCGGGGCCCGCTGTCCACTCGCCTAAACTTCTGGAGTTTGAAAACAGACCAGAGCCAACCAACCCCTTGTGCACTTACGGTGAATCTTGCAAATGGAAAGCACAGGAGAATCATGGAGGAGGTGCAGGAGGAAGACCGAGGCCCAGCCAGAGGCAAGAAGACCAACGGCAAGAAAGCTTGCCTGTCGGGAGAACAATCACTCGCGCTTCTCTCCATCTACCCGTTGCTGAGAGTCCTCCGGATCGGGGGAGCCCACCCAGCTCCTTCCTGCACACGGCTCCGATCCGTGCGGGGTTCAGCCTGCCTCTCTCGCAGCAGGTGCCCAGAAGGGATTCTGCTGCGAGATGGCCCCACCAGTACCCGAACCATGATGGCACACAGAGAAAAACAAGTAAGAGTCACAACTGAATCCCTATCAAAGTTGGGGTTTGGGGGCATCAGAGTCAAGTGCACCCCAGCTTTTTAACTCAGGCTACTGAGTAGCTACTCACCCAGATCTGGCATGAGGATTGACAAAGAAAGTCGGGTCAAAATCCAAAATCCAAATGAGCAAATCCACGGGTCTCTACCCTGCCATGTTTTCCTCTGTCTCTCAGTCGTCACGTGTGGGTTAGCTGCCCAGGGATGTGGCTCTGATGAATTCAGCACGGTTCCAGAAAGAGGAGAAGGGGCTCTAGCCTCATCCCACCACTGACCCTCAGTCCCGGCCCAGCATTTGGAGCCGCAAGGACCAGCGATGTGCAGAAGCCGTGCTCCCGACATTGAATGAGCCCACAGAATACGTCAATCTGATCTTTTATAGTGCTTTGTTTATTACCTGTGTGCCCTTATTTCATAAGGGAACCGAGAGAGAGAGAGAGGGAGAGAGAGAGAGAGAGAGAGGCATGATGAAGATGACTATTACTAGCAATCCAAAGACAGCTTTTCTTAAGCTTCATTCATACCAGCAAAGGTGACCAAACAACCTAGCAATTGTTCTCTCAAATGTCACCTTTCCGTACAAGCCACTGTGCCGATAAAACTCGGCTCCCTCCTTTTTCGCTCCCCACTGCCCCTCCTAAAAAAAAAAAATTGCTGTGTTATCCTCCAAATATCTCCAGAGAAATCGAACCAACAAGGAAACCTTTTCTTCTTCCCTCAACCACCCCCCCCAACTCGTTTTTTCTTTCTTCTTCACGCAGCTTGAACAATTTGGCTCTGTTCTGGGTGCATTCCTGTGGCCCATTCTCTTTCAGTCCCCTGTGCAGGGCCGAGGACGGTGGACCAGGAGAACACAGGCCCACATTCAGACCTAGGACGGCCCTTGGTGGGGGGGTGGCGGGGGGGGGGGCCAGAGAGCCAAATGTACCTAGGATTGTTGCGCCACCAACTTAATACCTGGGCCGAGAGACAAAGGCTCTTTAGAAAAAGCCCAGGCTGCCGGGTAACCCATCCCCCCGACCTGCTAGGAGTTCAAAAGATAACAGAAGCTGAAAATAAGGCTGTAACATGATTAAAGTTTTCTAATTCATTCCACGAGCTATTACAAGTGATGACTGCTCATATATGGATAGAAGCTTTTTCTCTTTGCCTCTGTGTGTGTGTGTGTGTGTGTGTGTGTGTGTGCGCGTGCACGCACACACACACACACACACACACACACAGGTGTCTTCTAGTCCTGGATCAATACTTTGAGAGCCCTGTCACCTTGCCCAAGCAGATGTATAGCCACTGCTCAGAAAGTCCCTGATCAGAGGGGAAGCGACAAAATGAGGAAGCCTTTTCGACCTGAACCCTATTTTTGTTCTTAACAGAGGGTAAGTGGGCATTTTCAAGTTTTTATTCCTGTATTTATTCCTGCTCAGGATCCCGGAAGGTGTCCTTGCCCACGGAAGAGTGTGGAAGCCTTAGGAATAAGTTCTGAGGATACGGGCGTGGAGGAAGTGGGGGGGTTGCCGTCACGGAGCTTGAAACAAATCACAGGGGTTTAGAGGACCTCTCTTCTCAGTGGGGTGGGTGCCCGGCCACTTGTATGCAGACTTGGAGATAACTCCCCGGGGCCCCGAGCTCCACGGTCCCGAGCCAAGGTTCTTCATTAAATGAGGAAGAATTTTGAGCCAGAAAAACTGGAGAGCCATTACAGGCAGAAGGAGCTAGACCTAGAAGGTAACCAGGAAATAAAGACAGGGCAACTCAGCCCTTGAACCAAATGGAATTCGTCTGTCTCGTTGTCATTAAACCCCCAACCTTCACTCAGAAAGCTCTTTAAATCACTGCTTCTTTTTCAGAGACTGTAAGCTCCATGAGAACCGGGACCGTAGCACTACTTCCCAGCTTCAAACACACCTAGGTACTGAACAACTCGTTTTGAATGTTGAAACATTCCAGATTCACAAAGAATAAAAAAACAAATGTGCAGTGGGGGGTGGAAGCCAGCTCATGGTCACTCACCGGGGCTGACTGTTGGATTTACGAGCATTTTGTGAGACACAGCCACCATTAAAAGTGAAATTCTAGCAACTTACGATGAAATAAATTATACTAGAAACCAAGGTAAAGGAGCTCTTCCTTCCTTACTATTTAACCAAGTTGTACTATTATCTCTGGTCTTGAGGTTGTTAATGTCTGTCACGTCTACGTGGCGGAAATACCGGGTAAGGCTGACCACGATCCATCTTTCCTTTATGTTGTGTTCAGTGATGTCACATTTGTAGCTTAAAATTGGCCATAGGAGAACATTAACACCATGGAAATCTAAACATGCTGCAAATCACGATTTGATTTATGGTTTTGTAATCGTCTAGACTTGAGAGTGATGAACAAAATATTTTACACCTAAAAGTCTATCACATCTATAGTGGTTACATTGTGGGATATGTGTGTGTGTGTGTGTGTGTGTGTGTGTGTGTGGGTAGGTGAGTGTGGGTGTGTATGTGTGTGTGAGAAAAAACTATATAAATATTCTTTCAGTGTTCAAAACTATTCCCCGATTTGGTGAAGAAATAAATCCCTTATATCGCTGACTAATAAATGAGTCTCCAACAAATGTCTTCATCCTTTTATTTTATTCCTTAACAAATAACAAGCAGCATTCATTTGGAAAGAGTATAGACTCTTTCCTCAACTGCAAAAGAAAAGTCAGCACAATATTTTTCAAGAATCAGTTAACCAGGGGCACCTGGGTGGCTCAGTCACATAAGCCTCTGCCTTTAGCTCAGGTCATGGTCTCAGGACCCTGGGATCAAGACCTGCATCGAGCTCTCTGCTCAGCAGGGAGTCTGCTTCTCCCTCTCCCTCTGCCTGCTGCTACCCCTGCTTGTGCCCTCTCTCTGTGTCTCTCTCTGTCAGATAAATAAATAAAATCTTTAAAAGATGAATCAATTAACTATATGGAATTTATAGTAAAGGATTTGTGTATTTTGTAATTATTTGCAAATTGTGTGCTACACATCCTTTATGTCAGTGAGATTCCTAACCTACTTATGTGTATAAACATGAACACACTTTCTTCAGAGAGCTGGTTGTTTAACATTTACCAACACACCACTGTCCCACAGTCTAACTACATTTACCCCCTTAGGGAAGTTACCCCCTTAAGGGAACTACAATTGCCCCCTTAAGGAAAGGGGTAAATGTCATGATTTATAGGATGACCATTATATACAAGTGTGTGTATACATCCATATGTGTACATGTAACATGCACATATGTGTGCGTGTATATGTGTTTGGTTCCTCGCTTGGCTTTGGCTTAATGGAAGTGGATCATGAAACACTGAAAGAATTGGTAGAAAGATGACCCAGTATCAGCGGCCCTGCTCTTTCATCGGGGCCTCCAAGAACAAAGGCTCACCGAGGGACAAGCAAAGGAGACAAGAGTCCACCCTTAAAATTTTCATACATCTGGACAGTATTTGACAGTTTCCAAAGGGACCTCTGCACCAACTATATCATGAGAGCCTCGTGGGGACTTTGTGATAAAGATAAGACAGAGCCTTCCCATTTTACAGATGACCACATTGAGGCTCCCAAAGCTTAGATACTTTGCCAAAGTACCCACACAATGGAGGGAGACCAGCATGAAAGTAGAACACAGATCTGACTCCTAGCCCAGTGTTTCTCAAGAGAGGATCACAATACCTGCTTTGAAGCAGTGCTTCTGGAAAGTTCCGTCCTTCTTAGACCTGAATGTAAGCAAGGAGGCAACGCCATGGAGAGAGAGGACACTTGGGAATCTGGAGGCCCTGTTGTCAAGCTCCGTCATGCTTACTAGCTGTCACTCCTTGGGCGTGGAACCTATAACGTCAGAGCCCCAGTTTCGGTCTGTCTGCTGGCCCACCTGCAGCCGCCGCCCCGGGTCAGCATCCGCCCGGCCAGAGAATCAAACCCAAAGGAAAAAGAGCTGCAGCAGAGTCCCGGCCCACAGGCTCCACTGATTTGTGTGCTGGCTTTTGTACCTTTTTTTTTTTTTTTTTAAGAATAGAAAACCCTTTGGGCGCCTGGGTGGCGCAGTTGGTTAGGCAACTGCCTTCGGCTCGGGTCATGATTCCGGAGTCCCGGGATCGAGTCCCACATCGGGCTCCCAGCTCCATGGGGAGTCCGCTTCTCACTCTGACCTTCTCCCTTCTCATGCTCTCTCTCACTCTCTCTCTTTCCTAATAAATAAATAAAATCTTTAAAAAAAAAAAGAATAGAAAACCCTTTTAATTTTTTCAAGCAAAATCTTCTGTGAAAGAACAGAATATAGTTCATACCAAAAGGTAAAATTTCTTACAATTCCTGTCTGCTCCTGGGCACCCTTACAGCACCACCAAAGAACCCTCGTCTCCTGGAGGCATCTAAAAAAAAAAAAATCCACATTAGCATTTAATGTTAATGACGGGCACTGAGTGTACATGTGTGTCTGTGTGTCCGTGTATGTGTGTGTCTATCTGTGTGTGTGTGTCTGTGTGCTTGTGTGTGTGTGTATTGGGGGGGCAGAGGGCCCCATGTTCTATATGGTGGGTCTTTTCCTTAAGCTTCACTGAATACCCTGGAATTTTCTGCCACTGGTCACAAAAGGGCAAAAGGAAAGAGAGGAGCCCCTCAGTGACCCAGATGGACAAAAATAAAGCTTCAATCCTATATCGTACCATAGAAAAGCAAGCAGGCAAATCCGTAAATGTCTTATAACATCCCTTTGAGAGAGGTCATCCTCATGACTTTGTAGATGGAGAAATTCATGCTGAAGGAAGTGAAGTAACATTCTCAAGCTTTTACTGCTTGTAAGCGGTGAAGCGGAGGCCGGGGCTGGCTTGCTGGGTGGGCAACCTGTGCAATCATCCAGGGAGGTTCTAAGGGCCCATGTTTGGGCTGTAATGTTCTACAGGCACTTGTTTTAAAATTCTTAATAATTTTGTCTTTGAATTTAGCTTCTAAAGTCAGGTGGAGCACGGGTAGGGGCTTGGAGCCTCTGCTCGCCTGTGGTCCCCACCTCCCACAGTCTCCCAGCCCTCCTGGGATGGGTTCTTGTCCACCTGCTTCCCAGCAGATGCCCTGGGTCTGCCTGTCTTCCCTCTCACCACCCCTGTCCCTGACCACTGCCCACCGTCTGGAGCAGCGGGTAGACAAGGAAGATTCGTGTTCGGTCATCGACTTTCACAGCTGTGGCACAGGCATCCATAGGGACAGGGTCAAGTGCGTGCCCTGTATTTCTCCAGAGAGGAAGGCCCAGCCCTTCCCACCTGGAGGGAGGGAGAGAGGAAGTGGGCTCTCTCACACACCCCTACTCCTGATTCTGAGCGTGTTCTAGAAGCGAGGTTGTGGTCTCATCGATGCCCCATGCACTATGTAGCTGGACTTGGCCCTGAGTCAAACCCAGATACCACAAGTCAAGAGATGGAACTATGGATCCTTGTGTGGGAGGCCTCCTCTCCTATCCATGGGGGTCAGCGCCTTGTTATTATTCCCTGAGCCGTCCGGCCAGCTTCCTGGTCCAGCATTGACGGACTCTGTCTTTGCCAAGCACCTAAGTGACATGAAGAGAATGTGAGCCCCGGATTTGCCCCGCATGCATCCCTTCTCCCACAGGTAGAGATGCCCACGCGTACTCTCTTCAGGCCCCACCGACTATAATTCCAGCAGCACGAACGAGCGTACAGTTTCCCCAGAGGATAAAGGGCAAGCGTCCCCGGACTCGTGAAGTAGCTGCAAGGGTGGGAGGTCGGCCAGGGAGGGACAGCGCACGGGGAAAGGAGCCAACAGCCGTCCCTGGACCTGTCCCCCTGGGACCCGGCTTCTAAGAATCGTGAGGGACAGTTCCATTTTTTTTCTTGCGATGACTGGTGCATGAATTCCCCTAAGTGCAGGAGTTCTGCCCGTCTTGCGTGCTGTGGGCTCAGGCTGGTGCGGCAGAGATAGCAAAAGCTTACTACAAATTCAGGGCACTAAGGCTGCGGGGTGGGTCTCCCCCAGAGGCGAAAGTCCTATTGCTTAACTCCGTCCCTGGCATTTGTATGTGCTTCAGCCCTAGATTGCCGAGTGAGGAGGAAACCCCTCATCCTCTCTCTGGTCCCCTCCTTTCCTCCCCTTACAACCGTCCCTGCAGCAACGAATAGTGAACAGGCCAGGACCCCTTGGCTCCTTAACAAAGCCAAACAGGTGTGAGAGATTAGCTCCCTGGATGGAGCCTCTGTCCAACAAAACAATGTCAAATTCCCCCCTAATAAAGTCCAGAGCTGTAAGCAACTCCCTTTGTTATTAAGCGGGAAAGAAAACACAGCCCGACTCCTTCCCAATTAGCTCGGAGGACCCTCTGATGAGCCGAATTTAAACCAGAGACCTGCCATATTCTGGCTTCCACCGCAGACACGGCCTGCCTTCCCCAACGAATGGAAACTCACTGGCCCGGGTTCCCAGCCATCTTGGCACGAGGGCGCAGACGGCCCCCGAGCCCCCACCCCAGGATCCACGGGCTGTCTCTGCCGCTGATTCAAACCATCTTTGCGACTCCCTGCCAGATCCCTTACTTTGATTTTCCATATGGAGGCTTGGGCTCCTTTGCCAGGTTAGTGTTTATAGGGATGGGTTTTTTGACAGTTTCGCTGTCAGGGAGAGGGGGGATGGGATCCCTCCCCTGGACGTGAATCACCTTCCTGTCATCCGAAAGGGGGAGAAAGACCAACATCCTGAAGCAATCACAACACAACTGAAACCCCAAAGGGATCTAGCAATGAGGATGTCTTGTCTCTCCCGCCACCCCCTCCTCATACCGACAGGTCTTGGGGAGGAAACGGAAAGACAGCAAGCCACCAGCAGAACTAACGTTTGAACCCAGAGTCCAAATCCAAACCTGTGGTAGACCGCTCTGTGCTGCCTGCTAAATACCTTCCCCCCTTCCCACTCAGCTCCCCCTTCTGGGGACATGGTAGGATTACATTTCCTGGGAGCCTCAGGACCAGCCCCGGCCAAGGAGTTGTGATCGAAGGTCATATTTATGACCTCCAGGCTGGGCCAGTGTGTGTCTCCCCAGAAGGCATTGTTCCCTCTGCTATGCTTACTGGCAATGTTCCAGAAAATTCTATGTCAGCCTGGATCCCAGAATATGGATACAATGACAAGGGAACAACACTCTCAGTTTCTGGTGATAAGATATGTAGTATGAATAAACAATAAACTCTAATTGTTTTAATCCATTAAGATTTGAGGCTTTTTATAGAAAAGTCAAGAAGGTGGTTAGTTTGGGAGGGAGCAGAGAAACGGGGCACGTGAAGAACTTCTGGGGTGCCCTCTGAGCCCCATTCCCTAACTTGAGTGCGTATTACAAGGGTGTTAGCCTTATAATAGTGTTAAGTATTATTCCTTGGGGGTCGCAGTATTTGTGTTTTATTTTACACTAAATGGTTAAAAAATATCTGGGGACTGTTTGTTACCACCCACACCAGGCTGACTGAGAGAACACAGCAGCGCTGATGGATACACCTGCATGGCCCCTGTCCTGAAGCGCTTTCTTGAGTCTCAGTGATCCCCCTTCTGGGCTCAGAGGTCAAGAAATGTCCATCTTCTGAGTTGAGAACTGAAACCTTTGTTTTTTCGTCTAAGACTTTTTTTTTTTAAAGATTTTATTTATTTATTTGACAAAGAGAGAGAGAGATCATAAACAGGCAGAGGGGGAAGCAGGCTCCCCACTGAGCAGAGAGCCTAATGTGGAACTTGATCCCAGGACCCCGAGATCATGACCTGAGCCGAAGGTAGAGGCTTTAACCCACCGAGCCACCCAGGCACCCTAAGTCTAAGTCTTGTCATGAAAAGAACAAAGTAGAGATAGGAAGAGAAACACGAAATGAATTACTTGGGACAGAAAATCTTCCAAGGTTCCTCACCCAGAATTTCTTTAGGAATTGCCAAGAGGCAAGACATGACTGTGAACTTGAGATCTCAATAGTGGACATCCCTTGAACCTCCTCTCGAGCAGCTTCTTTCTACTCTAACAACCTCAACACAGTTTCTTGTGGTCATGTCAGTCTCCAGTGTGTGATATGTACACACAGGGGGAGGCAAATGGGGTATTTAGGCAGGAGGGACATTTAGGCAGGAGGACTCATCGGAGGGAGAAGGTCCTAATGGTCTTCAATGTGTCCCTGTTGGCAAATGCCTAAGAGGTGCTCAGAGGAAATCTCGCTTAGAGATCAGCCAGTGTACAAAGGGCAGAAGGAAATTGCAAGGCCTTTCCTCTACCATGATCCTAAATCAAGCAATGCAGGTTGACTCTTACAACATCTGGGAGCTTGGAAATCCAAGGTTACTAGACAACTCCCCACCTCCTCACCCTCAACCCGGCTTAGCCGTAGAGAAGCAAGATGCTTCCCCCTGGAAGGCCATTGTGGTGTTCTATAATTCATTCTCCTTCTACGCACTACCCCCCCTCCCCCAAATAAAGCCATCACAGCATGGGGAAGCGATAAGGGCTATCAGTAGGGCCATGGGGGGTGGGGGGAGAAGACTGCTTTTTAATTTGTTTTTGTTTTGTTTTGCTTATTTAGTTATTGATCTACTAACCTGCAAAAGCTTACTAAAGGTTTGGCTGTGTTTTAGAACTCTTGCCCTGTTGGGGCGCCTAGGTGGTTCAGTGGGTTAAATAAGGCTCTGCCTTCAGCTCAGATCATGATCTCAGGGTCCTGGGATAGAGCCCCGCATCGGGCTCTCTGCTCAGCGGGGAGCCTGCTTCTCCCTCTCTCTCTGCCTCCCTCTCTGCCTTCTTGTGATCTCTCTCAGTCAAATAAATAAATAAACTCTTAAAAAAAAAGAACTCTTGCCCTCTTGAAAAGCAATTCCCAAACCAAACCCGATTCTTACCACCCACCTTCAGGCCAACTGCTGAGCATTCTCTCCAAATTCAGCCCTTCGAGGGCCCTCTGTCAGCATTCAGAGGCTGTTTCCCAAGCTCAGCGCTTGCTGATCTAACCTCATTAAGCCGACGCAAGAAGTCTATGTGATTGATTTATCCCATATAATAAAACCAGGCAATTACTCACTGGGACAACCTGGCACATGATCTGGTCCCTTCTGTAAGAAGTAGCAAACCAGCCACATAAGAAACCACCCTGCTATTTGGGGAGAGATAAATTGCTAATCCGTGGTTGTCGTCCTACAAATGAATTTTCATTATGGTCTGTGGCAACACTAAACTTCAAGGACCTGTAATTATAAACCATTGATTTTTTATTGTCACCTGCTGAAAGCCGAAGCATAAAACATTATCCCTCTCACACCACGGTCCAGCGGGGTGTGAACCCTCCTGCTATAAATGCAGGGGTCAGCAGAGAGACGCCCGAGGCAAGGCCGGCGCGCCCTCCTCCCCTCGACCCAGAAACTTGCCCGAGAGAAGCCCACACGGGGGGATGAATTATTTACAAAGAGATCAAAACGGATCACCTTTTTCAGGCACAGGAGTCTTTGCTTTCTCTTTCATGGCCTTTCTCTCCTTCAATCTTCTTTGCAAGAGATGATACAACCTACTGGTAAAGGGTGCAGGGTCCGGAGGCAAAATTCTCACGTTTGCCTTCCAATTCCTCTTATTCCTAGTTGTGTGACCTTCAGCAGCTGGGCCCTCAGCCTCCTCCTCTATAAAATGGGAAGGTTAGTAAGAGTATCTGCCTGCCTCAGGGTGTTTTATGAGAACTAAGTGAGGGAATTTGCATCAACCCACCCAGAAAATACATCCAATGCAAGCCACGTATTTGTACAACACGAATGAAAGCCCTGGTGGCTGTCATTCCTTGTCTTTGAGACTGTAAGTCACTTGTTAGTGCAAAACTTGCTTTAGACATCTTAGTTGTTTACTTAGAACTCATTAAAGGCAAATTCTGGAATATTTCCATCATTATATCCCATGGGCCCAGTGCTATGCCTGGTGCCTAGTAGGTATTTATTGCAATGCTTATAATGCCCTGTATATTGTAAATATCAGAAATTCTTACAGAATGAACAAGTGAGTGTTCAAAAATTAGTTTCAGGGCACCTGAGTGGCTCAGATGGTTAAGCATGTGCCTTCGGCTCATGTCATGCTCTCTAGGTCCTGGGATCAAGCCCCACTTTGGGCTCCTAACTCAGCGAGGAGTCTGCTTCTCCCTCTCACTCACTCTGCCTCTCCCCTTGGTTGTTTGCTCTCTCCCTACCTCGAGTGAATAAGTAGAATCTTTAAAAAAATTATTTTTATCCACTTTTCCTTTAAGTGATCATGTGCCCTGTTTCAAAGATCATGCTGATGAATAGACAGAGACTTAAGGAGGAGAAGGGTGGCCTCTCAGGCATGAAGGGAAGTAAGGACAGAATATGGAATTGACAGGGGAAGAAGCGTCTCATTCACTGAAAAAGATACTACAT
This sequence comes from Nasua narica, assembly GCA_028533885.1. Taxonomy (NCBI): domain Eukaryota; kingdom Metazoa; phylum Chordata; class Mammalia; order Carnivora; family Procyonidae; genus Nasua; species Nasua narica. Next base: position 6,962,325 of record CM052804.1, on the reverse strand, counting down.
TCTCCCCTGGTGGGCAATCTTTGGGTTTATGTGTTTCACTAGGGGGACCACATTTAAAAGGGCCCCCAATCATGTCATGTGTAGAATTATTAAATCCTCGTATTACACTGTACTAGATTGTTCTCTATGTTGGCTTTATGTCCTACACCAATAAAAGTTTATTAAATTGAAAAAAATAAAAAATAAAAAAAAAAATAAAAGGGCCCCCAATGAACCTCTGTGTTTGAAGAGGTGACGAGGATGTTGAAGTTTCCAGAAAGAATATAGTATGTGGTAAACCAGTTGCACACCGGAGAAGGGAAGACTCCTAGGGAAGAAGAACTGTGTTCAAGGCACTGCAGAATTCAGGACAACGTTCTCCGTCTCCCTCCAGATACAGTGATCGCGAAGTTCTGTGACCTGGCCTCCAAATATTCATTGAATTCTGTGCTGCTTCAGCCCCAAACTCCTGGCTTTCCTGTTCAGTTGGAAGTTACACTGCTGATGCCCATATGTTCCTCACTTTCATGGCTCCTCTTCTCAGCAAAAAGTTCAAAACCCTTGGTTGGGCATCCGAGGTCCACAACAACCTCACTTTGGGCCAACTTTCCAGAATCATCTATCCCATAACACACCTGTCACAGAAAGCAGCAGGTATGGATGGATGATTCTAGTTTGGAGAGGGATGATTATCTTTTCCTTATGCCTCAATACATTCTTTTTCCACTTTCTCAACTCAAGAAGTGTGATCCCATCCCTACCTCTTGAGGCTCAGCTCTGAGGTCACATGACCCACAGACCCTCCTCCCACCTCCCCTCGTAGAACTAAAGACACTTCCACCTTTGTTCCCAGGGACTTTGAGCATCATGCTCTGTGACTATTTTCCTTGCTTCATTCTGAACCCCTCCAGGCAAATCCAGGAATTTATCCAGCTTTCTATTCATGGGCTGAGCTGCATGCCTGGCTCCTGGTAGGTATTGAGCAAATATGGAGTGAATGGAAATTGGAGGTAGTTTCCCAGTTAGTATGAGAAAGATATTTTCATTAGGAGAATGAGCCCCAAAAAGAGTATGCCAGACAAGTACAGAGGACTGGGATTCCCATGCAGGGACATCGTAGAAAACATTTCCACATGAAGCAGAAGGTTGAACAAGAGAAAACTTAAGAACACTTGTCAGTCTAGACTTGAGACTCAGGGATGCTGTGACACTGGTCTCTTCAGCTCCAGACCTTCAGCCAGTTCACTGGAAAGAGAAAAAGAGACACATAGAAGTCTTGGTCCAGGGACTTGAGACCTCACAGCAGCATTTCTCCTAGAAATGGAGGATTTTGATCTGTATATGAAAGTTTTAAACTCTAGAGCAAAAGAGAAGAATAGCCTAATACATTAACAGTATGGAATGTCTAAGACTTTTCTCCAAAAAGATCCAAAGCAGTGAACTTGCTTCCTATGTATAAAAAAAAAAAAATGACTTGATACCCTATGTTCTCATCACTGAAAGAGGTAGGGGGGCAAAACATGGCCTTCTGGATGTGTCAGGGTTGTGATAAGTCATGTTTAAACTTTATCCAAAGTGAAATAAAGTGTCAACAGAAACTGCTGCCCAAACTCTCTGATCAGGCCAGGCAAACAACCAATCGAAAAAAATCAATCAAATGTGAAAGATGGCCTAATGGGTGGGAATGTTTAACTCTGTGATTCCCATAGGAGCCGGGTCTACTTAGCATGATTCCTGGCAGCTGTTGCTACTCCTTGTGGCCATGAAATACCCGGAAGCAGATCAGAAGGTGTTGTTTTGTGAGCTGGCTTGGCCACGGACAGGCTTAGGGCTTGGTGGCACTGGCCGATGATGCGGGAAGGGTGCTAGGAATGATGGAGTCACCTCCACCCCAGGGCCTGTGCTTCGGGATGACAGGTGGCCAAAACTCCAAAGAGGAATGGAAAATCAGCCCTTGATCTGAAAGATGGTAAATTCTCAAGGAGTTTGGCCCCTGTAAGTGGAAGAGAGGAGCAAACATTTTCAAGCTGGTGTGACAGATTGACAGTAGTGTGCTTCCGTGTGGTCCATGCAGTTGGAAATAGACTGCATTTTCCCAGGGGTAAGGGATCAACAGGAACCAGACAGTGGCTAAGCCCCCAGCTAGGTCGGCTAGGGTTTAGGACAGGGTTTCCACCACAAGGAGGAAGTGAAGTATAAGTCAAGAATTTGGGGAGCAAAGGTTCAATTTTATGGGCCAAATAAGTAACGAGGAATAAAATGGGTTTGGTGGACAAGAAGGTGTTTGGGTCTCACCACCCACAGTGAACCTCATTCTTGACCCCTAGAGTTGATGGAACTCCTGATGTATCTCTAGTCTTGTCCAGCTTGGTTCAGGAACCAGCTGGCCTGATCCTTTGTTGGTTTCAACTGGATAAGGCCAGAGGAAGGCAAGGATTTAACATGCCACTGTGCTCCCACGCCTTCCCAGTCTTTGATAATTGACCCCAGAGCATGGCCTGCTCCCCATCCTCTTGCATTTTAACATAACCTGGTACTGGAACAGGGTATAACGAAGTTGCACAAACCAACCAGGAACTGGATTCAAATAACAGCACTCAGTGTGGAAGAAAAATTGGTATAAACTCTGCAAAGTAACCTAAGGATCCGTATTGAGATCTTAAAAAATGTGTAATACTTTCGCTAAATAGCTACAATTTTAGGGTTTTATTCTTCGGGGGGGAAATACATTAAAGATAGAGAAGCAGAAGATTAGATAGGGGAGACTACTGGAAAGAATAACATTTTGAATGCTTACCACTATTATATTAGAAATTTTACACGGACCATCTCATTTCATCTTCACACAGCCTACAGAATTGGGACAACGATGCTCATTGTAGCCTTGTTTGTAAGAGTGAAAAATTGAAACCAGCCTTCTTGTGTAACTGCTAAGAGTAATATTATGGTGTGCCCACATAATGGTTTACCACCAGACCTTTAAAATTTTTAAAATAAAGAATTCTGCACTAATAGGAGATAAAACTCAGAATATAATATGAATCAAAGTATAGAAAATATATATGTAATAGAATTACTAAAATATATCTATATTTTACTTGTTTGTAAGTGTGCATGTATGTGATATAGTTAAATGCTAATGTATCCACATGTATATCAAAAAGTTCAGTGTTATAAATGGGTGATGAGATCATGACTGATATTCATTTTCTCCTTTACATTTTCTAATGTTTTCCAAAATTTTTACAATGAGCATAGTATCTTTAATAATCAGTCAAAATATTTAATGGATATAGCGTGTTTACCAAGTGCTTCTAATGCTAATATACGAGCATGCATTACTGCTTGGCTAAAATACTGACCTCAAAGGAATTACAGAGGCCATATTTGCCTAAAAATGACAATTGAAAAATATCTAAGCTATGTCAGCAACTACTGCTGCTATCAGCCTTGGAACATACCCAGTATGTTCTCGTGACAAACATCATAAAGAGCGTGACCCCAACATCAGCAAATATATATTCAGTGTTTTTCTAGCCTGAAAATAACAGTGACCTGCTAACACTCTTTGAAATTGAGAATACTTTGCAACTGGCTTAAAAAAATGATTAAAACCATATATGTGTTACTCCCATATTAAAAAAAAAAAAACTCAACGGTAAGTTATAGTTTGCAGAAGGTTTTATTAATTGATGGCAGTCCTAACATCACAGTCCTAAGATACAGAGTGTCATAAACATTTTAATAAGAACATATGGTAGAAAATTTTGGTAAAGCCAAGACTTTGAAGGGCGGTTTTCTTTCTCTAAAACAGAGTCATAAAAGGTGTGAGGAAGCCTGAGGAGATGAAAACAGACTGTGTGGTTCATCACTGAGAACCCCAGGCTCAGCCTTTTCCTTAGGGAATTAGAGGGAAGGGGGAGGTGGGGAGGTTCCTGAGCTTCAGACTTTTCTTTCCCTGATCAGGAAGATGCCACCTTCCTTCCTTCTATTAAACTCAGGATCCAGAGCCATGCCTCATCTATGGTCTAAGATTCTACAACAGAGGGGGCTAGAGAAGTGTTAATAAGGCATACCTAGAGGCAAATCATGTTTAGTGTCAGGGCACTTCACTGGCTTGCAGTTTAGTAGCTATAAATCATGAATATTCTGAGACAATTCAGATGCGTTACTTTTTCATTCTACTCAAGGGTTTAGACTTAGGCAAATATAGTGATGTTATCTAGAGGATTCCATCCTGCTAAGTACTCAGGTGTGTTTCCAGGGAAGATATATAATGTTATAATATGTAATATGTATAATATGTTGTTCAGAATATTATCATCAATAAGATAGCTATTGAGTAAATAATTGCCTACACACAACAATTTGAAGACAAATGAGAGAAATCCAATGTCACAAATGTTTTCTTCCTGTAGGTAAAATCACACCTAGGGCTCCACCATTAGAAAAGTGGACTAAACATTATGTTTTCCTCAAGAACACCATTTAAAAATGTTAGTAGGGTTGCTAATGATGGCACAGTGAGTTGCTGACATTGGTCATGAAATAACCAACTGGACTGTGCTCTCCCATAGATGTGGGGATCCGAAGTAGCTAGAATATTGCTCAAGGAAGAGTCCAGAAGAAGAGAAGTCACCAAGAAGAGTGTGAACGAAGGAGGAGAGTGTAGATTATGGACAGCAATGTGGAAAATTGCATAATTCATCATTTCATCTTGGATGACCCTTGTTTTAGAGCTTCCCAGCAGAGGGATGGATAAAGTGGTCATTAGGGCCCCTTCAGTTCTGGGGTTTCCTCACCCGGTTATCATGTCCTTGGGGAACCTTTCAGTGGCCTCCTTCCCTCTTTCCACACTTGTGAATGAAAATAGGATTCACCAGAAAATGGAGAACAGCCATCTTTTGCAGCCAGTGTTGATAAAGGAGGTGTTTCCTTTTACCCCACAGCCAGCCAGGCTTGTTGGCCGTCAGCAAAACCAAATATAAATATTGAATTCAAATCTTCCCACTAAACCGCAGGAAAGCTTTAGCCCAACCCCCACTACCATCCTATTGCTCTGGAATCTGGAGGCACTAAATCAGGATTTCTCAATCACTATTTCTCACAGGATTTCACAGGCTATCTCACGGGATTTCTCAAGCACTACTGACATTTTGAGACCAAATAATTCCTTGTGCGGGATTTTCCTGTGCATTGTAGGTTGTTTAGTAGAAACCCTGCCCTCTATTCAGTAGGTGAGTAGTCACACTCATCCCTCTAGACAATCAAAAGTGTCTATGGACACTGCAAATGTCCATTGGAAGCAAGATCACCTCCAGATGAGAACCACTGCCCTAAATGGACAGAAATCTTCATCTTCGAGGAACAGGGGATGTATAGCTGCAATCCTATCCCAGTTAATCCTGTACAACAAAGTCCCCCATTGATTTTTAAACTCAGAGCTGACAGAAATGGAGGTCTCTTCTCGGTCTATGCAGAAACTTAAATAATAAAAAGATATTTCCCATGACTGGGAGAGGCCTTTAGAGAAGACTATTGGCCATATGTTCAAGAGCCATTTGGTTCTCTGCACCTGTGATCCTAACTTGGAGATCTGGATAGCATGTGTAACCAGGGCGTCATATCTGCGTCTAGCTGCCTGATAATATGGGCAGCTATCTTCTTCACAGGGGACATCTTTGCCTCCCCATGGCAGAGTAACCAAAAACTCCTCCATGATTCTCCATGGTATGTTGCCACTACGATCCTTGGTTAGGTTTGAGGAGACAGAAAAGACTGTGTGAGGGCTCTGTCTCATCCCGGTACCTGTAGATGGCTCATCTAAAGCTAGAAGCCACCTCTGTCCATTCTAGGGACTCGGTGATGTACCTTGACATGAGAGACCATAAACTTCAAAGCAGGAACGAACACAGATGACCACCAACCAACCCCTCCTTTGACAGCAAGTTGAGGAGGGTCATGAGCTACTTAATGGCAGAGCCCAGGGTAGAGGACAATAGGATCTTCACAGCTAAAAATCAGGTTCACAGCAATAAAAAAAAAAAAAAATAGCGTCAAGATAATAAGAGCCCCAGGGCCCCTGGGTGGCTCAGTGGGTTAAGGCCTCGGCTTTCGGCTCAGGTCATGATCTCAGAGTCCTGGGATTGAACCCTGTGTTGGGCTTTCTGCTCGGCGGGAAGCCTGCTTCCCCCTCTCTCTCTCTGCCTACTTGTGATCTCTCTCTTTCTCTGTCAAATAAGTAAATAAAATCTTTGAAAAAAAAATAAAAAATAAAAAGATAAAAGAGCTCCAAAGCAATGACAGCCAATTCTGCTTGAGTGGTTCTAACTGCTCTGAGGTCTAGCAATAACACTCAAAAAAAAATTTTTTTTAAGTATTTTAACTTGAAAAAAAGAAACATAGTCCCTGGATCCCTTTTTGAAGCTTCAAGTATTTGTAACGGCAAGGCTCCGGTCGCTCTAAGAGCACTAGACAGACTGGTGGAACAAGTAAAGGCCACAGTTGACTCTTGTCAAGCCAATCAGTTCTCCCCACGTCCAGATCCTTCCCCTCCCCACGCCATCCCCTGCTGTCATTTATCGGAATTCCACTCATTCTTTACCAGGGCTTTGACCTCATCCCACCAAACAAGCAAGGTACTTTCTGGGAGAGTGCTAATACCAGGGCATCAGGGGGGCAAGGAGGGGGATGAAGAGGCGGAAACAATCGATGCTCTAGGACTTTCCCACACTTAGGGGAATCAATTTTATCGGTGTTTAGACACTGGGTGTCAAGGCTGGTCAGACGGGAGCCAAAGGTGGTGTGGGGGAGGGAGGCTGAGAGGAGGCTGCCGTTCCAGCTTAAATCAAGGACAGCTTCCTGGAAGTGACCGACTCCAGCGGTCCGCGAATTCACAGGGACCTGCTCGTCACACCCTGCACACCCATGCTGTGGATCCCTCCTATCTAAAATGGGAGGAACCCCAAAAGGCCTTGGAAACAAAGGTCCCAGCATGCCATCTCTATCTTGGAAAGCATGGATTGGTTCTAGAGAAAGGCAGACGCCAAGGGCACTGGGTTCTGACTTCATAAGTAGATCAAGACTCTTCATGTGGCCATCTTCTCTCAATTATCCAAGAGCTGATTATCCCAATGATGTATTGTCCAAATCATCTGTGTTTCCTCTTCCTTCGGTTGCTCTCTGGGATAGTGATGATTATTGCTCTCATCAGGGGTGAGCAGAAGGTGAAACCCAAACCGGTCAGGCTGCCAGCTGATAGCATGTTTGAGCAGAGAAAGAGGTTGAAGCCACTGTCGTAGCAGAGGCCCTAAGCTTCTCGTGCTCTCCCTCCTGCTTCCTCACGTGCGCCAGACTGTTCCACACCTCTGGGCCTCTGTTCACTTGACTTCTTTTTCCCCCTTGTCACCCACTGAGTGTCCATTCTTACATCAGGACTCGGGCTCTATCTCCTCTCCAAAGCTGTCTCTGAGCTGCCCTCCTTAAATTACCTTCCCCTCAACTCCGTTCCCACTCTGCCAGGAAAAAATGACTACAGCACTCTATTGCACGTGCTCCTTAATATTTGAACTCCCCTAAAGGCAGCTTCGTCTTCCCGCGAATCACCTAGCACGGTAGGCGGCATCTACTAGACATTCTATAATTATTTGGTGAGCATGTGAATCTGTAGATTGACATTATCAAGGTTCTCTCTATTCCTTGTAATTCCAGAAACCTGAGCCAGAAGCAGGTGCAGATGCCTCCCTAGACCAATACGTTGATTGCTCATGAAAATGATATCAGCGCGGTCCTTTGGATATTCTTTTAGCTTCCTCTCTGCCGAACCCCAGACTGCAGCTCAGCCCAGTTAGCCCGGTCCTGACTGCTGTGGAGTTTCTAGTACCTGCCTGGCTGGACGAGGAGCACCGCCACCACCGCCCACAGCTCGACGTGCTGCAATCTCATGCTTCCCACACCAGCCCCACTCTCTCCGCCCCAAGCGACAGGACTGTGCAAACAGGAGAAGAGGGCCCAGGAACTCTGAGGTCGCAGTGACTCACATGCGGGCTCTAGGCCATGCCTCCATGACCGGGAGACTTCCCATTAAATCAGCCTCTTCCCGATACCAAATGTCCCTACTGGTGACTGATGCTTCCTCTGGCAATCTGAAAGGGTCCCACACATCTGGGTGAGGTAGTGAGCTATTGACCCCTTGCTCTAAAACCTATCCTCCGCTTCTCATGCCAAAGGGACTCTGCGAATGATATTCCGCCCTTGCTAGCTGCTTCTTAATAGGTTGTGTCAGTAGGGACACTGGAGAGAGATTGAGAGTGAGAGGATGAACTATGCATTCCCCTCACCCTTTTTACTAGCTGTTCCTGCCAAGGCCACCTCACGCCAGCCGCTGACACTTCACCTCCCAGAGCCAGTCTCAAAGAAACAATTTCTTCTTTTTTTTTTAAGATTTTATTTATTTGAGAGAAAGTGAGAGAGAGAGAGAGAGAGAGCATGAGCAGGGGGAGAGACAGAGGGAGAGGGAGGAGCAGACTCCCCACTGAGCAGAGAGCCCGATGCGGGGCTTGATCCCAGGACCCTGATATCATGACCCGAGCAGAAGGCAGATGCTTCACCCACTGAGCCACCCAGGCGTCTCTCAAAGAGCTTCTTTAGTGGTACAAGCCTCAGGAGGGCAACATGACTTCTTCCTCAGAGGTCTGAAGTACCACTCCCCTCAGAAGCTATCAGTAGCCAAGAACTTCCTCCTCAGGTGATTGGGCCCTGGTTCCCGTGGGTCCTCCCTCTGATCTCTCAGGCTCCATAACCCTATTCTCCTCCTGTGTTCCCCTATATTAAATTCCTTCTGTTGAAATTCCTACTGTGGCTTTCGTTTTCGTTTTCCTACCCTACTCTTAACAAAGGCAATATCCAAAGATTCTTTCTACCTACTGCCTAGAGAGAAATCTGAGAATCAACCCAACATATTCTTAAACACAAAATGGCAGCAGTCTAACAGAGAAAATAATTTCACTGTGGGTTGGATACTAATTGCCTGAATAACCTTAAACAAGTCACATATCCCTTTTTAGCTTCTCGTCTTCAGACCATAAATGGGAGCTCAGTCCTAAAAATGCAGCAGAAAGTCTATGTGAAAGAGCTTCATGGTCTGTTTCAGAAAGACCATCATCTGCTCAAAACTACTTTTAGTATCAATGGGCTGTAAGACACTAGTTTTGATCTCAATAATCTCAGCAACAAAGCTCCTTCCACTTAGGTCAACCACACAAGATACATTTCAGATTCGGTGCTTTGTGAAAAACTCCCCACACCTTGACAGGAAGAGGTTGAAATCTCCAATTTCCTTTGTTGATAAGAGCACAATCACCCATTTTCAAAATAAGATTTATTCTGGATGTTGCCAAGTCAACCATTCTCCCTGCTGAGAGATCTTAAACGTTGGGGAGTGTCATTATTTAGGAAAGGACAGGAAAAAGAGGGGAGGGGAGAAATAAGGTGAGGATAGAAAGAATGTGTTTCTTTCATATTTGGAGTCAAGCCGAGGTGTTATAGCCCTAAGAAGAATGGTTAGATCTGGAAGAAACTTGAGGGATTAGTGGAAAGTGGGGGTGAGGGAAAGAGGCGGCACCATCAATTGCCTAAAATTGGCCCCAAATAGGTTTCCTCATTGTTCTGCCAATTGGTTTTGCAATAAATTGGAGGAAATTTGGCAAGATATTCAACCAGGGCATGGACAGTGTATTGGGACCAAAATAAACAATTCTGAAGAACTTGGCAGTTTCTCATTGGATGTCTCAGAAGTAAGTTATGAGACAATGCGTTGTGAGTTACTTCTTAGAGGTTTACATAATGAAAATTAAAATAAGGCCAATGATGACAAGTTTTGCTCTTAACACTGAAAGTCAAATGCTAAGTAGGAAATTCATTTATGAAGCAAAAAGAATTAGAGAAAAAAAATAGAATCAGATCAAATATTTAGGATGATTTAAATATACTCAACACACTGAATGCTAAGAACTTAGTCCAGAAACTCCACATATAGAAATTATCCAGGCCTTCTGTACCTGGGGATATTATTTTTTTGTTTTCTGGAAAGATATATCCCTGAGACCCAGCCCTTGCTATATTTTCTTGAATGAGTATCTGTGAATGTATAGAGGTTCTTGAAAATTTGTGTGCCATGAACCCTTTTGGAAATGTGTTAAAGCCTATAGATTTGTATGTTTATTTTTAAAATTGTATTTATTATTTATGGGGGGGGAAGAGCATGAGTGGGGGGGGACAGGAGAGGGAGAATCTCAAGCAGACTCCCTGCTGAAATCAAGAGTTGGATGCTCAACTGACAGAGCCACCCAGGTTCCCCTAGACTTGTATGTTTAAATGCATAACTTGAAATACATAGGATCATAAAAAAATAAATTATGTGGAAATATGGCTATCCAAGTCCTTAGAAAACAAAATTGTCATATGTGACATATATGCTTCTTTATTAACACTCCCAACAACAAGACCTGCCTGGGATGAGAAGAGGCCAAAGTTACCTGGTCCTTAAAGTTGACTTGGCCATCTTTAGAGTGCCAATGACCTTCAGTTGGGGAAAGAAGCCAAGCCCAGATGACTTATCATGGAAGGAGCCAAAAGAGCAAATACTTTGACCCCACTCTCCCTCACTTCTTCCTGCCAGAGCTCTGTACTGGGAGAATCTAACCAGAAGCCGAAGAGCAAGGGAACCCACTGATGTCCTTCCAAGAACAAAGTGGACAAGGGTGAAGAGGGAGCTGGAGTGACACACAGAAGAAATCCACAGAGTATTAAAGACATTTCAAGCTCTGGTCCCAGCTCCTCTTCACTTCTCTCCAGCCCTCCCTCAAAGGTAGCCTCCATTATGGACATTCCAAAGTCCCAAACATACCATGTTCTTTGAGTTGTCTATACTTCAACATAATCTAGACTAGTATGCCATTATCCTCTTCCTTTAGTTGAGTTCCTGGTTGAGTTCTTACTAAGTCATCAGGATCAAGATCAAGTGTCCCCTCTTTTGGGAAACTTTCTCCAATATTTTAAGGCAACTTTTGTCAGTGCTACCTGTGTGTTTCCCCAGAACACTGCATCATTCCATTAGTTCCCCAATTGATTCCCTAAGAACATGGGTCCTCAAAGGTGTTGTTAGGTGGAACATGAAATACCAGTTCACTGGGGATCAGTGTTCCATGAAACATATTTTGAGAGATGGTACTTTATTCTACTGCAGCAGGTACATTTCTTTAGACTCTTGGTAGAAAATTCCCAGAAGGAGGGCACAGATTTATCTGAAGAATAATCCAAATAGCAGTGAAAATGAGAGAAAAAATAGGAAAAGTTTGTGCCTTTGTTGGGCACAAGTCTTTAATCCTATATGCTGTGTAAATACACACAGAACAAGATTCTCCTTCTAAATCATAATCCTATCCTCAAATGATACACACTGAGGACCATATATATTTGAACAACAACAAGAAAAAATGTCATTTATTTATTTGTTTGTTTATTTATTTATTTATTTTTGAAAAATGTCATTTAACATGCAACTTTAATCAGAGCAGGAAGCTTAGGCCACTGGTTTCTAAAGAGTAAAAAAAAAAAAAAAAAATCCAGACCAAATAGGACAGAAACAGGAACCAGAGAAATGAGGACAAAACCTGTCGGTCCTAGTAGCTATTCTAGGGGAATATTTTAGTTTTCTAAGAATTACTTTTGGAAACACATCCATTTCATGTTCATATGCTTTTCTGTTTTCTTGTGATAAAAATCTATTTTTAAAAAACAGTGATATTTTTGAAAAGCTTTAGACTGTCTTAGTCTAAAGAAGGACATTTGAAAATCTCTCTTCACACTCCCCCCAAGTCCCATGAAGAAAAGGGAACAGCATCGCCATGGGATAAGTGTGACCACCTCGTAGTATCACCAAGAGGGAGGTGGGCGGAAGTGGTAGAAAGCTGGAGGTCCTTGACTTTGTATCTCTTCCCTACTAGACTTGTATCAAAGCTTTTTTTATTTCTTGTCCTTAGTCAATGGAGAGGAGATGTTTGTGATGACTCCTAACTCCATGGTGTTCTCATCCCAGAAATACTAAACTCCAAAACAGCAGTAATGTTACAACCATCTTAGTCCCTCATGGATGCTATTTTTCCTACACTTCCTTGTACTTAAGAAATCACTTGATGACCATCAAACTAGAAATGTTCATGAGAACCTGTGATTGTTTTCTTAGTTCCTTTGGTGGATGCTATGGATACTGTGACTTTGTGTCAGGGGAAAGTTTCAAATCAGAGGTGATTTTCAGGAAGTGTGTCCCTAAAGCAACCTGGAAACCTGACTTTCAGACCTGTCACACCCAGTTAGGATCTCCATCAGTGGCTGGTTTGGTGTTGGCAAGGCCCTGAGGGTGACCCATGTGACCCCCTTGCTAAGCTACAAAAGTAAATTAATATCTTCCAAATGCCATTCCTTACATTTGGCTATTAGGACCTGAGCAGTGCAGATGCCTGGGTTAATTGAAATGAAAACCATTTTTCTTGTGACCAACTCATAGTTTCAAGTCAGTCAGACTCGCTGTAGCTGAACCTCCTTTCTACTCAAGTTCATAAAGAGGCAATGGATCTTCAGAGGGCTGAGCAGACGTGCACTTCCTTACATATAAGAGGAGACAAGCCAGAAGTAATGTGCAGTACTGAAAATCCTCTAGGAGCCTTGAGCACCTAGGTCGTTCTGTTCCTATGAGCAGGTCCTAACTTCTTTGCATCTTGAATTTTCTACCTGTAAAACACACTTAGCAAAGGTGACTTCTGAGCTCGGGAATGATGTGGTTAGAAGAGAAGGCTGAGCATTGCTCTCCCCTTGGAGATTACCCACCCCATTGGTCCTGTGACCCCTTACCTACCTTCTCTACCTGTTAATGGATCACCAACTCATCACATTTCCAATACTTGGAAACTCCAATATATCAACCTCAAGAATGGAATGTGTGTGTGTATGTGTGCGTACACATGCACTTGTGTGTGTGGGGGTGTCAAATTGCCTTATTCTTACATGATGGCTACTAGAGTTACAAAAAGTACAATTGACTTTTTGTCCACCACATTATCTTTGGCTCAGAACCAAAAAAGATATAAAGACTAAACCTCATTTGCCTTTGTTTTTCTTCTTAATTAATATAGCCAAGTATATCAATGAAAGGTTTTTGGAACCAAATAACAAAAGTACTTAAAACAGGAGGGACACATCAAGAAGTCCAGGCTTACCACTGAAAAGGGGAAGTTCAAGAGTCTCATGATTGGCTTAGATTAACCAAGGACCCTCCCTTAGCATCCTCCTTGCCTACCTTCCCGGACACAGTACTCCTCCAAACCTCAACCAAATCAGGGGTCTGTTAGGGAGACATGGCAACAATTTCATTGTTTTGTTTCATTTTTTTTTCATTGTTCATTTATCTATGTGAACACAAATTATATTAACCTTCTTAACTGAATGGCAGACTACACAGTTACCTGGAATTGAAACAGAAATCTGTCCGTATGACCGATCTATGGAAGCTTTTTATTATAATTTAATCTGAGTTTACAGAAAATTCTCCACTTATTTCTCACTTCCTTTTTTTGTTTGGTTGACTCCATCCAGGGTATTAAAATCCTAATGTTCTTACCAAGCTTATTTTTACCCCAAGGATCACTGTTTTGGTAGCCATGAGACTGAATTGCCAACCAAAGATTTAAGCAGGTACCATCAAGTGTCTAAAGGCTTGATTACCATTGGTATCTGGCAAAGAAATCAAGAATTGCTGAAACGAAATGACTACAACTAAGCTCAGGTTATAATGTAGCAGAATGGCTCCTACGTGTGTGCTCAATCTATCTGATTGAGCAAGTGTGTCTATGAGGGTGTGTTTTATTAGCTGACAACACGTGTTTGCAATATGACTTGTCGATATGGTTCTTGACTTAAATACCTGCTGTCCAGTGTAAATGCACTAAGGACAGCCCTCAGCAGTACCCCTGAACTCAAAAGAGTGCTTTAGATATTTTCACAGGGACCAGCCACTATGTGTCGTCAGCCACGTGGAGCCCGACTCTTACGCTGGAATCAAAACCAACTTTACAGAAAAGAGGGAAAGCCATATATTTAGAGGAAACAACTCCAGAATCAAAGAAGGTTTCATGGCAGCTGAAGACGTGCTGGTGCAGTGGGTGGATGCCAGGTTTTACGCTCATTTGTCCCTTTGTAGAAGCCCCTCTATCAGTATCTGTCACTCTCTAGTCCTCAGTGATCGTGTCTTGACTTCTTTTCCAAAGTTCCAAAGTAATTATATGCAATTAGCATCTCAACTTTCCTCCCACCCACCCCATCCAAGAGTACCCATCCCAAGTCTTGTTCCACGGTGACCCTGCTCGAGGAGATGCCCGTTAGCCCTTAAGATCAAATTCACCGTCAGTGGATGCTCACTGTCAGGGGCAACTTTGGGATGACACTTTGGCAATGGGGAAGCTGCTGCCAGGTCATTCCCAAAAGGGACAAAGATCTGGGAAGACTGAAGCGGGGGGGGGGGGGGGCATCTCAGCACGGGAGGAAGGGAGCTCTATTTGGAACACGGGAGATCCTTCCCAGATTGGACCAGGGTGACGGTCTCTGGCTCAGTGTCAGCTTCTAGCCAGTTCTGACCATGAGGACAGGATTTGGTCCCGGGGTAAGTCCTGGGCTCACGTCTGTTCACTTTTTAAATAGCCAAGTGATCCAGCCTCAGACTTAAAATGCAAAAGTCTCAGAGTAAATCATAGACTGTGCAATTCACTCTTCTCCCACAGGCCAAACAAGAACTAATTTTAAACAAACCACCATGACCAAGCCTGGGGGAAAGGCCCAGAATGCCAGGCAATGGAGCCGACGAAACTGCACACCCCACCCAAATTGTTTACTCCTCCCCGAGTCTTTCAGAGCCGGGACTCTGGGCTAGGGTTTGGGATGCCGTCCATTCCACCCTGAAATTCCCTTTTCAGGTCAGGATTAGGAAATCCTTCCCCACACCGATCCCCACCGAGCCAGAAACTCCTGCCTTCATCCTTTTTTTCTATTTGTTTTCATTAAAGACTCAAGTCTAGATTCCTATAATAGATGAGCTGAAAAAAGAGTCCGGCTAAAAATTATCCACATACGTGTGTAATTCATGAGTTTCTATGCCAGTCAGGATTAGCCAGAGAAACAGAATCAATAGGACATTAATATGTCTTTATTTATATATATAATGTTTATCTCATGTATTTTAATATAGTTTGTATATAAATATAAATACTAGTTTTATAATACTCATCATATACGTGTATGTATAATAATCATAAAACATATTTTACATGATACATATGTGTGTGTGCGTAATAAAGAAATTTATTTGCAGGAATTGGCTCATGTGATTATGGGGACTAGGAAGTCCAAAATCCACAGGGCAGGCCAGCAAGCTAGGAACTCAAATGTGGGAGCGCCTGGGTGGCTCATTCAGCTAAGTGTCCAACTCTTGGTCTCAGCTCAGGTCATGATCTCAGGGTTGTGAGGTCAAGCCCCATGTCAGGCTCTGGGCTCAGGGGATATCTATTTGTCCCTGCCCCTCCTTCTATGTGCTCTCTCTTTCTCTCTCTCAAATAAATAAATAGATAAAATCTAAAAAAAAAAAAAAACCACTTAGCTGCAGATTAATTCTACAATCTAGAAGCAAATTTCTTCTTTTCTGGGAAACCTTAGCTTTTGCTCCTAAGTCTTTCAACTGATTGAATAAGGCCGACCCACATTGTGGAGGTACCCTCCTTTACTCACAGAATCACAGGTTGTAAATGTTAACCACGCCTGCAAGAATACCTTCGCAGCATATTTTGGCCACTGTTCGATTAAGTAGGTCAGTGCTCTATCTTTGCCAAATGGACATGAAAGCAATCATCTCTGCTTTCGATGGCTTCCTTGGCATTGGAAACTCTGTGAAGTTCTTGTATTAGCAGAAGCTTTGGGATTGTTCAAAACTCTTAGCTATGTAAAGCCACAGACCTTGTTGACCTGGGACATGGGGGTACCAGGCAGCACCCCTCCGACGCGGGGGTCTCATGTCTAAATAAAGTAAGGTTGAAACGGCTCTCGAGTTACATGCTTGGATGATGAGTTAGGCAATTTCGCAGCATCGTTCCGCAGCTGTTATTTTGCTGAAATGAACCCTTTACAGATGAGGAAAATCCAAGGCTCAGAAAGATGTCTGAGGTCACAGAGGGCTTCCAGCCGAGGATCAAATCAGAACCCGACCGTTCTAACTCCTGAGGCCGGCATCGTGTCCCTTGGAACAATTTCTCTAAGACTGGCCCTAGATGGGTTAGAAATTTCTTCTTCCTTCTTTCCCTTGTGCCTTCTTTTTCTTCATTGTGTTCTTCCCACCTATCTTCCTGGCTGGGGACTTTGCAGCTGGAGGATGAAAGGAGGGATCAAAGGAAGGTGGTAGAGCTGAGGTCCTGAGCCTTTTCACCTACCAATGCATCAAGGTAAAGCAGGAAAGTTTTGAGTTCCCGAGCGCGTTTTTTGCCCACATTTAAAATCTGGCTCGGAACAGGGCTATGGTGTTACTACCTCCAACCAAACATGTCCCGGGGCATCTCCCAGCACTCCCAGGTGCACTTACCGGGATCACATCGAATGCCAGGCAGGAAGAGGCGAAAGAGGCTTCCCAAACCAGCCTCTGTCTTCAAGCCAAAGTGCTCATCCCAGGCTAGAGAGTCCTCCATTGAGGCGGAGTCCAGACCTCCCCTGACATATTCGCTGGCCCCATCAGCTGCATATAATAATGACTTTGCAGGTTTTGTCCACCCCAGCCTCTGGTAGGACTTAGAAATCCACTGTGTGAGCCCTCCTGGGTCGTGCCACGTGCAACGTTGTTGAAAACCCTGCAAACGTTGCCCCCCAGGACGGCTAACGGAAACAGCGTCTGCAGCCATCCATCGACCATAAATGGTTGCATTTCACACATGTCGGGCAGCTTTTTCCTCCAAGTGAATCAACACAAATGAAAACTGGCTGATGCTCCGGTCCACAAGAGACCGAAGAACAAAACCGCAACATGGAGTCAGCCCAATTCTAATTTAATTCAGAAGAACAAACAGAGAATCACTCAGCAGACCTCAAATCCCCAGTCTGAAAAAGATGCCCAGGGAGCCAACAGTTTTATGGACCATCTACCCCACCTAGTCCCTCCTGCCACAGCAAGTAGATTAAAATAGCGCAGAAACTTTGCTTGGTGAGTGATGGTCTCACTGTGACATTGTTGTCCATGTTGACCTTGTACTTTCTTACTGAAAAGTCAAATGCATTTATTTCACAAAATAACTACTGTACTTCCATGTAATGCTTGCATTTTTGTGTCTCTCTTTCATGTCACTCAAGATCCTACTCAGATGTCACACTTTCTCAGAGAGATTGTTCCTGGCCGCCACTCCAAAATGGCGCCCTCCACCACCCAACAGGAGCTACCCTCTATATCTGCTTTATTTTTCTTACTGGCATCATAGCACACATTTGTTCACTTTTGATTGGCCCCCTCCCCCGCTAGAATGTAAGCTTTATGTCGGCAGAGACATTGATTAATTTAATCATGGCTGTGTTCCCAGCATCATCTAGAACAGTATCCAGCACAAAGCAGGGGCTCAATAAATATTTGTTAAAAGAATGAATCAGAGAACTGGTCCAAGGATGAGTTGCCTAATAGACCATGCTGAGAAGAAGGAGTCTTGGGGTTTGATGTGACGTTTCTCTTACTGGAGAGTTACTCAGAATTCTTGACCTTCAGCAATTCACAGCTTCAAATCCCATGTGTTAGGATTAGATGGGTGTTAGGGAATGTCTGGCTTGAAAGTCCAAATCCATGGAAGTTCACATTACAGGAAGTACCAGTTATTGTTAATATTATGATTGTGAAAAATAAACGAAAACATGGCTTCGTTCAGTGCTTGGGTGAAGTAATGAGGCCCTGAGGGTGCGAAACATCAGGAGGCACTCATTCTCAGGTGCCAACCATGCACCTCTGGGACCCTGAGAGTGTTTCCTTACATTTTGCTCTTTAGGTATGTTGCTCACCTTACCATAGTCCCAGCTCCACAATAAATGACAAGCAAGGAAACAACAGCGTAAAAACATTTATTGAACGCAGTTTGTCTCATGGGTCACGATGTCTGCTGAAAACATATCCCTCTCAAGGGAAACGTGATGCAAGAGCAGAGCAGGACTCAACACAACAGTAGGATCAACATACAAATTTTAGCTCACATAAGGATTCCCAGAGGTCTCTGGACAAAACTTGCATTGACGAGAGGAGCAGTGGTTCTCAGAGCTCATCCTCAGCCTTCACTTGAGGTTCCTTGGGCTTCTACCTGATGTGTCTGTAGGCTTATTCGAATACAAGTTAGGCAAAGAGCAGTCTTTGGGATACACCTATAAAGACCAAATTTTATCACTGGGACAAGATGCATCGGCAAATGGCACACCTGTAATACTCTCCTCCAAGGCTTTGGACAAGGTGAGAACGGCAGGAGCAAGGGGCTGCTGGAGATGCACTGAATCATCAGATGCCTTAGGTGTTCACACACAATTAAGGAAAAATGGTGAAAGTGGTTCATTCCTACATATTATGATATAGTTCCTGCCATGTTGTATGGATAAACCAGTCATTCCTGCAGTCTTACTGCACCTGAAAACCCCAAAGAAAGGATGGTCAAAGTCAACAAGTCAAAGATAGCCACATACACACTGGATATGAAAAAAGCTAAATGTCTCTGGGCATGTTCTTCCTTAATTCTGCCCAAGAAGGCTGTCCATATAGGATGGAAGTATCTAAGCTCAATAAAATCCTTTCTTTTGGAAAGTATGACTATTAGGCAAAGAGAAGGCTAGTCTCTGAAGCCCAGCTCTTCATGAGGGCTGACACCCTCATAGTCCTGGATCTACCAAGATCTAGAGAGACACTATTTCGGAGGACATAGCATTCCTTTCTCCCTTGAACCCACACCAACCCTCGCAATGCATCCCCCATCACCGAAGAACATCCGTTGGGGGGGAGGGGTCCTTGAAGAACCTGACACGAAGTCTGACACATGATCTTTAATTCTTTTTTTAAAGGAGATAGAAGTTTATTGAAGACACCGCAAGGGACGGCAGGCAGGACAGCAGAGGAGAGGCTGTCAGCCTACTCTTCATACGTTTTCATGCATTTTACTACTGATGCAGCTACCCAGCTAAAGGTGAAAAGGGTTAAAATACCAAGAACAAATGTGTCTGCCTGTCATCGTGTTCATCCAACAGAGATTATGGCTTTTTAAGGAGTTAATGAAGATACAAACAGTGGTATTCATGATGTTGGATTATTTCTCCACGGTGTTTGTTACAGAACCGAAGCTCTGAGCTAAATAACTGCACAAAAGTGTGTTTCCATAGGTCTGCTTAATCACAATATATTGCTCTCATCCTAAGTTAACCAAGGCTTCTAATACAGATAAGGTTTAGAACTTGAAGCAACTTCACACAAGGAAGATAAAATAGAAGAGAAATATGTAATTATAAGCAATTGTTTAATGGCCAACCTTCCAATACGCCACTGGGACTGTCAAACCATTTAACTAAATCAAAGGCAATACACCAGGATCCACCATTTTTATCCCTTCTTCCTTTGGTCGAAAGGCGGTGGAAGTTGATCATCCATTGGACTGTCCCTTCAAAAATAGATGTCAGAATTTCACATCCAGGCACCAGATGTCCTAGTGAAACAGCTGGCAGTGGAATTTGACTTCATGGAAAGGGTTTAAGACATGATTTAGTCATCGACCTCCAGTGTTTGCTCTGACTTCTTACAGGGGAGTTCGAAGAGGAGCTGTGAAGTTTCCCAAGCTCCATTCAGGTGACAAAGGCCCACCCTGCAAACAACAGCCCTTCACCTTCTGAAGACCTGACACCTATGAAGTAACAAGGAAGGAATTTTCTGGCTCTGCTTCCTGGCACAGTCAATTACGCAGGCTCATTGATTCCGATTAGCTGGTCTTCACAA
Source organism: Nasua narica (assembly GCA_028533885.1). Taxonomy (NCBI): domain Eukaryota; kingdom Metazoa; phylum Chordata; class Mammalia; order Carnivora; family Procyonidae; genus Nasua; species Nasua narica. The sequence goes on along the minus strand of CM052804.1, from coordinate 6,942,263 downwards.
CTGAGCCTCAAGAAATTTGTTATTTAGTGATCTGAATAAATTGGACACTTGAATCAGAAAAATGCCAAGCACTCCCAATGTTAAAACAAGTCTGGATTTCTACACCCTTCTCCCCTTCATGCCTCCCACATTGACCCATGGTTTCTGATGTGGACTGAACAAAGCTCATGTCATTGACTTCAGGGACAAGTGACATCAAGGAGAGAGGTAAGCAGATTGGACACATTTAAAGGGCAATGTGTCCAATTTTTAAAAATCTTCATTCACCTCTCAGTTAACTGGATAACTTGCAGTGGTGGTAGTGGAGACTACATTTAAGGATCTAATTGTCAGCTGGGGATGAAGAAGCACATTCTGTTTGTCATTAAGCACAGAGATGCTGGGGTGCCTGGATGGCTCAGTGGGTTAAGCTTCTGCCTCCGGCTCAGGTCATAATCGGCTCAGGATCCTGGGATCAAACCCCACATCAGGCTCTCTGCTCAGCAGGGAGCCTGCCTCCCTCTCTCTCTCTGCCTGCCTTTCTGCCTACTTATGATCTCTCTCTCTCTCTCTCTCTCTCTGTCAAATAAATAAATAAAAATCTAAAAAAAAATTAAAAATAAAAAATGTACAGAGATGCCATGGTTCTTTTCAACCTTTTCTTGATGTGTAGGATGACTTACAGCTAAGGTGAAAAACCACTAATGACCTCACATCAGTGTCTGTGCCCAAGTAGCTTCAGCTAAACATTCTTTAAAACTCAGTATGAAGGTCAATCAATCGTGAATAGACTACAAAGGCTTGAAACCCAGCACCTGTCTTTTTAGTATCCCATAAAGAAAAAGGGTGGGGAGCATAGCCCTGGACTGAAAGCCAGGAAGGGAGCCCACGTTCTCAGTGTGTTAGGGCAGGGCTGTCCCAACGGCTGTGGTTAGCTCAACTTTCTGAAGCCAAAGAGGAAAATGGCATAACTCTTCAGAGGCACCAGTGGAGTATTAGACCTGATGATGAAAAATTCAACTGTTCTCACAATCTGGTGTGGGTGGGAGAAGGAATGGATCCTTCTGGTCCATTGCAGTCACCCTTCCATTCTAAAATGCCAGTTGGATCTTGTGTGCCTCTAGCTTCATAGCCTTCGTTTGGTTGTGCCTAAACTCTGAAGTCCTAAACATTGTATAAAAAGCTTCTCTGATCAGGAACCAGTCTATTTTTCAGCTTCATCCCACACCCTACCCCAGATATCCCCAGCCCTCTATAGTCCAACCATCACACTGGCTCGTAGTTCCTAGAACCTGCCATATTTCTCATGATACCTGAATTTTGCCTTGCTGTTCCATCTGCCTGGAAATTATCTTCCCCACGGTTCCTTTCTCTGGCCAACTTTTACTGGACTAGAAAGCATATAATGGAAAACAAATAGTATGAGCCCACAGCTGAGTTTTTGCATTATGTCAATATTTTGTCTATCGGAAAGCTCCAAGGAAGAGGGTGCAATGCAACAAATTAAGCAATCCCATATGATAAATAGTTTTTAACCAATAAATATTTGCTATAGTTTATATATGCTTATACAAGTTTGTTAAAAAAGATATCAATTATTTGGGGTGCCTGGGTGGCTCAGTTGGTAAAACTACTGCCTTTGGCTCAGGTCATAATCCCAGAGTCCCAGGATCAAGTCCCACATTGGGCTCTCAGCTCCACAGGGACTCTGCTTCTTCCTCTGACCTTCTTCTCTCTCTCTCTCTCTCCCCCTCAAATAAATAAATAAAATCTTAAAAAAAAAGAAAAAGATACAAATTACCCAAATTTCAAGGTTCATCTCTCAAAAATGATCCATATATAATTGGTGTATCATCATTTTTGAAGTCAGATACACATGGCTTTGAGAGTGAGCTCTGCCATTTACTAAAAGCATGACTTTGGGCAAATTACCAAACTTTTTGTGGTTCAGTCCTCTCATCTGCAAAATGGGGGCTGCCCTAGCACCTGTCCAATAGAGTTGTTTTGAGGATCAAATTAGACAATAAGAATGAAGTGATGGTATTAGCTACCAGGGGGAACGGAGCACTCCTACATCTCCAAAGTTTGTGTGTTGAAACCTTACCCCGCAATGGGGCGGTATAAGAGGTGGGGCATTTAGGAGGTGAGTGTTTTTTTAAGGGTAGAGCCCTTATGAATGGGTTAATGCCCTAACACAAGAGACCCCCGAGAGCTCCCCTTCCATCATGAGAACTACCCATGAGAAGAAAGTTGTCTGGTGTCTTGATCTTGGACGTCCCAGCCTCCAGAGCCATAAGAAATAAATTTCTGTTGTTCGTAAGCCACATAGTGTGTGATATTTTTGTTAGAGTAGCCTGAGCTAAGACACTGGTGGGTAGTAGTATTCAGTCAACTCAATGAAGGGCAATCATCACCATCATCATTTTTATCACCATCATCATCACTGTCATCAAAATGTCAAAATAAGCCCCTGCATCTCTCCATGCTGGCTCCTGCTGTTTTAAGACCCGACGGATTGGTACCATTGTGCAGCTGACAAAGCCATTCTAGATCACCCTGAAGAACACCCACCCACCACCTTCATCTTTGGAAACAGGAAACTACAGGACTCTGTTCACACGGTTTTGCCCAGAAGGGCAAAAGTCACTAAGACACTCTGGGGTGGGGCAGGGAGAGTCTAGCCAACAACATAAGTAAAGAGGGAGGGAGCCCCCTTTTGGAACCCCCGACGTCTAAAGAGTCTGTTACCCTTTCCTAAGACTATCTTCATTCCTGTGTTCAACCCGAGGGCACAAATTACTCTTCTCGTAATTTTAAATATGGGGAAGCTGACTCCCCTTACAGAAAGCTGCCCAAGCTCACTGTCGAACCTTGTCTTCAGATACCCATCCCCAGCCCCACCGTTGACGCACCCTGAGCAGCAGCCCCTAACCTCAATATCCTCTCCCTTTCCAGAGGCGCCAATGGGGCTCCTTTACACAGTTCAGCTTGCCCTTCTCCCAACAATGGCTGTCTGTAAGAGGCCCTCAGCGCCTGGAATTTGAAATTGTTTTTCTTCCCTCCCTTCCTGAGGACCAGATTGTTCCTAAGCTCTGGGCTGCCCGGCCAGTGCAGGCCTGACTGGCTGGTACCTAGGGTTGTGCAGAGGATATGGATTTGTTTTTGCAGGACTGCTCATGAGCGATGGAGTGCTGGCATTGGCTTCCTTGTAGAAGGTGCATGGCAGTTACGCAGGTATTTGCAGGGAAGTAAACTTCAAGAATAAACAGAAAGTACACATGCTCCACATCCTGCCAGCCAAGCCCTGGCCTCCTTGGTCCTGACAGGTGATCCATTCTGACTTCCTTACAGAGACACACACACCCGGCACACTGCAAGTCCTTGAAGCTTGGTGGGCAGGAAAAAGTACAAACTTGGATTCTCCACTCTCCAGCAGGGTGGGCTTGAAAATTTCCTCAGCCTCTGTGCCCAGACTCCACAACTGAAAACTTGCCAACATTCTTTTGGTTCCTCCCACATACCAGAGTCTTCCCCACCTCAGGGCCTTTGAATATGCTCTTGTGTCTACCTGGGATGCTGTCCCTTGCCCCCCGCCCTCCTTCTCCTGATGGCACTCCTCTTCCTCCAGGTATCAGCTTCAATGCCATCTTCTCAAAGAGCCTTCCTACAGCTTCCCTCCACCCACCCCACCTTGATTATTCTGTTTGTGGCATTCGTTGGCTTTCTACAAATATTTGTCCCAATTTCCAATAATTTTTATTCGCTTTGTCTTCCTATTTAAACATGAAGCTCCTTGAGGGCTGCCCTCTGCTAGGTCAGCACAGTGCCTGGAATTTTGGGGGACCCAATCAATATCTGTATAACTAATACACGTCCTAGCTTTGTCCAGGTTTAATTGGCACAAGGGGGAGGTAACCACCACCAGAATCCAGAAGCCCTGATCCTGAGGACAATTTTACCTTCGACTGCACTCACATGAATGAATAATAAATATCACTGACAGAAAGATGTAGAGTTAAAAAGACCAAGGAAACTAATCGGCATATACTCTTGCATATTTTATAATCTGAGACCAGCATACTACCCCAACTGTATAACATTTTCCCAACACCCACTTGGGAATCTTTTCTACCTGCACAAGTATATGAGTATACTTACAAAAATATCTAAATTGTGAAAGAATTTAATAGCAGACCAGATGAAAAAATATTATCGGTGACAAATTAATACAGAGGAATTCATAGTTAAGGTCTATTCATACAATACAAATTTGTCGAGTTCCTGGAATTATAAGTTATGGATGATGCAATTCTACATTCAGTAGTCAACAGTCTTGCTCAAAAACAAAATATACAATTGTGAAACTATCCTAGTTTCATATCCTAGGAGCCTATAAAAACAAAACAATATATAGAAACTACTTAGTTAAGGGCACCTGGATGGCTCAGTCAGTTAAACGTCTGCCTTAAGCCCAGGTCATGATCCCAGGGTCCTGGGATCAAGTCCCACATCGAGCTCCCTGCTCCACAAGAAGCCTGCTTCTCCCTCTGCCTCTGCTGCCCCCACTCATGCTCTCTCTCTCAAATAAATAAATAAAATCTTAAAAAAAAAACTACTTAGTTAATTGTGTTGAGGTTCAGAGTAAATTACAATGAGTTAGGAGAAAACAATTTTTCAAGAGTTTTGGCTGAAGTCTTGAACAGAATGAGTGAACAGGGACTGGCATAGAAAAATTATAAATGTTTAAACTGGATTTTTTTTATTAAGTAGAACTCCCCTATTACAATGTTCTTTATTATCAAAGTACATTTGACATGTAACATTGTGTGAGTTTCAGGTGAAGCACATGTTGATTTGATACATTGATATATTACAATATGCTCGCTATTAGATTGAGATCGTGAGCACCTCTATCACAGCACATAATTATCATAATTTTTTTGTGGTGGGAATAATTAAGATCTAGTGTCCCAGCAAGTTTGATGACAATATACAATGTTGTCTATATTCACTACACTGTGCATTCTATCTCCAGGACTTGTCTCCTAGTTGCAAGTTTGTGCCCTTAAAAAATACCTCCTCTATTCCCCCAGCCCCAGGCCCTGGTAATCACCATTTTACTCTGTTTTTATGAGTTTGGCTTTTTGAGATTCCACAAAGAAGTGATATCATGCAGTATTTGTCGGTCTCTGTCTGACCTATTTCACTTAGCGTAATGTTCTCAAGGTCTGTCCATGTTACTGCAAACGGCAGGATTTCCTTCTTTCTCATAGCTGAACAACGTGTGTGTGTGTGTGTGTGTGTGTGTGTGTGTGTGTGTGTGTGCTACATCTTTATCCATTTATCCTTTGACTGGCTATTGTGGATAATGTTTCAATAACCATGGGAGTGTAGATATCTCTTCCATATCCTGTTTTCATTTTCTTTGGGAGAGTCTCCTTATTTACAAATGCAGAAAATGAGGTCCAGTGGGTTTTTGCCCCACTTGGCTCCTCTCACAGAGGAGGATCAGAGAGTCAGAAGCACCATCTTTCCACTACATCATCTGGGCCATTTTTGGAGGAGATCGGGCAAAATCTCAGCCATGGCACTAAAATGAGTGAGCAGGATGTGGCAGTGACCGTGGCAACAGGACGAGGCTGGGAGTGGAGAGACGTGACAGAAGAGGCTTGGAGGTGAATTGCGGGGTGGCCAACGGCTGGTTTCCTCATGCAACATCCTTATTTTTGGCACGTTGACTTGTTGAGTGGCACCTGAGTCATCCCTCTCGAGGCCAGTAACCAACTCAAACAGAGGAACTCACACATCACTCCTTTCACCTTGGGCATCGTGGGCACCCACCAAATATTTGTTGCTTTGCTTTGACTCTGATGCTGGACCTATAAGCGTGCAAAGGAGCGGTCTGTGTGTGCCACCACAAATGTGTTCTATTTATGATGGGAAGGTTCAGAGCAGGAAAAAATAAATCACCTCATTTACAGATAGCAGGCATTGCTCTTACTGAATCAAAATGTCCTTGTTGACATGGAAACAAGAAACAGTTGAGCTGGAAGAACGTGGCAGAGAATGGAAATGTAGCACGGAGGTACCATTTTCACCCTCCCTTTGCTTATTACAACTACGCCCATGCATGGTACCACTGGGTGTGGTCTCCTTTCTCTAGTTGGAGAAAGAGGCTCCCCAAAGAAATGTGGATTCCAGCTCTATTCTTTTTGGGGGGGAGGGGGTTAGGATTTATTTATTTATTTGAAAGAGAGAGAAAGAGACAGCAAGAGAGCATGGGGGGAGGGGCAGACGGAGAGGGAGAATGTCAAGTCAACTCTGCACTGAGAGAGGAGCCTAACTTGGAGCTCAAGCTCACAAACCTGAGATCATGCCCTGAGCCAAAACCAAGTATCAGGTGCTTAACCAACTGTGCCCCCTAGGCACCTCCCCCAGTTCTATTCTTTAAGAGCTGCTGCACAATCTTGGGCATTTACCTCTTTGAGTTGCAGCTTCTTCTTCATCTGCTAATAGGAGTAAAGCACTCAGCACAATGCAAGGTAAAGGGCAGGTATTCAGCACACATAAAATCTCCTTTCCTTCCTCACAAAAGTAGCCTCAGGAGAGAGACCAGGCTCCATAGGGGAAAAGAGAACAATTCTAGGTGGTCTGGTGGCAAGAAGATGGGAGTTTTGGGGAAGACTGAGGAGTGAGAAGTTGTCAAGTCATGGGGCAAGCCTTGAAGCTTGCAAAGAGGAAGGAAGGGGCCACGGCATCTAAGAGCAAGGTTCAGAATATGTGGACTCAAAGTCTACTTTAAGGCAAGAGCACTTGGGGCAAGTTCAAGTCCCTCTTTGGACCTCAGCATTCTTGAACAAAAATAGGTAAGTTTTAATATTGATCTTTGGAGTTCCTTTTATCTCTACGATCCAATGGTTTTAAACATGGCCATGAAAAGTAAGGGACAGGGCAAGAAAAATGTCCTTGCTGGTTGTCTTTCCCAGCATGGAGCAGAAGCCAAGTGGAGAGAGGAACTCATGAGGACCTCAGCAACCTAGAAATTCTCAGGAGAGTAACAGAGGGATAAGGGTGGGGCGCATACACTATTCTCAGCCCGGAGGGTCTTTACTTCCTCCTGGGCTCCACTGTTATTTGAAGGAGGTTGCATGGGAAGAGGGCTAAAGGGCACACTTCAATCTCCTACAAAGGGCCCTGAGATTGATCAAGTAGGTAAGAAAATCCATTAAAACCATCTGGGGCTTTAACCAGGCTTGACTCTAAAGTGAACCCCAGTTTTAAGCACTTCTCTCTTGGCCGCCCTTCCAGAGTAAAGGAAGAGGATGAGGTAGGAATTCAAAGTAGAAGTCTAGCATACCAAACAGCTAGCTCGGTTCCATCCTGACCTCTGTTCGTCATGTGGCCTGAGGTGTGCTTATCGCTGATTCAATCTCCTGAAACCGAAACACCTCCAAGATAGGCCAGGGACTTCTGAGACATCAGCGGTAAAAGACCAAGGACAAGAACCTAAGTTGGAAAATCGAAGGACATATGTGTTCTTTGGCTTGGGTGGGCTGACACTGCTCTTCCCATCCAAATTATTTGGATCTACGGAGCTAGGTGTTTTCATTCCCTGGGGCTGGCTACCATACAGAGCACCATAAACTGGGTGAGTTAAAACAACACACATGTATTGTCTCACAGTTGTAGCAGCTGGACGTCTGAAATCATGGGATCAACAGAGCAATGCTGCCTCTGAGGGCACCAAGGAAGATCTGTTCCCCTCTCCCATCCCCATGTCCTCGGCATCCTATCCTCTGTCTTCTCGTGGCGTCCTCCCTGTAACTTCTTTCTTTACTGTCTGTGTCCCAATTTCTCCTCTGAAAAGGTCACCAGTCATATTGGATGAGGGGTCTACCTTATTCCCTATCATCTTAACTAATGACATCTGCCATGGCCCCTGCGTCCATAGGAGGTCACATTCCGAGGTGCTGAGGAGTCAGGCCTTTAACATCTTTTAAGGGTACACGATTCATGATCAAGAGGTCAGGATTGGAAAGTAACATTCCGAAAAGATTAAAGACCTCGGACATTCACTCCTTGTTCCTAATACTCCTTCCCCAGAAGTGATAAGTTGAGATGGACACAATGCAAGCAGCCCTCCAATCTCTGTCCGTTGACCCGGACCTTAGGCTACTCCTCCGTGAGCTTGGAGGCGCCCGTAATGTATTCCAGTCACCAAGTAATACGCCCCTCAAATGAACCTACGCTGAAGCTGTTTGTGAAACTAATGAACCCTGATTATGTTGCCTCCAAGTAGAAGTAAAATCTTTATTCTGTTTAATGAATGAACGCTTTCGGGGGGCGGGGGTGGGGGGCGGGTGTCACAGAAGACTGAGATCAAAGACAGGCATCTAGGAGAAGTCAGGGACGTGAGCAGATGCCCACATGGACCGAATGTTGTACTAAATCATTTCCCCACATCCCTGCAAGGAAACAGTCAAGCCAGATACTTTCAGCGGGGCAGGGGGGTTCACAAAACAACATTTCATTTACTTCTGCCTTTGCTTCAGGTACAGAAAGTTGGGGGAGTAGGGGGGAGTCCTAAAAGAAGGATCCCTCGCCAGTGTCTTCTGACGTATTATTTCTACATTAGGCTTATCGGGCCGGTTACCGAAAGACAGATGCCGAACAAGAAGCCGATCGCATTTCCCAATCTTATTTGCAAACAAGCGTTCATTTCCTGCTTATCAAGGCACAGTGCGGGTACTTTGTCCGTTCGAATCATTGTCTTAAGCCGGTGAGGCAAGCCACTGGGCAGGGTTTGCCCCAGCCACAGCCTGGATGCTCGATCTCATTGAACTCAATGAGCCCATAATTAGTATTGAAAGGTGTGATTGCGGCACAGTCGGCCAGGTAATCAGCCCCCGATCTCTCTTCGGGATTTTAGACCAATTGGAAATCTTAGCCCAAGAGGAGGCTGGAGGAAATTATCCTGGAAGTGTAGTATCCCTTTTCAAATATAAACACTGAACAATTATCCCAGCCCGTCAGCCCTCCCTTGTTCGGCACGCCGGGTCCGGGCAGCGAGCAGAGGGGACCCGGCTCTTCCCAGGCAGGTCTGCCTCTCAGCCCCGGCTCCCCAGGGCCCTTCCATCAGCTCGCTCCCATCTTCCAAGACTGTCGCAACCTTGGGATGTCTCTGCAGACCAAGCCTCTTCATCCTGCTGCTTGTTTTGCAAACATTTGGCTGCTTCGTGGGAACCTGCCTCAACCTGAGGCCCGAGTTCCCTGTTGGCTGGGATGCTGGAGGCTTCTTGAGAAGGGCTGGTCTCTTTTTCCCAGTCCGATCTGATGGCTAGGAAGAGACAGACGGGAACGCGTCCCTCCGCTATCCCTTCAAAGACAGGAGGCCCCTTCTCGGTTCTCAGAAACCGACAGCCACAGTCGACATGAAACCCGGTTACGTATTTAAACGGGCATTCGCATAAAAACACATTCTGTTTAGGCGACTCCATGAAGCGTCAGATGAGGACTCTCGTCTCCTTCTGGACCAGGGGCGGCTCCCTCCTCCGTGGACAAGGCTGCCGCCTGGACAAGGCAGGCGCACGTGGGAGGGTAGCTGCCTCTGTATCAAAGGATGCTTTCTCCGTGTCTTTACGGTGCTCTGCTTTCAGCAAACTCACAATGGCTACCCTAGCTAGACAGCAAAATAAACACGAGTATCCATAAAATACCGACTCTTCCAGACCCTAATGGAGGCTGGACAGCCAGCGACCTGCCCCAGACTCGGAGGCAGGGCCCGGCGTATAAACAAAGTTTGCATGCAAGACTCAGTGTGTTATCAACACAATCGTGATCAGGCTTCCGTCGACCACGCAGCAGACACATAACCCTACGTTATGTAATGGGACCATCAGCAAGGGTTCTGGGAAAAAGGTTTTTTGTTCCTTACCACGTATCGTCCACCGAGCGCGGACGGGCTCTGGTGGTGATGTCCCCAGGAGGCACAGAGCTCTCCAGGCCAGGGCTGCTCCTTCCCACCTCTAGAAAACGCCGACATTCCGGGGTGAACCACTGAGCAGAGGCCGTTTTGCCTCCTGCAGAAAGAAGCCTCCCGTGCTTCTGTGGCACCATGTGTTCTTAGCATTTTATTATGAAAATGTCAAATATCTGGAAAATTTGAAGGAAAAAAAATACGAAAACCATACAGTCATCACTCATGAGACACAGTTTGAGGTCATTACCCTCTCCTGCATGGTTGGTAGAGACAGGAACTCCCTTTCTCCAAGCTTCATTTTCCAAGAGCCTTGTCATGGGAAGCCCCTGGCCTGGGAAATCAGTGCTCCATGGTTCTTCCAGTGGCCTGCTGCAGCTTCTCCCCTTCCTGTGTCAGAACTGAGAAGACTCCTTGGGGCGCCTGGGGGGCTCAGTCAGTTAAGCATCTGCCTTTGGCTCAGGTCATGATCCCGGGGTTCTGGGATTGAGCCCCACATCGGGCTCCCTGCTTGGCAGGAAGCCTGCTTCTCCCTCTCCCACTCTCCCTGCTTGTGTTCTCTCTCTCGCTGTGTGTCTGTCAAATAAATAAATAAAATATGAAGAGAAGGAAAGAAAGGAAAGGAAAGGAAAGGAAAGGAAAGGAAAGGAAAGGAAAGGAAAGGAAAGGAAAGGAAAGGAGGAAAAAAGGAAAAGGAAAAAAGAAAAAAAAAAGAAAGGAAAAGAAATGAGACCCAGTCACAGACAGACCTGGGTTTTTTATTGCAACCCTTCTACTTACCAGCTAGGGGAACTTGGGGTGTGTTATTTTATTGTTCAGAGCCTCAGTGTGCCTTCAGTGTACAATAGGCATAGAGCTAAACCTAATTAACCTGTGCTGAGCATTTATCAGATGCCAGGAACTCTCCCAGGTGACCCCGGCTAGCCCAGATCCTCACGGTAACTGACGGTGGGGGGTCAGCCTGGAACCCCAGGCCCGCTGCCTCAGGACATATGAGCCGCGTCACAGCTTAGGACAGAGCCAACACCTGGACAGCTAGGGCTGGCAAAGACCATTCTCCCAAAGTCCTGCTCTGGGCTGGATTGGATTTTTCATTCAGAGCGCAGGGTGGTACGGCTAGGATAAGACACTGGAAAATGTTAAAACGCCACACTTTGGTCCTTCTACGCCCTATCAGACAAATAGAATTCTAACACAAGCACTTGTTAAAGTAAACCTTTTATTGGCTGGATCGCCTTTTTATGAAAAGTAGTGGAGATTTATCAAATCCAAACTCTGTCCATATGTTCTACCATAAACACGGCTATTGACCTTATGGAAATATGTCCAGACTGGTTCGTCTCTCCTCTGCTCAGCACAAAGATATTTTCCGTGGTAGCTGCCATACAAATTCTAAACCCTGCAAGTTCTGGGGCTGATGCCTCCTAGATGATTAGTCTTTCTCTGTTTCTAGGGTAAGGCATGAGATTCCTGAAAGGCAACTCGACTGCCATCTTTCAGCCCAAAATTTTCTGGACGTTTTCCCAACCCTTCCCTCATCCTAAGCTCCTTCAAACTCACCCTAACCAGACTCTTGCATTAGGGAGCATGCCACAGATGTCTAAGGTAAGGGTCTCAGCCCTGGGAAAAGCAAAAGAAAGGATGAATGGAGGCTAATTTTTGATGAAGAAACACCTTCGAGTAAGAGATACCATGGAAGCCCAGACATGTGGTATATAGCTTTTCTAAAAGTTACAGAGCAAACGGAAGGAAGAAAGGAAGGAAGGAAGGAAGGAAGGAAGGAAGGAAGGAAGGAAAAGGGAGAGAGCAAACCCATTACTTCTGAATCCAGAGTGTTACTGTGCATTAAATAATTAATAACGTCCATTGGCATAAGTCCAGAGATCTGACAACTGAAACAAATATAACTATAGAACAAGTGTTTTGGAAAATTGAAGGTGCCCTACTTATACTGTCCTTCTCAAAGGGATGCATTTTCAGATAGACCAAGAGAGGACACTGTGGATGAACCTCACAGATTTTGCATCCAAGATGACAAAGCAGAGGCATATTTTGGGTCTTTGCCAATAATAGTTGAAGAAGATAAGTTAGAATTTGAGGAATTGGAGCTACAGTTGTAGTGAGAGATTCCCCAGCCCAGGAGAGAGATACAGATCCAAAAAAGGGGGATGGACATGGTCAGAAGGAAATGAATCCAACACTGATCAGACAGTGAAATTCTCCCCCAAATAGAGTTACAGGTGATTTCAGAGCTATATCCACACAAGGAGGATTCTTGCTAAAATCTAAAGAGAAAGAGGAACAAAGGGGGGAGGGGGGATACATTAGGTAGTAGGGTCCATGAGGAGCCTACATATTCTCATGAGAACTATATTTAAGAACTTGCTACTAGAAAGGACTGTCTTGCCAAGACCTTCAGTCACATGAATCCTTCCCTGGGCCATGGAAGTTCACCGCCAGCAGCTGACATGCCATCAGAGAGAAACAATCAACGACGGGGAAGAGAAAGTGATGTTTTAGGTGGGCTGGTAGAACAACTTTGCGGACTGCCCTGTTTTTTAACATACCCACAAAACTATGTGGAGCCAAGTTCCTTACGCCGGGCCAGACTTTCCTACCCACCTTGGGGGGCTGCCAGTTTTCGCTGGCTCTCTCTACACTGTCAAGCCTTCTTGTGAAATGACTGGTACTTCCTGCTTGCCATTGCACCCCAGACCCAAACACGCCACCCCTCCCTGGGTATCCACCCTATGGCTTAATGAAAGGAAGCCAAGGGGCTCTTGAGGACACAGAAGCCCCTGTTCAGATGAGGACAAAAAGAACAGGGTCATTTCCCTCCCTGTTGCCTCGTTTCCTTCCACCTTTCTCTGCTCCCCCCCATCCCTTACTGTGGTCCTTGCGTCTGGCTCGAATTCAGCGCTGCATTCCTGCGCCTTCGTGTCCCAGCCTCCCAGCCGCAAGGCCATGGGGGATGTTCACAGAGTTCCAGCTCCAAGAAATTCTCATCTCCATAGACCTGTCTGCCCACCTCCCACCTGGCCTCCAGAGAAACAGCCAACATTCCTTCAATCCCACAGAGAAAGGGTGTGACTGGGATTACTCAGTGAAGCCTCCAAGCCAGCATCTTATGCCCCCAAAACAATAGAGTTATATTTTTCTTGGACTTCATTCTTTTTATTTGGTTTCTCCTTTGATTAGCAGAAAGAATGCCTCTCTCTCCCCTTGCCTTTTTTTTTTTTTTAATATACCAGCCCCGTTCTTCTGCTCTTCCAGTAGAATCCCGACCCCCAACCTCAGTAAGGTAAAGCCTTGGATCTCGAACCTGAGTGACGTCAGCGAGCTTGAGAAACGCCATCCGTTTCTCCTAGGCTTTCTCACACGTGGGAATTGTCTCTTGGGAGTCTACATCCCATCTCGGATCTGTTTGTTTTGGATGCTAATCCCAGGACGCTGGGTGAGGTGTTAGTCAGACTGACCTTTCCCGTTTTCTGAGTCAGTGATCTTAGATCACTAAGGCAGGCGCTAAGTGTTGAAAATTAAAATCAATGTGTGGGGCCCCGTAAGCGGGAGCCAGGAAGGTGGGAACAAAGGGGTGAGAGGGAAAGGTGACACCTCAGATTTGGTTGAACCAAACAGACAAAAACCTATCGATCTGCTGTCAAGCCCCTCCTCATCAAAAAAGGATTTTGCTCACTGGGGGTGAGGCTCACATTATGAAGAATATCACATGGACGTGACCCCCTCTCGGCACATAGTACCTCTGAGGTCTAGCCCACGTCTGAAGTCCCAAAACAACAGAACCTTCTGGCAGTCAGGGAGTTTTCTATTCGGTGGTCTTCTGAGCCCCTGAATAAGTCCATCAGGCTGCAAGGGATATTTGTGGAGTACCTTCCCTTTCACTAGGCTGGGGCATTTAGGGCACCCACCATTTCCACCCCCGGCTTCCCTATCAAGCAGAGAGATCTACTGGAATAACAACGTCAATAAGACCAGGTGTCTGATTTGGATTGGCCTTTTGAGTCTGGCTCTTATCTGCGGTGTCAGAACTCCCAGTAAGTCAGAGCCAGTGCAGCTTAAATACCAACAGAAACTCAGACAAGACGGCTTCTCATTTTTAATATCAGAAAACTGACTTGTTGAGAAGCACGCTGGGTTACAGAAGGAGCCCCGAACACGGGCTCACATTTTTGGTCTAAGGATTCAGGATTGTTATCGGAAAGATATGTGGAGGCTGTATTGTGTTGGCAAACATTTAGGATTAAGCGAATGTCCGGCCCCAGTGTTTGCGCTGTGTCGCCTTCGTCTCCAGAATGCTCGTATCCCCCACACCGACCACAAAACGTGCTACTCCCAGCTGATGAATTCCTGCCCGTAGTCTGGGCTTCCTTCTCCTTCAACACATCAAGTTTAGCAGGTGCAATGCTTTTCAACAAATATTTGTCGAACATCAATTACATGCACAGCATTTGCCCAAATCAGATAATAAAAAGATATAGAATCTGCTTGTGAAACCAACCATCCTGAGAGACTCTCCATACACAGTTTCTAAACTGCAGCAACTCCCTCTTTTATTTTTCATACAATTCCATTCTCAAGAAGAGACAACTTGATTATAAAAGGAAAGATATTATCTCTGTTTCCTTTTCCCTGCGAACACGCATATATACACTCAGACACACACGCATACCTGTATAAAATCATTATTTGTCCAGCAGGATTTAAACATATGTCACGGATGTAAATAGACTAGACCTGTCTAAATCCGAACTCCAAGTATGCATCCATTTTGGGGGGTTTTTTTTTAAAGCCCCACCAAAAGAAAAAGGAGAAAAGGAAAACTCAACAAACCCCTCGAGGAGTCAGATCGCCTTCTATATTGTCAGGTAATTGTTAGCAGAAATCGGCTATAATAACAAGCCATTTTCAAGGAATGTCAATTCAATTCTATCCTGCTTAAAGAAGATCCAGAGTCTGCCTTTGTTCCTAACCTGAGCAGTTTTAAAGAAATAATACCCTCTTTCAGAAATTGTGGGGAAATTTGAAAGGTAGGGCTGCTGCTGTCCCAGCTCAGCCCAAGAAGGAGAGGAGACTGCCATCAAGAAGGAGGCTAGCTCTGGGGGTCAGCCCAGGGGTGAGAGGGCCAGCCTCGTCCCAGAGGGCAGCAGGAAACAAGTGCCTTGCTTTCAGAAACATATAAAGTATCTCCACTCGTCCTCACTGTGGACTCGGCAGCCAAGGCCTCCGGAGTGTGGCGGAACCCCCAGTCTCTCTGGCAACGTATCCCCCGCCCTCGGCTGACAGCATGTTTGCAGTCTGGGATGGTTTCTTGCAGCTGCTTCTTTCCAAGAGCCTGAGGTTTAGGGTTTGGGTGAGCTTGGTGGTTCGCCTTTTTTTTTTTTTCCTCCCCCTACCTTTTTATTCACAGTTTCCAATACACAAAGCACTTTACAACGTCCATGGAAACCTCTGTGGCCACAGACTTAGAAGAAGACAATGACTGAGCGTCAGCCACACACAGGAAAGGAACATGGGAGGGTCCAGTTATGTGGCACAGACGTGTGGCTTTTTTTTTTTTTTTTTCTGATCAGGTCCCAAAATTGGTGGAGTTTTGTTTGGGTTTTTGTTGTTGTTGTTGTTGTTTGTTTTTGGGTTGGTTTTTTTTGGGGGGGGGGGTTTGGTTTTGGGTTTTTTTTTTTTTTTTGGTTTTTTGTTTTTTCCACAAAAAGCCAGACTGACGAGGGCTTTAGAGCTAAGATACAGTGGATTTTTAAATGCAGTCACCCTTGAGCTGGTCCATGTGCGCGGAAAGTTGTACAGCACGGGGTCGGGCCTCTCTTAGACGCTCGTGAAATGTTTGTGGAATGAATGTGCGCTGCCTCTTTAAAGAGCTCTGCATCGTTGTTAGAACATAGTGGAAGCTTCCTAGAGGCAAGAGTCCTGATGTTTGAAATTGTCATCGTTCTTGTCCCCCTTAGGTTTCCCTGAGAGGGACCTGAGCTCAGGGGACAGCAATTAAATGTGATTTTGTCCTCTTGAAATCCACTGTCCTTGTTCTGTATATTCATTCTCTGGAAATAGTTCTTACCAATCGCCTTTACCCCACTTTCCCATCTTTCCAACCGATTCTACAGGAATAAGTGCCAAAACTGAAGACTGAGGCCTGCTGAGCTCTAAGCTGGCTCTTGCACAGGAAAAACAGCTAGAACAGTGGGAAGACCCCTGCGCCACCGTCAGGGGCCCAAGTGTCTCTGCCCCACCTTCTGGGTACCAGTTTCCTCCCTCCTTAGACCGGCATCACAGCCTCCTCTGGGCTTGTGAAACACCACCAAGTTTTAAACATCAGTCTTTTCTGTACAAATGAAACGTGTCATCATTCAGACCACGTTTGAACCAGAGAATGCTAATTTTGTCATTCCAAAAAGGACATGTCCTGCAGCTTCAGGGGACAAGTCAGGAGTCTATGCAGAAGGGGAGGACGGCTCATAAGAGCAAGTAGCGAGTGTCAGCGTCAGGTGCAATCACTGAGATCATCCGGTCACCATCTCCACCACGGCCTGTGCTAAAGGCAGCCCCCAAATGTGGGTTAGCATTGCCCCAGGAAACACAGAGTCCCAAGGAAATAAGGCAGGGCGCAAAAGAGACAAGTTTTTTTTTTGTGGGTAGTTTCCCCCACCATAGAGGTAGTTTCCCCCACCATAGAGGAGAGATGATGAGGGCATAGCCTCATAGCCTACGAGGTCTCCTAGTAAATGAATTATTATACAGTTGAAGCATCCAAGAGTTGGTAGCTACTGTTTTCTTATTCCACTGTTGTTGTGAGTGGGTTTTTACCCCTTAACACTTAGAGTTTTGAAAGTTTGAGGACACCTGGGTGGCTCAGTCTGTTAAGCATCTACCTTTGGCTCGGGTCATGGTCCCGGGGTCCTGGGATCGAGTCCCACATCGGGCTCCCTCGCTCAGAGAGGAACCTGCTTCTTCCTCTGCCTGCCACTTTCCCTGCTTGTGATCTCTCTCTCTCTCTCTCTCTCTCTCTGACAAATAAATAAAATATTTTTTTAGAAAGAAAGAAACAAAGAAAGAGAAAGAAAGAAAGAAAGAAAGAAAGAAAGAAAGAAAGAAAGAAAGAAAGAAAGTTTAGACAAGAGAATTAACCATTCTAGACCTCGGCTTTCTCGTCTGTTAAATGGGAAAAGGAGTAAAAACTCTTATGAAAGGTTTTCTGGGGGGAGACAGGTGCTCTATCTAAGGAAAGCCCTTCACAAACCGTGGAGCACACAGTAAGGGTCTGCAAATATTTCCTCTCGCTAATAAATGTGCCAGTGGAGCAGAAAAGAAAAATGTAGATCAGGGTGGTAATGGAGGGCCTGCACTTCCAAGTGAGGGTTTGCCAGGATTTAAGGGCTAGGACAACCCACTTCTGCCGCGCAGAACAAAAAGATTTGGGAAATCTGGACAGGACTGGGTCCAGGGGTACACAGGCTGCCACCTACCCCCAGAGAAAAAAGAAATCCAACACGCCCTACAGTAAAATGAAGTAAAGTGCTTGCCGCGGGACGCACCACTCCTGCAAACCCAGAAAAGTTCTCATCAAAGACAAATTAAGAGGCGGGAAGACACGTTAGAAGTGCATGGTTCAAATCACACTTTGTTCTCTGCTCCCCCGAGAGAAAAGCAGCCAAACTCTGATTAGAAAAGAAAGGAGGAGATAAGATCAAAAAGTGCTGTTGACAAAAGAGCGAAGCCCCAACCTCCCCGTGTGACCCAAAAAGGAGGGCGGGTGCGGGGAGGACGCGGCTGCGGGGGAGCGGGTTCCCCGGGCGGAGGCGGCGGCCTGCGTGCCTGAGAGCAGAGCTCCGCGCTCACAGCAGCGTGTGGAATTCTCCTCGCAGGGCCCCGCGGGGAGGGAGGGGGAGGCGGCAGCCGTGCACCCCCCACCGGGATGGGGATCTGCCTCCTCCATTAACTGTGCGCGACCTTGAGCCAGCCTCATGCTAGTCTCGGGGCTTCGGTTTCTACACATGAAAAGTAAAGAGTAATTTCTTCCCCTTGCCACCTCGGAGAGCTGTCCAGGGAATACAGCTGACGAGTGGATGTAAGGGCACTTCAGACGCAGACGCAGGGAGCAGCAGCCAGGAATATTCATTAGCAGTGGGCTTATTTCTTCAGCAATAGGTGAGAAGGAGGAGAGCAGATGAATACGTGTACTTTAGCGTGATCTGCACGCAGGAGACGCAGAGGATGAGCATGAGCGGTGTGCTCCCCAAGATCCTGGTTCTGCTGCGTGCACACGCGTGCTGGGTGGGCACTGCGACAGCGGTCCTAAGTGAGTCCAGGCAAAGGCTGGGGAAGGGGACTGAGAGAGAGAGCCCGCAGTGTGGACCGAAGCCCGCACAGTGCCTTGGGCGGAGCGGGGAGCACACAGGCTCTGAATAGACTGGGGCCAAGGTGAAGGTTTCTCCCCTCTAAGCGGACACCCCACATTTCCTACGTGGGGTGCTGCCTATCGGGCGAGAAGAGAAGGTTCATTCTTGACCCCTTACTGCATGGCCCCGCCCACCTGAGCCATAAGTTTCACCCAGGAGCTGCAAAAAGCTAAGGCGCTTTGGACACTTAATACCTGAATAAATACCTGTTGAAATTAACTCCGCCCACCCCACCCCACCCCATTCTCAAGCCAGTGCAATAGTTCCTGAAGCTGGTGTTTCTCTCTCCTCCTCCTGTTTCTCATTTCCCTGCACCTTCCTTCTCCTCCTCCTTCTTCTAAATAAATCACACTTTGGATTTAAGGGCTGGGATGGATGGAGATGGGTGACTGTTTTTCAAATGCGTCTGGTCAGAAAGGATGTAGGGGGTTAGGTCTTAACTGAATCCCAAGTCCCAAAAGTGCATAAGCAGGGCACATCCATACACACACACACACACACACTTCCATCCTTGCTGTCCCTTTAAATCTCCCCCCCCCCCCCCAGGAGGAGTTGGAGAGGGATTTGTGTTTCTGGGGCTCTTGGGACTGCAGTCCCTGGGGCCATCTGGGAGTGATTAGCCTACAGATTTCAGGTAGCTCTAGCCACACGTGCAGCCCACATGACACCCCCTAATTCCGTACCCACAGCTCTCCTTCTCCAAACAAACAGCAGTGCCTTTTGCAGAAAAAAGAAAATGCCTTCCTTAGAGGAGCTGCAGGGGAAAGCGGGGTCATACTTGTCTCCTCTGCCCTCGCCTCCCCCCCAGCCCCACTCCCATGCCACCACCCCGCCCACCATTCATTCAACACTCAGCCACTCTGGGGTTCATCCATGAAAGGACTGTGCTTTTGTGCTTAGAAAAGCAAGCAAGAAAACCAGGAAGAAAAAAATATTTATTATCATTGTATATTTGGGTAGCAAAGTCTAGAGGTTTTAGAGGTTCTGATATGTTAATAATGACTTCAGTTTGTGGTTTGATTGTTTTCTCAAAACCTGTAAATCCAGGCCAGAAATGTGTAAAGATTGCAATCTGAAAGCTTTATGTCCATCAATCCAAATATTCTCCAAAGGCATGTCTCTAACAACCTTTCTTACAGAAAGAAGTCAGAGGACAGGAAATTTAGAAGAAGGTTCTGGGCAAGGACAGACTTCCTTGTGAGTGGCACAGAGAGTCATCCACAGGCCACATTTTGAGGGAAGCCATAAAGACATCTCATCTAACTGGCCAAGGTATCCCACTATGTGCCTGGTAACTGAAATGTACCATTAGGTATTCATTGCTTTGGCTAAATTTTGGTCATTCATTCCTGTACTACACACTTATTTTGCAGAGTCTATGTGGCACATAGAATGGGGATATGAAGGGAATAACACTCTGTCGTTGTCCTCAAGGAGATCACAGTTTAGGGGGTGAGAATATACACATAGTAGACAAACGACAGCACGAAAGGCCATGAACACAATGTTATAAAAACACAAATATTGGGGCGCCTGGGTGACTTGGTGGGTTAAAGCCTCTGCCTTCGGCTCAGGTCATGATTTCAGGGTCCTGGGATCGAGCCCCGCATCGGGCTCTCTGCTCAGCAGGGAGCCTGCTTCCCTCTCTTTCTCTGCCTGCCTCTCTGCCTACTTGTGATCTCTCTCTGTGTCAAATAAATAAATAAAATATTAAAAAAAAAAAGAACACAAATATCTCTTCTTGGAGAGAGATCAAGTCTTCACAGAGGGTTTAGCATTTGAACTGCATCTCCATTCCTAACCACAATCTGGCTGCCCCTCCAACTGAGAATAGACGGAGCCTTAATAGTCATTTACTCCATAGTCTGAATGAGCCTCATCTCTTTTCTTTTTTTTTTTTTTAAAGATTTTATTTATTTATTTGACAGAGAGAGAGAGATCACAGGCAGGCAGAGGGGGGGGGGGGGAAACGGGCTCCCTGCTGAGCGGAAAGCCCGATGAGGGGCCTGATCCCAGGACCCTGAGATCATGACCTGAGCCGAAGGCAGAGGCTTTAACCCACTGAGCCACCCAGGCGCCCCCCTCACCACTTTTCTAAGAGAACAGTAGGTGAGAGCGGCTTTTATTGGGAGAGACACCCTTCCCTGAAAAGAGAGGAGCACTGTGAGCTAGGACTGTAGGGAAGGCTCCCCACTACAGTAGAAGGGAAAAGTCTTGACGATGGGGAAGAAGCCAGTACATCAGTATAGGAAGACTGTCCAGTTTCACCCATGGGTCTCGGAGAACCAACTGAAGGACACTGGAGAGACTTGAGGAATTAGGGATGCTCGTAGGCATGAGCAATAATAATAATTCTTTCCTTATAAGGGAGTGCTGTTTGGGATTTTTCAGAATCCGGGTATAATCTAATCATTTCTCTGAATTCATTCTTAAGTCTCAAAGGCAACCTTACTCCCACTTCCTGGTTGGTTTGACTGCAAAATCAAAGTGTCCTTGGCAGAGGTGAAATTGGGCTGGGGAAGCCCAGGGACAGAAGAAGGGGGTAGGTCCCTTCCGTCCTCTGTCGGACCCGAGCAGTTTCCTACTAAGGAAAGTAGTCCAGAGATTGGCAGAAGCGGGTCTCAGGCCCCGCTGAGCCGTGGCAGGTGGGCTTGGAGGCCGAGGCCCGCACCCCTATCACCCTGAAACCCTGCTTTTCTCAGACCTCAGTTCCTGGAGGAGAGTCAGAATCCAGAGAACCTCCTAAGTGCCAGGAAAATAAAAAGCAATTAGTGACTTTTGCTTTAGGCAGAATCTAGAGGGGGAAAAAGAAATCCTGAAGCCCCACAAAACCCCACCTCCCTGGGCCTCTTCCGGAACCACAATGTTCAGCCCACTCAGCGTTTGGCCAATGCCACTCTCTCCTCCCTCAGAAGATTTCTTTGCTCCTGGAAAATCATCTGGAAACTGTCATCACCACTGTGCTCGTTGGCAGATGTCCTCCAGAGAGAGAGTGAAGCGTACCACACACTACAAGGCATCTCTGGGCTTGGACCAAGAAAGGGGAGGGGTGGTGGGGTGGGAGGTGATGGCTCAGGCAAAAAGCGGAAGGCATCACCAGGGAGGAACGAAGAGAGGTGACTTCTGGGGCCCAGGGAAGGGATGGTAAGGCCTCTGCCACTGAGCCAGATGCTTGCACTCCTCCCTCCTGCTGTGCCTTCCCCTCGAGCGCTCTGATGGAGGGCCAAGGACCGGGGGGCAACTCTCTGTGATCCATGCACTCTTTCAGAGCAAAGAAAGAGAAATCCATGGTAGAGACAGAGAAAGAGTCTCAGAAAGCAAAAAGCCCTGGGGGGAGGGGAGGCTTGCAGAACTGGGTAAGGGTGTGGGCAGAGGCTGAATCCACCCACGACTGGGCTCCATCACCTACAGCCCAGCGCCAATGCTCAGGCCCATGTACCCCACTGCTCCAGGTCCTGCAGAGCCTTCTGGGCTCACCCGTGCCTCAAAATCTGCAAGCACCCGCTGCCGAGATAACCCATGCCTTTATTATAGTTGAGGTTCAAAGGAAAACTGGAGTCTGGGCTCCCTTGGGAGAATTTATCCGGGAGGGACTCCAGGGAGAAGCAGACCGTGGAGGCAGAGGGGGTATGGATGAACGCCTGGGGACAACGTCTGAGCCAAGACCTCCCAGAGATGGCAACCCTAGTCAGACACCCCCATTTCTCCTAGTTGCTGAAGGAGACCTGTCACCCTGCGGGATGTCTCCAGGGCGCCAAGAAAGTATTTAAGAGAAAGATGCCTACATTTAGGGCCCTTTGAGACTTTACCTTCTCTTTTAAAGAATAACAAATGCTCTGATGATTGAATCGATGGGGACCTTGTCCCTAATTTATAGCAGGAACTGCTTACTTGTCTCTGCTTTGCACGTGGATATTAAGGCACTCGAGGGTAAAAAGACAGTCCACTGACAACCCAAGCTGAAAATTTTGTAATCTTTAGGAGCACCCCAAAGAGAGGCTGTTTCCGCAAACAGCCCATACCTCATCCAGGCTGCGTTCTGTGAGGCCTTCCCTTGCATTTCAGTCAATCTAGAAATAGGGGGAGAAGGAGGTTCCAGCGCTGGGACTCCCTGTGAAAGCAAATGGTCTGTCCTTTCGCATAAGATGTAAAGACGTGGTGTTCTTAAGATAGTGACAGGGAGGCTGTGAGATTTTCTGGAGATTTAAGGAAGGGGAAAGGAACAAACAAAAAACCGTCCCTCTCTTCTTTGCCTGGCCAAATGTCATTCTCATTGAAAAAAAATGTGAGGCGGAGGTGCAATGGAGGGGGAAAAAGACACTTAAGACTCCACTGACACCTTTTACATCAGTGAAAGGGTCTTGGGAGAAGGATGTTAAAGAGAAAAGGGGAGAAATGCAGGAAAAGGGGGGAAAAACCTGCTTTCTCAGAATTCCTTGATCTGACTATTCAAAGCTGAGACACTACCCTAGATAGCCCTAGCTTCCCTTTCAAACAAACCCTGAAAGGAATCCTGTAATAACACTGTCTCTCCCGCAGGCTTGAAGACTGGCAACCCGCGCACCAAGAAATTAGTTTGAAATAAACAATGACAGAGTAGGCAGCCCAGCAGCCCTGGTGTTCCCTGCTCCTTGCGGGCCCCACTTTCCATAAAAGCCCCTGAGGCCATTCTCTGTGGCTCAGGGTCAGCCAATCTCCTGGTAGTTTTGTGACGACGTCATGGATCCGAGAACCCTCCCCAGACAGAGGCCACTTTCCTGGAAACTCCAAAGTTGGGGGCTGACTTCAGGGCCTCCGCACTCCGGGTTCCATGGGGAACAAGAGTTGCCCAGGACCTCCCACCCGAAGTCAGACAACTCAGCTGCAAGCTCAGGCTTCTCCAAAGCTGAGCCCAGCTCGCAGCTTCAGGACTCTGGGTTGGGCCAGAATCTACAGGTTCCAGTAAGCAGGAAGATGCTCTCTGGGGGGGGGGGGGGGAGGCCTGAGGGCCCGTGAGAGAGAAAAGAAAAGGAACTCCCTTGCAAGAAAGTCGCAAGATTAAAAAAAAGAAAAGAAAAGAAAAAAGAAAATCATAAGATAATGTGTCTTTAATTCTGACAGTTACCTTGAAATTGTATGCTGATAGCATCTCTCCCTTTTCCGTGGTTTGATGGAAACATTTTCTCTGATTAATAAAGACCCGACCTAATAAGTCACCCCATAGGACATCTTAGTGGGAATAGCTGGTTGCAGTCCCTTCAGCCTGAGATGAAGTCTGGGCTATACAGCCAGTCTACCCGGGGAGAACCACACAAAACTATCCTGAGAATCTCTGCTCTTTTCTGCCTAGGTCCTCCTTGGGCGGAACACCCCTAAAGGGAAGGGTTGGGGAGAAGGCGGCGCAGGTGTGAGCCTGGGAACCCCGGAGGAAGCTCTTGGTGCTCCAGGGAGCCCCCTGGCCCCCTGGACTGCTTTGAACACTTTATTTATATTTTTAGACCAGCGAGGCAAAAAGCACCTAAAAATGAAAATGCCTGCAAGATTTTTTTTAAAAAGAGGAAAATTGGAGAGGGAAAAATAAAACTTGGCCTAAGGAAATTTCCAGGCCGTTCTAAGGATGCTTTGAAGGAATCCCAACGACGCGTGGCTGTCCTGTACCCTGCCTAAAAGACTGATATTTTCAGAAAAGGAATGGGGAAACACACACACACACACACACACACACACACTCCCTTTGGAACTGGCACTTCCTACTCCCATCCCTCCCCCTGTCCCCTCTGCTATTCAGTCCTGGTTGAGCCGCTCCTCCCGCCTCCAGCTCAGCTCTGGTCCGCAAGCCCCCCCCCCCCCCCGCGCCCCACTGGGCCCCAGCCGCCCTCAGCCCCACACTCAGGCCAGGTCACCCTGGGGCACTTTGCAGGTTCACGCCTCCCTCACCCAAGCACCTCCTGTCCACCTCATTCCACTTTCTGTTAGAAAACAGACAAGGGAAGAAAACGGAAAGCCTACAGTTTTTGGCCTACAGTTTCAGGGGGCGCTGGGAGGCTCAGGTCCTAGGCAACACATGGCGGGTAATCTCCCAAAGTCGAGCGCCGGTTTGGGGAGAAATGCACACGTAGGGCTATACAGTTACGTGCGTTTATGGACCTGTAGCTGGGAGCTCTGGAGGCCTGCGACGGGTCCCACACCCACTGGGGCAAAATGTCCAAAGGTCGCATTTATTCGGCGGTCCACAGATATTTATTGCGCACCTACGAAGATACCTGGCACTTTCCTTTTCCCTTGTGTTGTTGCTGTCCAGTCCCCTACTCGTCCTGCCACAGGGCTTACCCGCCGCCTCTCTCCCCAGAGAACCGGTGGCCAGCCTGGGGAGCGACTGGCAAATGCGCTCGCCGCCGGGTGAAAAGTATTAATTACCGAGGAGCGAGGAGCGGCTGGGAGCGGAGAGCGCGGGGACCCTAGGTTCCCCTCAGGGATTGGGATCTTTTACCTCCTGGGAACCGAGCCCCAGGGAATTGGCAGAGAGAAGAAATATCCACTTCCCTGAGCACCTCTATAGAGAACATTGCCCCCGGGGCTGAGATCTTCGGGAGACTCTGCTGCTCAACCCAACGGAATTCTTCCGGGACATGCACCCCTGCTGAAAATGGATTTAGACACGCTCCCCAGTTTTGCTAAGAAATTTTGGAGAGAGAAGTTATAGTCCCTAATTCCCCAGGTGAAGGGAACCCCATTCGCCTTCGCCGTCCATCGCCATCCGGAGACGGAAAATCCCCCTGTGAGGTGTCAGAGCCCAAGAAACTCGCTGTAAGCCAACATCTCTGGGCTCCGGATTCCGCGCCCGCGTAGACGTGGAGGGAGCTTGGCGGCCCAGGCTAGGGAAATTGAACCCGGCGCCGGCCCTAGCCGTTGAAGGCTGAAGGGGGGCGGGGAGCTTGTTGTTCCGGACCTCGGTTTCCCGCTGTCCGCCTCGGGATCTGCTTGCACCTCCAAGTCTCCGGTCCCGGCGGCAGACCTCCCGGCGCTGGCTTAGAGAGCGGGGACAAAATGCACGTCGCAGACTGGAGAAGTGCCCTCCGTTGCCTGCCGCTTTTCTTGACCTGCGCCCTTTCCCTTCCTTATCCCCACCAGAATGAGAAGCCCAAGGCGTTTGGCTATCGGCAGAATGCTCTGGCTAAAACTGAGTCAACAGCCTCAGTTTCCCGATCTGTAACCTGAACACAGAATGAGTTCCTTTCCCTCTGGCTCTCTATGACACAGGTCCTCTGGTCCCGGACTGCGAGCGTCTTCCTGGGGCAGGGAAGAGAGGTCAGGGGCGACCTGAGACACTCACACCGACGCGAACCCCTGAGTGGGTGGGGGAGTGGGGGTGGGGGGTTGGCACCAGAGCCCCTGCAGAGATGCAGGGACTAATCAGTGGTGTCCACGAGTCAGAGTTGGCCTGGTCCTGGCACACCGAGCAGAGGGCCATGTCTGGTATCTGGGAGACAGGGGTCTTTCTCCTGGACCCGGTCTCCCCGTTCCGTGCAGACTAGAAATGTCAGGCACCTTGAACGCTCTTTTCTTGCCAGGTCCCGTAAAAGACACACGCCTCCCAGTTCCTCTAACTGGGCTGCCCAGAGGTGAATCCAAACGGGAGGAAATATCTAGTAGGAATTTCTGCAGAGATACATCTCAGCAGCAAAGCAGTCCTGACTGAGTGGAGCACACCCCCCCCCCCCCACCGCCCCACCACCACCACCAAAGTTTCCGGGCAGTTTCTGTGAGTTAAACAGTTTCTGGGCTTTTGGCGCCCCCTCTGGATGCAGCTAAAAATTGCGCCATTTAAAAAGTCAACTGATTGTTTATCAGTTTTCAAGATGATCCAAAGTGTTTGCATCAAACGAACAGAAAATGTACAAAACGCTGTAAATTTATGATTTAAAATTCTATATATTACGTGTCTCCTATAACGTAATTGTGTTAAATATATATTTATGTGTATGTATTTATCTTGACAAATATTTAGAGAAATATTCAAAAATGTCTTAAAGTCACAGTCTTCAGTGCCTTTAAGCCAGCAAACACGAGAATTACAATAAAATGCAACTAAATACAGACGTCTCGGTTAAAATTTCTGCCCGAAGTTCTAGTTTCTGGGTGTCCTCCTGGGTTGGGTGCCTACGAATCACACAGTTATATTCACAAATGTCCCCTCCCCACGACTCGGAATCAGTTGATACTACGCGGGACTTTTTTTTTTTCCCAAGAAAGGATGAAGTTGTTCTTATACTTTCCCAGCCTATTCACGGAGCCCTGAATACGTGGCTATTGTATAGAGGTCTCTAAAACTTGTAAACAAGCTATAGGGTACTATAGACATCCACTGTAAGTGAGTTACATTCGTTTAAAAAGTAAATAGTATTTAAATGTACTTGCAACTTACTACATTCTGAAGAGTTCCGTTTCCTAAAAGAAAGGTCAACTTCTTCGGAAGAAAATAAGAGAAAACGAGATTTAAAAAAAAAAAAATCTTCCAGGAAAACATTCTTTTAAATCTTGCAATAGTCTCCCCAATGTGCAAATTAGAAATGAACAAGTCTTTGCTATGATGCGGGCCGATTCACCATAACAATAATTTAATTCGAGGGGGACAGCTGGGAGAGTCAGAAAGGGGGAAGTTTAAAATTAGGAGATTTCCACAGTTGTGCGTTTATTTGTGATACCGAAGACCTGTAACCCGAAGGAGCCTAGGATTTTTCTTTTCCTCCAGAACTGATACCTAACCAGGCACTAAAGGCAGTTGGTGCAAATACAAAGATTGCACTCAAATCACACTTGAAATGCATCAGAGACACCCCCCAATCCCTCCCCCAGAACTCCTAGCTGTCTGCGAGTCGGAGAAGGACCCCACTACAGTCAGGAAACGGGAGCGTCGCCCCTCCAGGTGTTCTGTAAAGGAGGGCGAAAACAGGCGAGCTGCACGACTCCGCCAAAGTGGAATGTTTTGACTGCGGTGGTGCCCATGTGTTTGGCCTTTTACAGACGAAGGGACCGGCCTCAGCCTCCCGGCCCGGGACAGCCACTTTCGCAAAGTTCGATCTCTCAAAGCCAGAGCAGTTTGCAAGCTCTTTCCAGTGGCAACCTTGCTGACGTTTGGATTTGGCCAGGAGGTGAAAAGCAGAACGTCAAAGCAGTTGCTTGTCACTGAGCAGTGTCGCGGGCTGGGGGCTTGGGGGGTTGGAGAAGGACTTGTCAGAGTTCAAGGTCGCTGTGGCGCGGGACGGCTCCCGCAAGCGCGGAGCTACTGCGTCGCCGCCGCCGCCGCCGCAGCCGCCGCAGCCGCCAGCCTTCCCCGGGACTTAGCTTTGGTTTTCATTGATTCCCCTTACAAGAGCGAAGCAGAATCCCGACCAGCCGCACCAGCCCCGGCGAACCAGAGCATGTTAATCTATTTATATGGATTATTACAGAGGAACAGCGGGCGTTGAGTCACCAAAACCTTTGCTTCAAAAGACCATTTCTAAGCACTTTTCGGAGAAGGCAGGCTCCAGGAGCACAAACCCGGCTACGCGTTAAAGAGCGACTGCTTTTTCGAACGCTACAAACTCCAGCTAAGTCTCCCGGACCGCGCAGAAAGCAGTGAAAAGAAATGATTGGGGGTGGGGGCAGATCCTAGTCTAGACATACACGCGCGCGGGCGCGCGCGCACATACACACACACGCAAACACACATATACACACACACGCACGCAAAATTCGTGCGGAGACGGCACCAAACTTCTAACATTACGAGAGGACGGCAAACTTACACACTTGGACGTCCCGGGTCCCCCGCCTTCCCCGCTGCACACCGCCCCCCCCCCCCCCGCCAGACCAGAGGCAGCGCTCCCCTCCCCGCTCCTCCCCTCCCCTCTCGTCACCCAAGCCCAGAGCC